>VZSE01006887.1:41296-221403 GCA_013398275.1 Promerops cafer | reverse complement strand
GAGCTTGCCATCGGGTGATAAACGGGGATGGTGCGAGAACTCCGGGAGGCGACGGATGAGCGACCCTAAAACACCTTGTTTTCCCCTTGACAGCTCCGCGGTCGGGGCTGCTTTTCGTTTTTCTGCCCCCACCCCCGGTTGCGGGTTCCGCAGCGCTGCCGGTGCACCGGATCCCGCCGCAGTGCCCCGCGCTGAGCGCTCCGCAGGCGCCACCGCGCGTCCCGCCGCCGCCATGCACCGCGGCCCGGCCCGCGGGGAGCCGTGCAGCCGCGGCCGCCCCACAGATGCCCAGGCGCCGGGGGGACGGCACACGACACACCACAAGAAGTAGAGTAATCATTTCTGTACATCGAGGCTGAGGCAAGTCTGAATGACATACGTGTGTCAAGTATTCGCAGGTGCAACGAGCAGCTGATCTGGAATGCTCTTCCCTTGCTGTTCTGAGATTCTGTGCTTCTGTCCTGGCACGACAGGTAGTCCTTCATCTGTGATGACAGGTTCTTCACTTACCACTTGACCATTAAGTATAAAGACGTTGATGGTCCTTTCTTACCTAATTACCGAAGCTGAGTATTTTGAAGTTGCTAAATCTGGGCAAATTAAAAGAAAAAATGGTTACAGAATTCCTATTACAAAGATACAGAATGAACAGTTAATATAGTGTTAGAAGGTGCTCGGGAATCAATTTGACAAGACACTTAGTAATTGAAAACACATTCCATTCTATTTGCATCTGCTCAGGCTAACAGGAAAATCCACATCTTACTGGGTGGCTTTGTAGGCCTGGTGTGGGTTGATTTTGCTTTAAAAGAACATCCTACTGAGAAAGTCATAGCCATACCTAGCTGAAACACACTATACAGAAATAATATACCTTCCCATAAAGCAACAAATTCAGACTGTACAAAAAGACGTAATCGAAAGTATTGTCAGTCATGATATTTTTAAACCAAAGCTTTGAAGTTTAAGTAAAATTGTTTTATAAATATTCAGAATATACTGCCTCTCTATGAAGTTCAGCACTTTGTACTTTCTAAATAAAACACAAGGAAGATGAAGAGAGTCCAAATGAATAACAAAGCCAATGACACTGCATAAAAACATGGAAGGACCTTTTGTCTTCACCTAATACAAAATTGGTTTTGAAAGGCACTAATAAATTTTAAGTAAAGCATTTCTCTACACAAAATATTTATGGAAGCATAGCAAGTAAGATTAAAATGTCATGCAGCAATTTTCTAGAGGCAAAAGTTGGTGGTTTTTAGAGGATTTGGAGGAAAGAGACAGAAAAATTAGTAGCATAAACTGCAATATGATTCAAATTAGAAAAGACCTTGAGAAAGAGCCTTAATGCAGGATAGAAGTAAAATTTTGAAACCTGTGAATTGCTGCAACACCTGCATTACTGTTCTCCAGCCAAGTCTCCTTACAGCTTTGGAAAATATGCTTTATTCCCCCTCTCCCTCCTGGAGGAACACAAAGACATCACCTCTTTAGGGCAATAAATACCCATTCTAACTGTCCTAGTGATTTCATGACAACAAGCTCACATTTGTCTATTCATATATAGGCATATACTGTACATAATACTTTCACAGACGTCTCTGTTTTCTGTGAATCTGTGAAATTGAGGAGTTGTCAAAGAAGTTTTAGATAAAACCATACACTTGGATCAAATTGACTAATCAGATAATTCAATAGTGTTGAAAGAGTAAAGTTCTGTAGGCCAGATCACACATTTGTAAGGCTGCAGATCAGTGGTAAATAAAGCTAGAGGCAACCCTTGGAAAAGGGTGTTATCACCTGTTGTGGTAAACATCAGTTTATATTTGCTGCAATTCAAAAGATTCCTCATAGGAGTGTTGCTGAACTGTACAGTAATCTTGTCTTGGAAGGTTTGAGACACAGATTTCTGCATGACAATGCCAAAAATTATCAGGTGTGAAAATATGATGGTAAAATTGCCAAATATTGTTAAAAATCTATTTCCCCCCTAAAATTAGTATTTTACCAAAATTGACTGGGGGAAGAATGTGGGAAGAAACAAATTGAAAGTGTCATATTTTCAGGCCACCAAAGTTGTCAAAATGAAAGCTATGCAATGTTCCATCAAGAAATACCATTACTGGCTTAGAGGGAGAAACAGCAGCTCTTTCTACAGGCACAGCTCCTGCTTTGAGTCTTTAAATTCTAGAATTACTAAAGGGTAGCTATACGAAGAAATTTGGTGGTAAATCATTACTTCATTTCTACATAGATAAGTTTTATTTCTATGTTTTCTGTGTATTTTTTTTTCTCACAGATTCAAGAAACTAGAGAAGAACTTAAAATACTCAAATACTTCCTATTAATCAGTACTTAAGGAAGAGCCACAATATGAATCAGTATTTAAGGAAGAGCTACAACTAAACCACTAGAGACAAGTAGCTTTCTGGTAATGCTACAAGAGCAAGCATCATCCTGAAAGTGGTAAAACTATAGCAAAGAGTTAAAAATATTACAAAGCTATAGAGTGTGATCAGAGGGCTAGAAAATATGAATTGAGTCAAGATTGAAAGAGCTCACTTTCTTCAGTTCATGAAAGTCTGACAGGAAGTTCAATAACACCTCTGAAATATGTAACAAGGACAGATAATATTTTTTGTCTATAGGATAGGACAAGGATTAATACACTTGATTTACAACAAGGCAGATTCATGTTTGACATTATGAAAACTTTTGAAAAGGACAGTTAAGCACAGCAAATAAATCACTTCAGAGAACACTCAAATCTTGAGTAATAGAGTCTTCTCAGAGCGGGTGAGGTAAACCTCTTCTGAGCTGGTAGAGAGATTTCCTTAGGTAGGTGAAAGCAAATCAATGATTTCCCAGAAATTCTGTTCCTTTGCAATACACGTTTCTTTGCCCGTTTTTATTTTACTGACATAGAAAAAGTTATGAGAGAACATTCATCTGAATATATTACAAGGAAAACCTCAACATGCTGAAAAACTCACTGCTTGAAATCACTGTTGTAAAGTTGAGTGTTTGATTACTTCAAAAGTTTTGAAACTTTAATGCATACACCATACACAAAGAATGTGTNGGCGGCGAGGGAGGCGCAGCGAGCGGCGGCGGCGGGGCTCAGAGCTCCGCGCTCGCCCCTTTACGCACCGTCTCCTCCTCCCTCCATCTGATAATAAAGCAGCTCCGGCTCCTGCTCCAGCCCAAGACGGGGAGCTGCCGGCAAAGTGACGTGGGGCTGACGCAGAGAGGGGCAGAAACTCCACAAAATGAGCCTGAAATAAAAATGAAAAAAAAAGACAAGGGAGGGAGGAGGGGAGAGCGGGGGAAAGGGAGGGTGCCGAAGAGCAGATACCAATAGGCAGTCTGCACTTGAGCTTTCAGCCTCGCACGTACATGTACATGTACACACACACACACTCGTACAGGCGTACACGCACCCCGCGGGATGGGCAGTGCGCCGCCGGCTGTGCGGGTTGTGTGCCCCGCCGGGCGGACGGAGGCACAGTGCCGAGAGGCACTTAGCATGCTTGCCAAGGCGGGAGCTTGCCATCGGGTGATAAACGGGGATGGTGCGAGAACTCCGGGAGGCGACGGATGAGCGACCCTAAAACACCTTGTTTTCCCCTTGACAGCTCCGCGGTCGGGGCTGCTTTTCGTTTTTCTGCCCCCACCCCCGGTTGCGGGTTCCGCAGCGCTGCCGGTGCACCGGATCCCGCCGCAGTGCCCCGCGCTGAGCGCTCCGCAGGCGCCACCGCGCGTCNGACACACGTCTGTACCGTGACTCAGACCAAGCCTGTGAACTCCAGTCGAGAGCATCTTTTGGGCTGACAACTACACTGAGGTATACCTGCTTCTCTTACATGAGATCCCACATCTTTTCCCTAAATGACAAAATTTGGCTTCCACACAACACTTTTCTGAATTTCCTTCAAACACGAGGCAGTCTCTGAGTGTTTTAGCCTACATTTTATTCTTTCCAGTGTTCCATCTATTTGCAGATTTATCTATCTACTTTAGCCTGGCTGATTTTGCATTCCTAATAATGGAAACGTGTTTACTTTATCAGTTTGAAGCACTGCTCAGCCTTCATTGGCTTTAAAGTGAAGCTGAATCCTGCCACCTTGTGCTCAAGAAAATCATCACATCTCTTTATTTTGGGAAGGAGAGAAAAAAGAGGAAAGGAGAAGGAAAAGTTTATTAACTACCGTGTTTCTATTAAACAACGAATTAATTGAGGATCTGAAGATTTAATTGGTTTGGTCCAGTTCGATATTGCCTGCGATGTCTGCCTGAGATCTTCTCAAAAGGACAACTACTCTTCTAGAGACACTGTTCGCACCATGGACAGCCACTTTTCATATCCCCACAGGGCTTTGAAGCTGTGGCCTCCCCCATGACCTGATGCAGATAAAACACTTATCCAGCCTCTCATCCCATAACTTCTGTCTGTTTGATGGCTCAAGGTATTAATCTCACAGTTCTGGTTGCACTTGGTCACATTTGCTATGAGACCAGCATTACTTTCTTTTCATCAAGAAGAAATTACATTACAGACTGGAGGGAAAGACCCTTCTCATTTATGAAAAAAATAAGAGTGGAAAAAAATGAAATTTTTTGAGGGGGTGGTAAAAGTATTGCTTGTAAGGAGCAATGGATTCCTTTTTCTGCTGAAGTCTGTGTCAGCATTCTTTTTTCTGTCTGACAGGATTCCACCAGTACCTGTCTGGTAATGTGTGAACGCAAACATCATCCTGAAGGTGGTAGAATTGAAACAGATTTGGAAAGGTATCTTCCTCTGCCACATGCTTAATTGTGCCTCTCCTCCTCCTCACCCCTACCTTGCTGTGTACCCCACTGCGAGCTCCTACCTCAGCATCAGTCTATCTTATCCACCACTCTTTGATTCTCTGTGTAGCCAGACAAACAGAGCAGCTGGTTGATTCTGCATCTATCTACTTACTACATTCTGGATGCCTGGCAGCAAACATAAATGGTGTGCCTACCTGTAAGACTTCAGCATCAGACATCCCAAAGCAACTGATCAGCACTAATGTTATATTTTGCTGACTTATTTCCAAACAGTGGAAACTTTAACTTTAGGTAAAGTTTGTATCAATTGCATGGATTTTCTCAGTTCACAGAAGTAATTTCTTCCTCAGATAACTCAGCTGACTCTCTATATGTCTGTTTGCACATACATATTTTGTTGCGCAAATCACACTTGTCTTTCCGATTACAAGGATTCAACAGGTGGAAAATGGCAATATAATAAAATCTGACAGCCAGTTGTCAGTTTTCTCCCCATTTAAAAGCTGTCCAAACTGTAAGGATTTTTTGGCCACGTTGAGCCGATGATATTTTGAATCTTCCTTTAGAGTAGTCAGTGTAAAAAAGATAAAGGAAAAAAATAAAAAGACAGACTCCCCAAAACCCAGCCTCCAGTACATGAATTAAAAAGATCCTAAATCATCTGAAACCTTAGTTATTGGAACATTGCAAGCTATCTTCATTTGGCACAAGTTAATGAGTTACTGCTGCTCCCATCATTTACATCCACATGGGCTACATAATATTGTGCGTTGCTTGTGGTTA
Organism: Promerops cafer; assembly: GCA_013398275.1. Taxonomy (NCBI): domain Eukaryota; kingdom Metazoa; phylum Chordata; class Aves; order Passeriformes; family Nectariniidae; genus Promerops; species Promerops cafer. The sequence goes on along the minus strand of VZSE01006887.1, from coordinate 215,805 downwards.
TGATTTTTGACTCCCTGTCCTTCTAGGCCATAGGAAATACAGGAACCTGAGGAAAGAAAGCTCTGTAATTTATTGCTCAAGATAGATATCATTTAGTTTTGGATACAGATATGCTTATCATGGCTGAGCTAGTTAGTGTTTCATTCTAACAGAGAGCAAATCTTATTATAAAGCTTGTTTCTCCAAGGGGAAATACTGCTTGTATGGTTATGTTCACTGTTGATAGCATACAGAGGACACAGTAATTGTGTTCTAAAACTACTGATGATGTCTGAGCTTGCGTCTTGTCACAATGGCACAGATAACAGACATGAGCAGTGATAAGCAGTCAAACCAGTAGAGACCTAGAAGGTCAGAAATCAATTGCTTCCAACTGATCGATTTAGGACTGAGAGATCCTGATGGTTGGTATAGCAGCTGTAAATGGAGATAATTATTCCACTTATAGATAATATACTGTGAATGTCTTGGTAAATCCAATCTTCATCTAACTGAAAATCACGTGTACAGGACCATGGTTAATTCTTCTTTCCCTTTGCTAAGAATACTGGTACTAGAGATAGTACTACGTAAAGTAGTATTATGTAATACTTGTTAACAGTTTCTGTTTCCTGTTTGACTCTTCCCATGTCTAGTTATACTTTACATAGCTTGTGCAGCTTCTATACAATAGAAGAATTTACATGATATTAACTCTTTCTAAGACTGAGCAAGAAGAAAACAGGAGAACTTTTATAAAGGCCTGGTAATTTCTTTGCACTACAATAAAGTATTCTGCTCCCAGAAAATATCCATCTTGTCCCCTGTTTATGAAATAATCTCTTGATGCTGACAGAATTAATTGCCACCCTCTGGCCTGACTTAAAAGAACATATTGACAAGTTTGCTGCAAAGTCACTCTGCTATCATCTGGAGGCTTTCCTGTTCAAGATTATTTTCAGGATATAGTCTAGCATGGAAGCTATGCAGATCCCTTTAACACTTTTCCCATCCTTCTCTCTCCCTACATCCTCTCCCTGCCTCAACTACTTAGAAAGCCACTCCATTGCTGATTATTTTCTATGGCTTCCACAGTCTTTAGTGGCCACCAAGATGTTCTGATCTTTTAGTCATCTCCTACAGAGTCTTCTCCCCTCCACAACACCTAGAATTGCTCACAGGGCATGAGGGACTCTCTTACATAATGTTCTGCAGGTTTCTATGGTACTTCCAGTTTCCCACAGCAACCATACAGAGCAGGAGACATTTTAAGATGTACCATCATCAGTTATAAATCCTTCTCACAAGATTCAGATAACATTGTTTTTTTCACATGGTCATGTCCAGCTAAGACAGAGGCACCATTTGGTGTCAGTTTTCTAAGTTTAACAATATTGGCTTGTGGCGTGGCAACATCTGAGTCAAAGAAAGAGCTGACAGTCATCATTCTGGTAACAAGGAATGCAAAAAAAGTTTAAAATCTGGAAACATTTGGGTTTTGAAAGTGTTAGCTTAAATCAGTCTCTGTGGGTTTGGTACCTTAGTCAAATGTCTAGGTAAGGCAGTGTCCAGCTGCCTCCCCGAAGGACAGGGACCAGTTGAATTAAACACATTATGTATAATTCTGTGCAGAAACAATGCCAAACTGTTGACTGTTGTCAGTATTCACAGTAATTTAAGGTGATTTCAACTTACAACTTGGGTCCTGAAGCTAAAGTTGGTGAAAAATTCTTATCACCTTAACTAAAGCTTATCTATCATGCACAGCTTAGTCCTCAGCAGTTAAATCTTGTTTGTGTTGTACTGTTTTGCTTTGGCCTTATGTGCCATCCGTTAGCTTGAAATGACAACGTAGCAAAAGTTTATACCTACTTTCAGTGGAATTTGCTTTACGTTTTTGAAGAGATTACCTTTCTTAGGTGTATGAAAATTCTTGTTTGTGTACTCTATTCATGCCCAAAATACTTGATTTTATTCTCTTCCTGTGCTGTTTTTGTTGTTTGGGTTTCTTTTTGTCAACATGGTGTGTTGATGCCTAAACTTTAACTAAATGTATTTTTACTTGAACATTTCATCCAAGAATTACTGGGCAAAAAGGACCTCCTATCAAAGTTGTCAACATAAGGCAGTTAATATTTGTTTTTCCTCCCTCATTTACAGTTTTATTACTCATCTTACCTGAAGAACACCTTCTCTCTTCAGAGGCTGGTACTTTTATTTGTCATTTACCTAGGGAATGCATTTTGGGATCTGTTCCCATCAGAAGTACCTCCTAATGGATCCTCTTTCTTCCAGGGCCACTACTGTCAGATGCCACACCTCAGTCATGTCATAAGGTGTCTTCTAAACTTTTTAGGTAAATATGGGTGAGGTAACTAACAACACCAGTGGCACATCAGCAGCAGCATTCAGATTTTTTCTAGATCTTTTATCTCTTCAGCTATTTCAGAATTTAGTCCATCCCTGCTGGAGAGACAAGCAGGTGAAATAACAGGAGATCAACTCACCCTGTAAGAAACACTTACTGTGGATTCATTGTTCCCCACACCTAACAGATGAGGCTGGCATTCCACAGGTTTAACTTATTCCTTACCAGTACCACTGAACACTTATCTCCGCAGCAAAAAATTCTCTGATTTTGTTAGTAATTTGGTCCCAACCTAGAAAAGAAGCTGAAAAAATCCAGAAGTTTGATATCAAACCTCATACCAGTTGATATCAAACAAACACAACCTTTCTTAGCTGTGCCCATTTTAATCTGCTTTTGAAGATCTCTCCTGAAGAATCACTATCTTCTGAAGAAGATAGATTTTCCTTAGCAGCAGAGGCAGACTTTAGTGTCAGATTTATCTCACTACATGTAGAATTTCACAGCATAACTCTATGTTTCTTCTATATTTAGTCAGGAGAGATGGACAATGGTTGAAATATCTCGCTGTACAGTAAAGTCTGATCTATGTCAGATGGATCATTTCCTGGAAGTACCTATTTTCATCTTGATTCAAGCAGATGATTCTTCATCAAGTCTACATGTAGTGGAATTATTTTACCAAAGATGCAGCTTTCAACAACAAAGTGTGTTATAAGACACATGCACATGACTGTAAGAGCCCAGTTTTTGCCTTTAGTGTCTTCCCCTGGGGACTCTCATGCTTTCGGAGTAATTGATTGGTGTTTTGTTGCTGAATCTCAGCTACTCAAATACTTCAACCTATTTTAATCAATGAAGCAAAGCCCTCATGAAGCAAAGTAATTTCTGAAATCTAGCCTAAAAGTTCATATTCTTGTAGCCCATTCCTGTTAGTTTCACTTATCTACCCCAGGAATCCTTTCTTCCCCTCTACTGTCCTCACCAGTATTCAAAACCCCACAAGTAATTTTCTTTTAACTCCTACAGTCAGGATGAAACACCTTCTGTGCAGCATTCTTCTTCCTGGCACATGACTATGTCTCATCAGAGCTTTGTGCAGTCATATCAGGCAGGGATTTCCCAGTATTTGGTAGAGAAGTATAATTTTCTAGAGCTGGGGTTCACAGATGGCCAAATCCAATTCATGTGCTGGTTTTGCCCTTTAATACAGGTAATAGTTACTCACAGTTGGATGTGCTCTCTCTTTCACTTTTGGCATCCCAAGTTGCTGGTCCAGTCCAGATTCCACTGCAGCTACGGGGCTTTCGCCAAGCCTGGGACAGGTGAAAGCCTGGCTTTTCCACTTGTACTTGTGTGACTAGATTTGAAGGCTAAGGTGCTTATGTTAAAAAAACAAGGGTTTTTTCCCTATAATTTCTTTAAAGGAAAGGGTCTTGTGTGCTATTTCATGTTGCATATGTACCCAAATTAGATCTTGGAGGGCTCAAGAGCAGTCACTGAGAAGTGTTTAGTCTTTCCCATCATTATTTATGGTGTTTCAGCTGGATTTGTCTCATGGAATGACTCTTGCAAGTACAATTGTACAGCTACAGTTGTTGTTTTTTTTTAATTTGAGAGGCAGTGGAGTAGTTGAAGAGACTTCCAGGCCTTCATCCACTCAGAGATTCTGGTCAAAAGACCATATAGGATGGACACAATCCCTTGCATGCTGTTTGAACCACAAGCAATATTTCTTGAAAGGCAGATGGCCTGATGGCTAAAAGGTTAAAAGCTTTGTTAAACATGTGTGTGCATTGCCATTGATTGTGGATTTGATGGTATTTAAGTGTACTGTGAGAGGAAACCACTGATGTAGGGCCCTTTCCTTGTCATCCTTACTCAATCCCTGTGTGAAACAACCTTACAGACTGTCAATTTATTAATTGACCACAGAATGTGGGTCAAAGGAGTGAAGTACATGGATGATAACTACGGTGGTTTGTTAAATCTGTGTACATGGAAGTTCACTGCAGCTTCAGCGTAACTTTCTATGCGGTGAGAGAACTAACAAAAAAACCAGGATTGAGTTGACACAACACATCTAGCATAGCTGGAAAAATCTTTTCAGGTTGTTATTGTTAAAATGCTGGCCTTCTGAGTTCATTTCAGGAGCTCATTTCACTTGGCAGACTTAGGCATGTGTGGAAAAGAATGGCACTATTCTGAAAAGCAAGGAAGGAAATACTAAGAATACCATCAGTAAGATGACAGACAAAACTTATATCACCATTAAGATGATATGCAAATTGCACAAGGCTTTTAATTCTTGTAGGACTGCTTAATTTTTGCTGTTCTGTTTTTTTGACCTGAAGTTAAAAGAAATAGTTTGCCTTGCTTCCTTAGTTGTACCTGGATTTGTAAAATTTGTATTTAATTTTAAAGGTAAGATACATAAGAAGTAGATATAAACAATGAAAACACAAATGTTAAGTGACAGTACAACAACATGCATTTGTGATTCAATTAATAACAGATTAGTATATACACAAAACACTTTTGTTTACAATAATATATAACCATTAAGATTATTCTTCCCAAGCATTTTTGTAGTCTAAAAATCTTATGTAATATATTTATTGTATTTAGAGAATTAGTGTGGTAGCACAATCCCAGAAGTCACTGGTACAACCAGTATTTTGTAAAAGTTATGCAAGATCACAAACACACTGAGTGTGTTACTCCTACTGACCTAGAAATGCAGACCATAAGCACAAGGATGCAAACCCTTTAAAGCTGACAAAACAGAAATCACATCCTTCTGCAAGCAAAGCAGCAGCCAAGAAAATATGTTCTGACTGTTACTGCTTTTGAATTAAGTTCCTGTTCTGATTACCTAGAATGATTCCTCTGAGAATCCAGAGTCATATGAAGACCAATGTCTTGATTAAAAACTTGTACAAATATGTAAAAAGCATGCAGTCCCTATTTAAAATGGACGTGGCTTCCTTCCACTTCTTAAGATACTGCGGTTCTGTGGAGTCCCCATGTGCATTAACACATTTGTCTGCACATCCTGAGCATTATCCATGCTAGTAACTCAGGTAAAATGAGGAAGCCGTTCAATTGCCACTTGAGACAACTTGGAAAATGGGGATTTTTGCCTCAATACAGTGAGACAAATTAAAAAAAAAAAAAAAGAAAATGCCTCCTACTTGATGCTAAACACAGGACACACTGCAAAACCAAGAGCATCTTTGAGGACTTACCAAGACACCTGAAAAGAGAACACAAGAGTTGGCTCAACTGTGCTCAGTTGGCAAGGTGGCAAGAGCAGGGAAGAGCAGAGACCATTTGCCCCAGAGTGATAATTGTTAGGCTGTAGAATGGTCTCCCATGAGAACATTGCTGGATGTACCAACACCTGGCACATCTAAAGTCATATTAAATAAAGCAGTATAAACTCTGCTGTAAAGCACAGACTTTCACTGGCATGCTAATATTCTAACCTTTTACCCTAATGATGTCCAGTATCCTCTTCTAATTACTGAACCTGTGACATAACACTTCTTTTTCAAGTTATTTTCATACTTGTGTAAATAGAGAGTTGAGTCAAAAGTTGTTTGCCATTGTGCTAAATGAGAATTTTTCAGAATCTTTCCTGCATTTAAAAATAATACTGCCTTTCTGGAGTAGTGAGGCGGAAAAATGAAGAAGCAGTTCATCTCTCAGTGAAGTTCACTCCCTTTTCTGTGCCACTTCTTGTGTGTCTTCTCTTTATAGAAGGGGATCTTATCTCACAGAGCATCCCTTAGCTTTTTATTTATGTGGTCTACATTGGCCCAGATGATTTCAGACACTGTGAAAGTGGATGTTCCTAACTGAAAAATTGCTCAATGCGTTGTTACAGGCACTTAATTGACCATTTGACTTTTAAATTCAATCTCAGTCTGAGAAGGTCAATTATTTTGAGGTTTTTCATGCTTTTTGTCTGCAGAGTGTGACAGCATTGAGAAATGTAAAGTAATAAGGGAATACAACAGCATTTTGAACCCGGATTAAAGAAAAACAAAGCAAATAATAATAGTATGCCAAAAGTAAACACAGGAAGAATACTGAAGTGTTCTTAATAGAGGCCTGGGGCACTGGAGTAAGTCAGGCTGTGCTGAACGTTCAAAACTATCTTTCTCAACAGTGTCATTATCTCTTTGTCTGGCAATAATGGTGCTAAAAACTGTGCTTTCACAAAAAATACAGTAAGACAAAAGGCCTGACTCAACAATGAGCTACCCTGCTTTTGTGTCATGGTAACCCCTCTGAAAACAAGCTGAAGCAAAAAGATGTAACTGGGGAAACAAAGGTGTTAATCTAGCTCATCTCAAGGCAAAGATTCCCACTTGACAGTTTTGCTTACTAGAAAATCTTACTTGGTTGAAACAGAACATGAAACAATGTTCCATAACATTATATTTAAGCTGCACAATCTTATAAATGTCATAGCAAACTACAGGAATTATATCCTACTTCTCTTATCTATGTTTTTATGGACATTGTCATCAGGAACTACCAATACCCACAATCTTCAAAATATTTTTCTTAGCATACAAAGCAAAAAAACCATACTGTAATTTGAGAGAGATTCCATATGAAGGCAAGAAATCATGGCAGAAGAGTTTTTACTTTTGTTTCAAAATGGAGGTAATTTCTGAAGAAAAGTTGTACCTGAAAATAGGAACAAGTATCTTTGCTGGATTGCTGAAAGAAGAGGTTGGCTATATGCAATTTAACGACCCCTAGAAAGGGTGGATATAAATAACAAATACATGTCTTGGAGTAATCCTAGACTTTGTTAATCATTCATTTTGTCACCTGAAAGACCCTTTTTATGTGTAACCTCTTACCAGAGGAGAGATCCAGGATCACAATGAGACTTGGAAAAAATCTGCAGAAGTTTTAGCCATTTAATTATATTTTCTGTGAGGCTGAAGAAATACTGTAGGGATTACCCCCTGTAACAGAGGGCAATTACTTAAGGCATTGAATTCCAGGCACTCCCAAGGGTTTACCAGTGTAACTTTTAGTCTTTGTGTTGAGTAGTGGGTAAACAGTGCAAAACCAGTGGGCCCATCAGATGACCTGTCAGAAAGAGTTGCCAGAATAATAAGCATGCCCTAGCTGAATCCAGAGTCTCAGAAGTCCCAGTTCCCAAATTAAGAGTGATCATCAAAGCACGTAAATGAAATGTCTAGTAATTTCCCAAGAAAGTACAGCTAAGTTCAGTGCCAGTTACCAAACCAAGAACTAACAGGGTCACTGTGTTCAGATGAATGAGCTGTTTTGTTGGATGTCTTTTGTTTGGGTGATGGGTTTTGCCTTAGTTTTATTCCTTTTTGCAAATAAAATATTTACTAAAAGCATCATTTTGTCCCATGCATGAAGCTATAAGTAAAAGCATTCCTCCTACTCCTCTCAGAAGACTATAGAGAGAGGTGTGGATTGCAGCATATGAAGCCACAGAAACAACGTCCCTAACTGTGTGTTATGGAGGGAATTTGCAACTAATGAGAAACTTTTCAACATCTTTTGAAGGATCAGAATTCAACCTTAGTCAGAAAGGACAAGTGTGAAACCAGTGAGATTCTCCTGCAAATTTCTGGGGAATGATGGACTCTATTTCTATTTTCTTAATTTGTTCTTATAGGACTCACCTAAACTATGAGAAATGAACACCATCTCCAAATGGATTGCTAAATTTTTCTCCATCTCTGTAGTTCATTCGCTTTCAATACTTAGAAACAATTTGGGACAATTTAAATTTCATTCAGCAAATAGATTTTCTAATGGCAAATTCCTATGCTTTGTGTGCACAGCATTCTTATTATTCTGTGCAGACCAGACCAGTAAAAAATAGAAGTTCCTGTAAGTGTTGATCAGGTTTCTATCTTAGGAGAGCAAACTCATGGAAATTTTTATAACTATATCAAATACTGCTTGCCTGTGCATGCTGTGATTCTCTTTCCTGGATCAGAAATTTAGACATTCAACTCACAGGCTGTGAGCTTGCCTCCTACATGAAGCTGACATCACAGTTAATTAAAAGAAAGTCACTGTACTACTGGCATTCTTGAGATGAGGCATTAGCGTAGCACATTCTGGACAGCATACAACTCCTACAAATTATACCACAAATTGGTTGGCACAGACACAAGCTCTCATCATTAAGGGAAAGTGGAAGAATACTGTTGGGATTCCTGATGTAGTGTAAAAGCAACAAAACCCCTCCAGTTATTCAATCTTATGGGATGAAAAGCACAAAAACTACATTAGTGTGTACCTGATGGCAAGGTGTAAACTGCCTAAGATTGCACCAGATAACAGTAAGGGGTAGTAGCTGCCACTAATTCCTCAACAGAAGTAGGAAGTTCTTATGCTCCTCTCACATCTCCACTCTTTTGTAACATTGATATGTTCATTCGTTTATTTCCCAGGATGAGACTGAGCACAGCGGATATATTCACACTTATTCCATTATTCTGTATTTCTAGGCATTTTGTTTAACAATGATAACAAATGAGTGAATAATACTTACTGCCTCTTTTCAGCCAAGTATTCACAGTCCAAACTCAGTTACTTTTGCAGCTGTCTGCACTCCTGTTGGTTGATGACCCCTTGATCTTTGTCATTTCTTGTTTTAGATCAGGACTTCCTGGTAAAGCTGATGTCTATGGCAAGCCTTCTTGACTCTGTGATTCCCAGAAAATGCAGAGAATAGACACCCCAGTGACTATGACTCACACTTGGAAGCTACTGCAGGTCCCAGCTCAGAAGCTCTCCTCTGTTGGCTTGACTCATCAACAGTGTAAAACAATCCATGGTCTCTGAACACTGCTCATTACAGTCAAACTGAAAAGAAGAAGGAAAAGAAAATGAAGCTCACTTCTGTTTATAACTATATTTTCACTGCAATAGTTAGAAGTATCTTTTCTCTGTCATACTTTGTTGTTTTGTCTTTTTCAAAGTCATCTTCTACTCTGAGCTGGATAGAGATTCGAATTTCCAAAGAGAATAAACCTATCTTTTAGTTGTTTTTAGGGTAAAAATAGAATAAAGCAGCTCATTCAGTAAGTTGGTTCAGTTTCCTGGATATGTCTCATATTCTATCTAACATGCAGAGAAAGATTTGACTGCCAAAGCACAGAATATTTAGGTTTTGCTCACTGTTTCTCCAAGTCAAAATTTCTGTCAACATTCTGTAAGGTGTGGCATACTCTCATATCTGTAATCATAGGTGCACAGGAACAAATCACATGTGTGTAAACATGCAGCTTTTTTTCAGTGGGATACTAAGGGTAACTGGTACTTCTCCATTACAGATTAGATTAGGCTGATTTGGAAGATCTATAACTCACAGCATGCTCTGTGGTGCATCCATTTAGGGCAATAGTAGATCCCTTGGGTCATCTCTTAGTCAGAAACTGCAGGCACACTTCCCCACTCTTCTGCCAACACATGCATTCCAGACGCTGGATAACACCAGCAGTGTCCTCCCCATGTTTGTTTCTCATGTTTGCAAAGGAAATTCAAGGCATAGCTTATCCCAACAGGTCACAAATCTAGGCAGCTGGGATCCAGATTCAGCTATGAGACCTGGAGTGACAGTCAACATTTTTCCCCAAATCCTGATAGCTAGGAAGTGTTGCAGACCTTCAAGCCTCTCTGAATTTCCTGAGTTCACTCATAGCTGTGTGGATTAGTTCAGAATGAGGAGAATGATCTGAAAAGGAAGGAGGGTCATGTTAGAAGATACCAACATCGTCCCATGTCCTTAAATCTCTAGATATCTATGTTGTTCAGAGAAAGAAAAGCGAACTTGCAGGGTTTTTTTAGGGCATGCAGAAAACTTTATTAAATCACTGCTACTTATTTGAAAGAAAATCAGCAAAAAGAGATTTCATAAACTATAATGTACATGTGGCAAATGCAATGTTTTAAGAGATTTACATTTCCAAAGCAGGCTTTTACTCTGTGGTTCATGTGAGTGAGGAAAGTTACTGTTCTGCCACACAGAATTCCTCTACTTTATGGGATTGAACAGCTAAAAATGAAACAAGGGGGAAAAGAAAGGAAGAAAACAATGAAAATGGTTTTGCTTTAAGTAGACGAGCATGTTTGTTTATTTTGTTCCTACACTTCACAACTGTAACAACAGTATAAACCAGCTAAAAGTCAAACTCACCCTATCAGATAACTGGCTTTTCAATTCTCCATTTGAGTCACAGCCAGGTGATGAGTCCAGTCAAAAATGCCACATCTCAAACTGCTGATAATCGAATCAGAATTTCGTGACAGTTTTTAGTCCCCAAGTGCCCCACCAGGCAGCCAGATAGGCAAATCTTCGCTTCCTCACACGAGAAGCACCATTTGCAGGGATTGACAGACACGGACTCTGCTATAACAGCAAAGCAAAGCCAGTCCATTACACAGTTTACCAGTATTTATAGGTCACAACGTTCGTACAAAATTTTCAACTCAGACCCCTCTGTCCTGCTCCCCTTTAGAAACACAATCTTCTCGATAATCCCTCTTACGCTAGTACTGTCCTTGTTAAACTCTTTCGCCAGCAATGTCCTTGTTATCTCCTCTCTCGTCAGAGCGGTCAGCATCACCAGACATGATGTCTTCACTTCTGTTCTTGCCTTGAGTTTATCTCTCCCTCCGCTCGCGCTGTACCAGGGCCGAAAGGTCGGCGGCACTGCCCAACTCAGCTTCTGCAGCTGTCTGATCTCCCACACACAAGTCCATTACAGCTTTCTGCAAGGGAAGAAAGACAGTATTTCAGGCTACTTTATTTTTCTCTCCTCTGCTTCCATTTCTCCAGTGCCTTTTGATATGTTTTGGGGGAGGCTTGGGGTTTTTTTGTGGGTTTGGGGTGGGTTTGATTTTGTCTGGTTGGTTAGTTTTATTTGATGTTTTTGTTGTTGTAGTTCTTGGGGGGATTAACTACAATTTAACTTAATGAATCTCCATCTTTCATGTTCCCAGTATCTTTCACCTGGCTGGAAATTTGGTGTCAACTTTGGAAACCTCTAAAAGATCATTTAACTGGTATTTAGAGCACCTAGAAAGAAATGGCTACAAAAATACAAATCAGAAGCATCTGTGACTTCCAAGAAAATATTTAAAACAAATGTGAAATGGTATCAGCTTGTTTGTAGATCAGATCCAGATAGTTCAATACAGTCCATGTTCTGTGTACATTTTTATTCCTGTTAAAAATTTAAAAGGCAGCCTTTTAATGTCTTTGCATTAACTTAAATTGTAGTCAGTCTTTAAAACAATCAGAGACATGGTATTAAAAGCATATTAATAATAAAACAGATGCTTTAAAAAACTTAGTAACAACCTGAGTACACTTTGTATTTAATAGAGCCTGCCTGGCTGAGAATTACTGTACTTCAGTCAAATTTCAAACTGGAGTCCTGGATGGAAAATTCTAACTTTTCACTGAAAAAAAAATACTTGTTTATTCTGTTTAATCACTGTTTAAGAAGAAAATGCCACTTTGGTCCTTGAATTAACTCCTGAAATCAGTTAGTGTCATTTACTTCTAAGGACTGAAACCAAAGTATGAAACAGTCACCCACGGAGGATCAAACAATTGCATCTAAGCTGGACAGAGGCTTTTTTCTCTGTTAGAAATTATGACAGAAGAAAGAGAACCTGTCATTGCCAGCCTCCTGTAGTTTCACCAGCAAGAATGTTTCCAGAAGAAGGCTTGACCACAGCTAGTCCAGGATCTGAATACCAAGGTGCAGAAAGGCGCATCTGTAGCAAGTTCATCCTCAGGCATGGCCACAGGTCTGCATTTACTCTACTGCCAGGGTGTAAGTGAAAAATTTTAAAGATAGCTTTAGAGCCAAAAGTATTACCTAGAAACATCTCCTGTTTCCCATAGCTTACCAGTTCCTTAGCTTTAGTGCTCTATTTTAATCCTACACTAGATTTGAATAGAATACAGAGACTTTTTCCATATTCCTGGTGCTTGTACTACTTGTTTTGTGACACCCAACCTTGCCAATACCACATATGCCCTCACTACTTCAAGAATACAGATAGAGCTGTACAGATGCACTGACATAACTTCATAGCCATTTGTTTAGAGACAAATTTGTTTAGAGACAAATTTTAGAAAAAAACACACTGGAAAGAGTGTTTTTCTCTAAAGACAAGGGCTCCAATAATCCCTTTCTGCCAATGAGAGAAATTACTATCTGTGGGTGAACATGAAGAAAGGTAAAACTGTTTACTAACACAGCAAGATACCCAAAAGGCACTGGAAAAAAATTGAACCTTGCACTCTACCCCCAACTTGCCTTGTGGCCAGGAGACAAAGATGGTGGCTGGCCCTCTTTGTCTCAGGGGAAGAGAGAGAAAAAAAGTTCACTCAGCAGCTGGGAACCTGTTGGATTTTTGGCGTTAGTCTCCTCCTCCCAGTAGGCTAAATTGGTGGATTTTAGTGTCCTTTCTCTTGTTGGTTCAGCTTCCCCAAGGTCTTGGGTTTAGGGTGGTCCCTGTCGGCTCCCTGGATGGACCGAAAAAAAAAGAAAAAACAAAAAATTAGCTGAACACAGCGCAAAGGAAAAAAAAAATACCCCCCCCCAAAAAAAAAACCCAAAAACCAAAATCCCAAAAAGCCCTGCTGAGAGGATTCCCAGTACCGCCTCTGAGCTACAGGAAGGCGAAACAAAGAAACTTCTTGCTTCAACCTAGAAGAAACCAATGCAACAAAAGGAAGAATGTAGGGTTCTGGTCCGCCCCACAGCCTGAGCAGACTGGAGAGAGAGAGAGAGGTTTGAACAGAGCCTGCCTGGGGTTCCCAGTTTCTGGCCCTGCCACCTGTTTCATCTTAAAGTACAGCAGCCATTTCTGGGCATAAAACAGATAATTAGGGAATAGAATATCATCATAAAATCACCCCAAGACACCATTCTAAAGAAAAAAATCTGCATTACTGATAGAATTTTTCCTTATATAGCTGAAACTGCCAACTGACTTTAAAAATATTAATTTAAAGCATATATCAGCTCATGTTATCTATCTTTATATCTACAAATGTCTCTGGTTTGTTCAGATTTTTATAGACCTATTTGCCCTGTCTGCTGCTGCCAGTAACATGGACTTATTGAACACAAGCACAGGACAGTTGTGCTTAAATACCCATAAGGCTTGTTACAAACACTGAAGCAAATATTTATCTTTGGCAATTACAGGAGATAAAGCCAAAATATCAATATTACCCCTTCTAAGAGACTGGATCCACGGAGATCTAAGTTGCTTCTTAAGTTACAGAGGTACTTCTCCAGTTATACATTCAAGTATACATTAAATAAGTTTTGGGACAAATCATCTTTAAGGATATCTTACAATTAACATCTTCTTTAAGGGCTTCACTGAAATTACTTATGTTATAAATACATATTATAAAGTGGGCTTTTCACAGATATTAAGATGAGTGTTATATGTATAATGTTAAAATAACTCTGCTGTAAGGTTATAGTTTTTATGTTTTTGCTTGGTCGTGGTAGTGGGATAGCTGATACACAGCTGCGCTTGTGAATGGACTGTCTGTTTGGTCAGGATAGCATCCAGTGACCATGGGATGAGGACCCTGCTATTGACATGCCAACTGTCAGCATCTGTGGAAAGTATGGACCAAGGCCCAAACTGGAGGTGATAACAGAGATGGACTAAAACCACAGCCAAGAAACACGAAGTCTCTAAAAAGGTGGACCCAAGGAGGGGCCATGCAGAACAGTTTCTGGAACATGTAAACTAGTTTGTGGGACAGTATGAATATGCATGGTGGTTTATGAATATGCAACAAGTTGGGGCAACAGAAAAAATATTTAAAGAATATCTCCAAACATAGTAGGTGTGCTCTTGGCTGAGTGCCAAGCACCTGGCTGTTAACCCTTTGCTTTATTTTTGTTTCCTTTTGTCTTTTTATTAAACTTTCTTAAACTTTATCAAAAAAATAGACCCCATTTTTCACACTTATCATGTTTATAGTAACACATTGCCCCAGGCCTATGGAAAGTGAATACACACAGATACTGCCTTTAATAAAAATAGATTTATCTCCTGCTTTTCTTATAATAGCTTTAAAAAGTAATAGGAATTAAGCACATAGTTTTAAAACTATTGGACAGTCTCCAGCTGACCCAAGGTGGCTCCTGTTTTAGAGAAAAATACTATTCAATACTCAGACTAGAAGCCAGTTGTAAATTTTCTTCTTTTGTCTTGTCTTGTCTTCTTTTACATCTGACATCATGTTTACGACAGAAGCATGAGTTGAAGGTAGGTACCACACTCTGGCATGAGCCAAGCATTCTCCATGACATGCAGAAAAAAAATTCTATTGTCCCCTTAGTATGGTTAGGACCTCTTCATCTTCCCTGAATGAAGAGAGAGGCCCTTTATCTTCAGCGAACTTTCTGTGGCAGTCTTATCTTCTGATCCAGCACAATCTGTTGAATTTGCACATTCCATAGACTAAAGACCAGACAGAGTAAGGGAGAGCAGAAAATCCCACTTCATATTATTCCACATTGCCACAACCCTTTGCGCTGGACTGGGTGGGAGCACAGAACATATGGCTGGGTTCTCATTGGTGACGCCACCGCCTCTGCCAGCCCTGCTCTGCTGCCTGGCTGCTGGCTCACCTTGCTGTGTGGAGCACCCAGACCTCAGTGCTCTGATGGCTGCTGCAACATAGGGCCTCTCCTGGACAAGGGTGAGGACACAGCCAGGTAAAATAACAGAGCTTGGAGGAAGTACAAGCTCCAGGATTCAGCCTTATGGATAAAGAAAAAGAAAAGATGCCGCAACTTTGTTTATCAGAGGCAGCAATTGCCTCTTCAATGAGTTTCACTTCTTGACGTTGGCTGCAAAGAGTGATGCATAAACTTTGGAGTGAGCCTCTGGGCTCTGTACCTAGCATACAGGAACTTTGGGAAGTCAATGCTGAGCAGCTGTGTTAGCATCACAGGAACTCTGGTGTCTACATTTAATATTCACATTTAATAGCAGTATTGCAGAAAATATTTAAACCTTCTTCCATAATTGTTTATTTTCAGAGACCAGCAATGAAAGAGGTGCCAAACTCTCTTCAGATTAGAGGGTAACAAGCTAAAAAGGAGAGGCAGGGTCCTAGAAAATCCTGTTCATAAAAATAAAATGTTGAACATAAGTGGGTATGGTTTACAAAGGGTGACAGATCAAAAGATATACAGTAATCTATGGTGACTTCCTTCTTCATCTCCCCATTGTATGCTATTAATTGCACAACTAGCTATCCCAAGGCAGTCTAAGAAAGGTTTGACAGATAAGGTGACAGATGCTTTACCAGGTACCTCCTATTTCAGGAATTGCTAAACACTTAGTTGTATACCACATTTAATTGCATAAACCATTTTATCTTTATGGAAAGAAAAAAAAAAAAAATGGGGCTCTGCAATCTTTAAAATACTGGACTTAAATTGGAAACCAAATCAGAAACAAAGGGTCTTGAAAGGGAGTTTAAACCAATGAAGAAATTGTAAATTCAGCAATGGAAGTTGAATCTGCCAGAGAGGAAACATAAACTTTCTACTGATTTCAAATGCAGAGTTTTCCTCCAGGGCACCACTGTCCTCTGCTTCCCCTTGGGGTTCGTCTGGCTTTCTTCAGACTATGTGTTCTCAGATCCCTTGCTTTCCCTCACTCTGAAGGGAACCTATTAGTCTGACCAAAATGCCACCCCTTCAGTGCATTTGTTAGACCAGCTTGATTTACAGGCTTATGCCAATAGGTAATATCGATGTGGGAGCCAGTCCTAGGCACTTTAATGGGTCAGAAGAGAACTCACATCACCTCTGGACCCAAGGACAAAGACAATGTCTTTTCAGAGATACAGAAATATTTGGGCATCAGTAAATGATCACTCTTCAGAATCACTCTTCAGAAAAACAAGTAGAGGTTCCATTTTACATCCTTTGAACAAAACAGAAACATCACAGAAATAGGATTTTTTTAAGTTGGATGGGATTTAAGTGCTGTGTATATGTGTGTATTTTTAAATCCATATTTTTATCATTCCTGATAGCCAAGGAAATTTGAAAAGTATAAGATATTGTTGAAGGACACTTTTCCTCTGAGTCATCCTTTTCTCCCACACTGATTGTCAAGCACTTACAGGCTGTGATGCAATAGGCACAGGCTTTGTTATTGGGCTATCTAAACAAATACCCACCCCTTACTCCTAGTCTCCTTCAGATCACTTCTTCCTTGCTGTTGCTGAGACACTGAGCCATTTTACATCAAAGGTCTTCCATAGCTGAGGTGAGTTTTGGTAGGCTTGCAAAAAGGAAGTCACAAAGCATTGGGGATTAATCCAGCACTATTGCCATTTAAATGGGGGAACTTCAGGACACAGTGTAGTTTCAAGAGTAATATTCGTCATTTATGGAGGGAAAAGAGAGAAATAAGGCATTCATATAAAAATTTATACTGGAAAAATGCAAAAAAAAGCCAACTGAAAACCTGGCTGATCTTTTCTTGGACTGCATTAAATGTTGCTATTTATATGAGAACTGGAGATTTTATCTGCATCTTACATCCATAAGAATTTTCAGGAGAGTTTTTGTGCTGGCAAAAAAAATAAAAGTTTATAATTAAAACAAGCTATATTTATACCTAAAGATGAAGAAGAGTACAGCTCTTGGCTTTGTACCTAAAGACTTAGAAAATGGCAGGGGAAAAATATTCACAGGAATGTGATAGCAATGCAATTGCAATTATGAAACAAGCATGCAAACTCAAGAAAGAAAAGTTTGAGTTTTCTTCATCAGAATAATTAGATGAGTATGGCTGAAACTGTCTTTCAAAGCACAAAGCACATGTGTACAAAATGTATAAGGCATTAACTCAATGAAGAAGAGAGCCTTTGTTGTTTCTAGATATCAGGTTTCATTTAGAGTTATTAAAAAAATCTAGTCTGATCTTTACTCAGCATTTGTTTGCTAATTTTTATTAATTCAAACACATTCCAAGTGTTTTTGATAGGTGTTTTATACATCACAATGCATTCGGTTTGCATGGTCAGGTTTTAGGTGCTACAGGGGTGGCTTCTATGAGAAGCTGCTGGAAGCTTCCTCCACCCCCTGTAGATCCAAGCCCAGCTGGCTCCCAGACGGACATGCCACTGGCCAAGTCAGAAATGGTGGCAATGCTCCTGTGATAACAGATTTAAGAACAGGGGAGGAAAAAAGTGATTGCACAGATGTAACTGCAGCCAGAAAAGAATGCGGTGAAAACCTGTGAGAGGAACAGCCCTGCAGACACCAAGGTCAGTGCAGAGGAGGGTGAGGAGGTGCTCCAGGCACCAGAGCTGAGGTTCTCCTGAAGCCCATGGTGCAGCCCATGGTGAGGCAGCTGTGCCCCTGCAGCCTGTGGAGGTCCATGGGGATGGAGAGATCCACCTGCAGCCCAAGGAGGAGCAGGTGGATGCCTGAAAGAAAGCTGGAGGAGACCTGTAGTGAAACAGGCACTTGGCTGGGGCCTGCACACCTGTGGAGGGAGTAGCCCACTCTGAAGCAGGTCTCCTGGAAGGACTTGTAATCCTGTGGGGGACCCAAAATGGCGTAGGCTGCATCTAAAGGTCTACACTCCATGGAAGAATGACCTGTGTTGGAGCAGTTTGTGGAGGACTGTTGCCTACTGCTTGGACTCATGATAGAGAAGCTTGTGGAAAACTATCTGCTGTGGGAGGGACCCCACACTGGAGCAGAAGGACTCCTCTCCCTGAACAGCAGCAGGAAGAACTTGTGACGAACTGATCGCAACCCCCATTCACTGTCTTCCTGCACCATTGTGAGGGAGTGGGTCATCTTGCCTGGAATCAGAAGAAAAACTTTTCCAAACGTTTAAGTAGTAGTACAAAGAGCAGATCTTTAATGAAATCTTTTAGGTGCACAAAACATATGTCTGAGCATGCGTCGTACAGGATTTCTACTATTTTTATCAGGTTAATTTATTAGTATATTTAGCAGGTACATCCCATAAGAGACCAGTTGCCCCAGCAATACACTCTTGGGTCAGCCCCCTGGAGTTACTCCAGGGGCTTATTTCTCTATTTCTTGTTATGTCTCTTAACTTCTAGAGCAAAACAGAGTGTCTTCCTTAGAAATTCTTTTCTTGAAAATAACACCAAACAGAATTTCAAGAATGTGACATAGCTATTGTTCTAAAGTGTGAAAAAGGGTAATAAGGTGCTAGAGACTATAAAACTAGGCATTAAAAATCTGCAAAGTTACAAATATATGAAAAATATATATAAAAACAAACAAAAAAATCATTAGGCATCAGTGAACCTTGAGAAAGGGGAAAGGTGTTTTTAAGATTTATTTTACTTCTAATTATCCTGCTCTGATTTTGTTAGCAGTAAATTCAATTAATTTCCATAAGCTGAGTCTGTTTTGTCCATGACAGTATTTGATCTGCAAGCTCTCTCAGTCCTTTTCTCATCTCATGAACCGTTCATATTTTCTCTTCCCTGTCTGGTTGCAGAAGAGAGTGATAAAGTGGCTTGAGCGAGTGTCTGGCATCCAGCCAGGGTCAACCCACTGCACACAAGTATTTTGAACATCTCTTTTCTTCTCATTTGCTCTCTTCTTGGTTTTGCTAGCAAAGCCAATACAAAGTGTAGGATTTTAAAAAACTTAGGTAGAACTTTACAGCAGGAGTCATTTTTACTGAAATTTAATCCCTTATTAGATTTTAGGAGCCTTTCTATTTCCTGTAGAAGAAAACCTCCAAACCCAAAACCAACACCAAGTGAAAAATCCTGTGAAGGAATCAAATGATGACAAAAGCCTTAAGACTTACATGACAGAAGACAATGAACTTGGCATAAATCTTTTCACTTGCATAAATCTGTTCTGAAGGTCAGCGAAATTTCCAAGTTTTAAACCAATGCAAAACTTTACCTTTCTTATAAATTGACCCTGCCCCTCTGTGCTTTTTCACTTTTTCCATCTCCGTCCCACATTTAAGTCATGAGTTTTTCAGTTCCTTTGGACTACCCCACTTCACAGATGGGAGAATTTTTTTCCTAAAGCTTCACATCTTAGGACCCTGATTCAGACTGGGACCTTTGGCTACCACAGCAAGATAACACCAAGTAAGAAATATGCCTTTTTTCCTCAAAAATCTTTTCAAATGGGACTACCAAATGGTATATGAAGAAATGTAGTCCTATGCATGCTAGTAGCAGCTCTCTCACATACAAAACACATCAAAACCAGATATGATAAGCCAGTATTTCATCCACCTGAATTTCTCTTCTCCCTTACCCTGAATATTTCTAATGTGATCCATCATTTTTCAGATTGACAACCTTCATATCTTGTTACATACCAATTAATGCAATGTCTTGAGATGAAATCTGAGATGATAAAATATTAGATGCACAAGCAGGCCCATTTCTAATAAAATACCAAGGTTTCTGTAATGGAAACTTATTTTTAGAAAGTTAATAAAGAGATTCATCTTCCAGACCAGAGGCAGTACAAAAATTAACAGTTGATTAATCATGCAGATCAGTAAGAGGCTCAATGTTAAGTGTAAGACTAGTCATTGACCCTTTCTAGTGAATGAATGGGTTATTATGTTCAACACTTCCATTTAGCCCAATACCACAAGTGCACAGTAATTGTGATTTTATTTTACAGCCACATAAATAATGCAGTATTTTTAATGATCCATAGCCTTTAGAACACTACACTGAAAGTAAGAAAGTAGTGCACTCTGCTTAATTTTTACTGACATTAAGGTTGTACGGAACACAAAAATTTCAACAGCTTTGAAGAAAAAATCAACACTGTAGCAATGAAATTGTCTAGCTTTAGCACAGTATCTGTCAATCAATATATGGATAGTTGATTATGAAAGAAATCTGTAATCTCAAAAAGAAACTAAGGACATTGTAAAAATAAAATCTGACTTAAAATACTCATTATTTTGCCTCTATACTAAAATAATATATAATGCATGTAGGATATTCTAAAATTTAACACTGCAAACAAAAACTCCATATGTTTCAATATTTTCTTTGGCTCTTCCAAAGCCAATATATTCTTTTCTAGCTCTGCAGAAAGAGGAAGGACTTTAGCGAAAACACAATGCTGAACAATTGTTTTCAACACAAGGATGTCTAGGGAGCCTCTGTTTCATTCTCTGTGGGAAAAGACCTTTTGGTTATTTTGTGATTCACCAGTTTTCAAACTGCAGAGAGCAAAACTCTGAAAAGCATGAGTGTGATGAAGTGAAAAGCATTGCAAAAGGAGGTTTGGATGTAGACATTCTGATTTGAGTGAGTGTTATTTGGACAATGACCAATACTAGCTCTGCTCCTAGGCTTTCTTTTTGTGCATCTGCCTTTCTGACTGACACAGACCAAGAATTCTCTTGCTTCAGCTGTTTCCATTCATGTACAAAACTCCTATAACACCATCGTGTGCTTATTGACTCAAAGTTGCCTTCTCAGGTATAGCTACAAGCATGCCTCCTGGTATTGCAGCACAGCACTAACCCTTCATTTCACATTTATCAGAAACTACAGCACCTATGTGTGCATGTCTAATGCATACACAATTCACAGAGCTGTCTCTTGCGGTTCTCTAACTGTTCTCTGCCCACCCACCTTTTCTGGGCAGTTTGCTGATGTATTTAAATGGCTGTGGTCATCTTTCAACAGGTCAGCACCACCAAATGCTCTTTAAGCCATTTCCAAACATCTTACACATTTCTAAAGAACACAAGTAGCTCTAATTTGTTTGGTTGTTTTTTTTTTTCCACCAGTAGCTCAGTGTATTTTTCTCAGTGTGGTCCAGTCTTGTTGGAGTGCTCCATAATTACTCAGTCATGATTCGCCAAATCATGGTGTCCTCACCACAAATCCTAGAGCAGCATGTTCTTGCCTCGGTTTGGGAGGAAGTGAGTTTTTGGGAAGTTTTAGTTAAACCAATCAGTGGGCAGATTCGAATATTGACACCTGGTGTGACCACTGAAGACGTGAGTCCCCTCTGCAGACACACGGGGTTAAAAGCAGAGATTTCCCAGAGTTCGCTCTCTTTCGCCCGTGGTAGCCCAGGGAGCGGCACCGTCTCTGCCCCGCCCGGCCACATGGCTGGGTGGGGAGGGGAGCCATGGAGGCCCAGGCTGAGGTAGGCCGGAGCCCCGGAGAGAGAGAGAAGGTGGAAGGGAATGGAACCGGGCCAGCCCCTGCAGGACCGAGGGGTGGAGAAAACACCGAGGTATCTTTTGTTCCCCCCCCAACCCCAGAAGAGAGAGCGAGCGAGCCTGTGCCGGCAGAGGAGGCGGCAGGGGGGTGATGCCCAGCATGTGGGAGTGCCACCGTGAGATCTCAGTGCCCTGAGGGCAGCGGAGCTCGGACTTTTAACCCTTTCCTGGGTGAAGGAAACTTTGTGAAACATTAGTCCTCCTGGCTGGTGGTTGGAGAGAGAAGAGAGACAGTCTGGGACCTGAGATGTTAAGAAGATGTGGAAAAGCTGAAGTGGGAGGAGATGATGGAGTGGCTTTTTTAGCTGGACTTTTCTTGTATAGCCATAGACTGAACCAAGCTACCTGTAATACATGAGACTGCATTTGGGTGGATGCTATAGCCTGAGCCAAGAGACTGACCTGCTGTAATGATATTATATAAAGGAGTGAACAGAGGAAGATGAAGAGGGCGTGGTGGTGCCTTCCATCTTCAGGGAGAAGAGCTCTGTTCTTGAGAAAACCCTCGGCCCCAGGGGATGAGAAAATGGGGGGGACTGTTGTCCCAAACATGAGACACGGTTGTTTTTTGGCACTTGGCAAAGCATCCTTGAAGAACCCTGAGCAGTTTCGGTCCATGGACGGTGGTGAGAGCACTGCACATGGAAGGAGGATGTCACAATGGCAGAGTTTCTCTGGGCGGTGCCATGTGTGACAAGGAAACATGGGGAGTTTCAACCGTGTTTAGTGGGGAGGACTGTGGTACAAGAGAGACTCCTCTCTCCCCTGATGGACTGAGAATTGATTATCAGAGTGAGGGTAACTTGATCAGGACTCCAAGGTTTTTGTCTCACTGTGCTTTGGTGAAATTGGGTGGGAGGAGGAGGAATGGTTTAAAAGGTTTTCATTCTGTTTCCTGTGTGTTTCTGATGTTAGTATGTAGTTTAATAAAGTGTTTTTTTTTTTCCTCTCTTTTTCTAAGTTTAAGCCTGCTCTGCTCTGTTCCTGGTCGCATCTCACAGCAGTTAGGTAAAGAAAACACATTTTCATGGGGGCACTGGCATTGGGCCAGCGCCAAACCATGACAGTTCTGTATGTCACGATTTGCATGGAATCTTATTTCAAAAACTAGCTACTTAGCTAGTCAATAAACTAATCTGAGTATGCTAGAAGTACAGGATAATACTGCTCTTTGATGTTACAAAGATTTTTTAGATCCTCTTTGAGCCAACAGAACCAAATAAATATTCCCCAGCCTTACTTCTTCTGTCTATTATTCTGTGCACCACAACTAATCCTGTAATTCTTAAAAGTTCTTTGACTTGACAGCAACAGATTTGATTATCTTCTATTTACTTCTATTTATTATTTATTATAATCAATATTAAACCTCACTAGATGAGTTTCTTTACAAATTAGCTTCACCATCAGAGTAGTTGCTCTAAAACATACCCTAAACCTCTGTCTTATCATTAATTTATCCTTGGCTAATTTGGGTTTTTATTAATTCTGCCAAAAATTACATATTCTGAAATGAAAGGAAAACAAGAAACATAGTCACATGTTCATGTCTGAAACCCATAAAACTTAAATTGCTGAATGATCTGTGTGAATCACTAAAAAAGCACACTTTTAAGCATTACTTTAATGACTGTTGTGCAACAACTAACCCTGGGCATGAGCTGCTCCCTGCTTGCATGGTGACATTTACGGGCACTTCAAGATGTGTAAGTCCAGAACCAGAGGAAAAATACCAATGTGGTTGTGAGATGTGGAGTATGACATCTTCCTGCTACTGCCATGTCAGAGTTGCTAACATAGAGCGCAACGCATGGGTGAATAATTCTAGAAAAAAGAAGAACAATCCATCAAGACTGGGAAAAGAGGGACATTGAAGTAAGAAATCTTTCTTCTCTCTAACACAAGGACTTCTGTAACTTCTTTTTATTATGACAAGGTGCACAAAAGTGAAATGTAACTCTCACTTTTCACAATAATTACCATAATTAATACCAGTGTTTCAAAATTACATCATTTTAATAATGGCGTGCCCAACAGGATGGAAAGGATCATCCCCCTATCCTTGGCACCAGTGAGGCCACACGTCAAATCAGTTTTGGGCCCCTCACTCACCACAAGAAAGACACTGAGGTGCTGAAGCATGTCCAGAGATGGGTAATGTAGCTGGTGAAGGGACCACTAGTCTTATGAGAAGCAACTGGAGAAAAGGAGAGTTTGGCTGGGCCTTATCACTCTCTGCAACTACCTGGATGTAGTGTACTTCTCCCAGGTAACTATTGACAGGACAAAAGAAAATGGCCTCAAGTTGCACCAGGGAAGGTTTAGATTGGATATTAGGAAATATTTCTTCATGGATAAGGTTGTCAAGCACTGGAACATGCTGCCCATGGAAGCCATAAAATCACCATCCCTGGCAGTGTTCAAAAGGCATGTGGATGTCACACCTAGAGACGTGTTAAATGTTGGACACAGTGATGCTTCATTAAGAACTGGACTGGATGATCTTAGAGGTCTCTTCCAACCTTAATGATTCTGTGTTTCTGTGATTTGTCATTAAACATGAAAAGTCTTGATTTTTGAGGCCACAGATACACTATTTTCCCTTATGCTACTTTACTTCAATTTTAAACCCCAAGTTAAATAAATAAATATACAAAAGCTGTTTCCCATCTAAATATTTTGATGCAGAGACATGGGAAATGTTTCTCCATGTTATCACACTCACTGGTTTAAAAACACGACCATTTTAAATTCTTCAGTATTCTATCACTTCTGGGTGGCCTGGAGGATAGGATAGAATATGCCCAGTAGCAAGTTTGCACATGATATAAATTTGGGAGTAGTGGTTGATACACAAGATTGTTGTGCAGCTATTCAGAGGGTCATGGACAAGCTGGAGATACAGAAAAACAAGTAATCTTATTAAATTCAAAGGAAATTCAAAAGTCTTGCCTCTGGGAAGGAATAACCCTATGTACTATAGAAGAAATATAGTATCCATGTATCACCCACTGGAGGCTGACTGCCTGGACAATGGCTGCTTAGAAAAGGCCCTGAGAGTCCATAAGGTGAACATAAGGCAAAAATGTGTCTTTGTGAAAAGGAAGCCAGCAACCTCCAGCTTTAGAGGGAGCATCACCAGCAGTTTGAGGGGGACCTTCCTTTCCCTCCCATTTGGAGTGATGTGTCCAGCTGTGGGCTCCCTACAAGAGACAGACATACTGGAGCAATTCTACCAAAGAGCCTTAAAGGATTCTAGGAGACTACAGCATCCTTCATGCAAGGAGAGGCTGAGACAGTGGGGACTGTTTGGCCTTGGGAGAAGAAATATCTCAAGAGAATCTTATCTAGCTCTAAATACCACACAGGTATAAGCAAAGAAGATGGAGCCAACCTCTTCTCAATGGAGAACAAAAGGAGTTGAGATAGTTGAAAATTCCATTTAAGCCTAAAACCCACCTTCTTTGCTGGAAATGCAGTCTAAGACTGGAACATATTTTCCATGGAGGTTTTATTATCTCCATCCTTAAAGTTATTCAGTGCCAGACTAAACATGGTGAATTCTCTGTGTTAACTTTTTACAGGATCTTGGGTTCTCACTCCAGATTCTGTACCACAGATCACCTTTGAAGTGAGACAGCCTGTAATCTCACTGGTCCCCCTTTTTGGACCCACTTTTGGGGTAGGTTTGGTTTGTGCTCTCATTTCTGGGATGGTTGGGTTCACCTCTGGGATTAGTTTGCCCCCCAGTTTGGGGTGGTCTGTCCCCTTCTGAAATCTGTCTGATTCCCTTGATATTGACATTATAGATCCATGTAAATAATCTATCATATCTGGTATTACACTGTTGATAAGTTACTTCAATAATGAAAAGTTCATAGTAACTTGTAAAAATATATGCCTAATTGGCAGCTGCTGTTAGTGACTGTTGTTCTATGATTGATTGCTGCTATCATACTACTGCTACCATACTATTGACTGATATTATATTATTCATTGTTGATATTAGTTTGCAATATCTAGGTATCTATATCTATATCTATATCTAATCTATATCTATATCTATCTACACACACACACAATTTACTCTTTAATCATAAGTATACTTGCTATAGGTGATTTTTTACTATGTTTTTTGTGCCAGTTTACTTGTTAGTTTTAAATTTTGTGGTATTTGGGGTAATCTGCCTATTCTTGAGCATTAGGGAATCCTAGAAACCCATGGCCATAATCTCCATGCACCCACCCATGCACCTTCATCTCCTGTCCATTAAAGCAGTACCAACAAAGTGATACAAAAATCATATGGGCGTGTTCCTTGCACACAAAAAAAAATCTAGGTGGCATACTAGTTGCCTATTTAGTGCCTCTGGCTGTATTTCACAGTCTTACATAGAGGATGACTTTGAGTATATAATCTGTCAATTTCAGGTACTTCCTGACAAAATCAATAACCTCTGCAAGGCTCTTAGTTGCCCAAAAAGTGTTAAAGGCAAAGAGGTGGAAAGGACGACAGCCACTGAAAAGGACAGAAAGACAGGGAGACAAAAGGAAAGCTAAAAAGCAGTCAAAAGAGATTATCTACCTTGAATTTCACACCTATAAATGCAGCTAATGGCATTTTTATCTTTTACAAAGTACTCAGTTGTATTCAAGTCTGAGTTGAGTGCACTTCAGTCAATGCAAAATATCTTTCAGTCTCATCAGGATGTGAACTACTGATTGCAGGTGGTAATGTATGTGTAATCCCGATAATGTGACTGACATTCTGATTTTATTTTTTCATATCTAGTTGTGACTGTCAGTAGTACTACAACCTGCCTGTAATCTACTGTATACAAGAAAAAAGATAGGCAGAGCATGACAACTCTACTTCACAAATATTTGCGGGATTTTAGACCTTTCAGCTGGGAAAGAAACTGAAAAATTCTGCATATTAAAGATAGATCTGCAAAATAAAGTAGGGCAGAAAAATTTTACTCTCTTGATGTCTAAACAAACTAGGTAGGAGTCATCTTACTGAAATTTAGGTATCTAAATTAGGCATCAAATACATTACCAGTCAGCCTCCCTTTACAGTCAGCAATGGGAAACAGGTACTTCAGAGGGAAATTAGTCAAATCCTTGTCAAAAGCCAGATGAAGGACTGGATTAGTTATACTATGAAGATGATGATTTTTTGTAACTACCTTCGATACATAGAGCATTCATACCTCACCTTTTAGCTTTCAATGCCTATGTCAATCATCAGTCAGAACTGATGAACTGTACTTTAAAAAAAAAAATACTTACCTCAGTCTAGGAAAATGATACCTTAAGGGAAATGAGATCGATCCAACTTCCCAAAAATAGCATAAGTATACAGATTGGGGCAGAAATATGACAACTAAGATGCCGCAGGCTTCTTTTCAAAACACACAAGTACTGTGGCACAGTGTGGCAAGGAATTAAAAAAAACCAATGCAGTCTGAGCCAAGGGAGCAGACGGACCACTTTTTCATAGGAAGTGTAGAAGGAAAGTAACTACAGGGAAAAAAAATCATAATTTGCACAATTGTAAAAATTATATTCAAGTAAGGAGATCATAGCTTTTACACAGATATTGAGAAGACAGCCAGCACGAATGACAAACTTTACATTACCCTGTTCTAAATATTATTATTTCTTCAAACAGTTTCTTGTAAAATGAGTAAGCCTATGTATTTATTTGCCTTTGCCTTTCTATCTCCCTGAAGAGCTGAATGGTTAGTCAAGACTAGCTCCTACAGAAAAGTCATGTCCAAGGTGAGAATGAGTCAGATGCTCTGTTTCTGTCACTGAGTTATCTCAGTGTCAAAGCCTATGCATCTGGAATGTAAAACAAGTGGACTAAATCATCCAGCTAGTGTGCTCAAAAATACAAGAAAAAAAGTCAAACAGATACACAGTCAAAGGCAAGCTTTAAAAAAATATCCAATACAGTGAGACCTGAAAGCAACAGCCTCACAAGTGAGCAGCCAGGGAAGCTCTTTATGTGCACCATACCATTGCTTACAAGAGAAGATGTTTTAAAAAAAGAACAAAAAAACCCCAACAAAAGCAAAACAAAAAACTCAAATATTTTTCTCCAAAAGTGACAAAGCAGTTTGCAGTGTTCCTCCAGAATATATTCTCTGAGACTTCCTCAAAAGAGGCAAAAAAAATCTTTTTTACAGATCATTTCAATTTATTGGTAAATTGTTCTGCCAGAGCTTTCTTGTGTAGTTCTGACTATTTCAATACCTGTAAGTCAATTGTGCTGTAGGGCTTAATTTGGTTTATTGCCTTTAATGGCAGTAATCCACAGAAAGTCCCAATATTATAAAGTTTTTTCCCCCTAAGGAATGATTAAAAAATTTTGGTTATTTTTGCATTCAAGTCTTCCACAGCAGTTTAGTGATGTTCAAAAGACTGCATCTTTTTGTGGCGTTACTTTCACTTTTACATGACTGAAATTCAATTCATATGCTCATGTTGTATTTTCAATACATCATCACGCACAACTTCGCCCATTTAGAAAACTTTCAATTGATACAGAATCAATAAAAATTCCCAGAGGGATTCTTTTTCCACACTTGTACTCAATATATTGTTTTCCTAGTAAGGGATAAGTACCGTGGTCTACCTTAATGTCTAGATTTTGTTTTAATTTACTGTAGAATTAGACACAGGTAAATCCATTAAGTTAATGGACCTGGCCCTGTTATAACCACCATAAAAGATTGTGAGAATCTAGCCACCATAGAAGCAGTAGCACCAACTGCATTTTAGACTGAATATTTGTTTCCATTCTTTTCCCCAATTTTTCTTGAAGACAAGGGTTAAATAGATATGCCCTGCTGATCTCAGTATCAGAGTGATCAGCAGTCTGCCAAGTCTTTCCCAGAAACCATCATATTTGAACCAATGAATAGGTAGTTTCAGTCAAAGGAAGGAATCACTGTTCTTTTAAGTTCTCGGAAAACAAGTGGCTTTTTGGTTAGGCTTGGTAAGTGATTTTTTATCTCAGTGTACTCAATTTGGTATCATCTCAAAAGAGGAAAAGAGATTAACATAAACTCAAATGTTAGTAGATGCCCAAAAATCCACATCACACATTCTATATCTTTAGAAAAGCAGCAGTTGTAATCTGAATCTTCATTTAAAAAGTCAGGTCTCTGTAAGACACAAATCTGCTGGAATCCAGATTTAAAGGATGTTTTTTGTTACTCATACATATGTACTCTGCCTGAAATTTTCAAGGAATGTTTTTTTTTTCTGTAGACAATATTTGGACAAAAAAAGTTCAACTCCTTTAGAAAACAAAGAATTCTGGAGAAAAGCAAAATTAATTCAATTTATTAGGATATAATTTTTTAAAACCTTCCTACCTGTGAACACAAAAGAAATATAGTGTGAAACTTATTGCCTGTCACTGTCCTGGGCAGCAGATAGCATGTTTATGACTTTCAGTCCTTTGTTCACTGGAAATAATTTATTTTTATGAAAATGCTACATCCTTTCCAGTGTCAATTAACAGTTTTAAATCCAACAAATAAGTGATGGTGAATTGATGAACAGCAATTGAAAATACTTCTGGCATTGTTAGAGGAGGTTGTGGGTTTTTTTGGACAGTAGATCCTAACTTTATGTGCTTCACCATCGCATAAAAAGGAGATATGACCTGATAGCACTCCTGTAATTGTTATGTTTGATTAACTACATTGCTGATAGCCAACAAATGTTATGGGAATTTGAGCAAAATACTGCATTTTAAAAGAGAACTTATCACATGATCAAGTCCTTTGCTTAATTCACTTAGCAATTTTATGAACTGTGGCCCAGCTCAACATATTTTCTGGTTAGGTAGGAGGTTATTTACATTTAATATACAGGCCTTATACTTCATTAGTGTTGAATTTGTAAATTAGTCTGAATATCTCTTAAACACTAAGTTTTTTCACTTCTCTTTTTGTTAGCAGAAAATAGATTATCCTTTCCTTCTTCAAGTGACATAAAAGCAAGTCCTACCCATCCCTTTTAAAATTATGAAAAAAAATTAGAAGAAAATTTGAAGTAATATTACTTCAAATGAAGAAAAAAATGAAGTAATATCCCAAGTGATATTTTGTTAAACTCCATTAATCAGATACACAGAGTGAAATGTAGCTTCTTACTTCCTTTATAACCTGTTGCTGTCGTTAACATTCAGAGGTTCCTATCATTTGAAGGAATACAAATAACTTCCATGAGACAAGAGATGTTATTTTATCCTGCTGTCTTCACTTATTTTTGAGATCTTTCAGTCTGAACATGTCTAGGTAAATGGACATTAATCAATGCCATTTCTGTTAGTCATGACACAGGTAGTCAATAATTTACCAAAAAATAAAGAGATTTAGAAAACTATACAAATGCAAACACAGATTTTGTTTCTGCCACTCTCTTGGTTCTCACAAAACAATATCCATCACATGATTTATCTCACATAACATGCTGTTACTCAGATTTACTGTTTATATATTTAAAATATCTATGTTGGAGATTCAGAAAATAGTAGTTTTCTGGTGAATCATATATATTTGTTCAGATAGTTAATTTTAGAAGACAAATGATGGCATTGCAGGGAATTAAGGAGAAGATGGCTGAGAATTGAACAGCACTGCCTTATCTATTCAATGAGGATGTTGTCCATTTATCAGCTTCATACATTTCGTTAAGACTGTCAGCAACTACAAAGTGATAAGATAATGGAAAGCATTCATTTTAATTATCTACAATATTTTCCCTGCAAAAGTTGAAAATAACATCGGTTCATTCTAGTAATGAAGGGATAAAGAAAGTAATCACTTTACAGCTAGACACAGTTGAGTAAACAAATGCTGCATAGTTCACAAAGAGACATATTTTTGAATAAATTCACTTGGCTTTTTTTGCTTGATTAGTTGGTTCATTGGTTAGTTTGGTTTTTTTTGTTTAATATGGACATTCATTTAAAAATAAGAGCTTTTTAGTAACCTTGTTAATGTTGAGTTTTCTTCCTCTAAAAATACTACTATAGACTTTCAAACCTGTTTTTAAATATATATTATCAGTTAATAACTTTGCTTTTTTGTACATTGAAATGTTGCAATTTAAGAAACTCTTCTGATTTGGAGCGTGAATCATATATAGAATCTATGGAGACTGTGGTAGTCTCATAGCTGCTACCTCACATACCTGCTGGGATCCTTTATCTTACACTGACCAATGAACAATCATCTACAATTCACTATGCGTTTACTAAAAATGCATATGAGCACAAATAAATCAAAATTCAGGGGATTTATTTCTACCTAATCTTAGTGATCAATGTATCACTATCTGTCAAAAACCAACAAAGACAGGAAATCTAGAAGTTTGTACTGAAAGATTTTGATAACAAAAATAAATAGAAAACATGATTTTCAGTCATGGTACTTAAGATTATTGATTAAATGCTTCACTAAAGATCATGGGACATAACCTTGAATGTGTGTGGACTTAGACTTAGTAAAGGATGCTTTTAGTAGTAGGTGATTTTTGCTAAATGCAGATAAGAAAGGTGGCTCTCCTTGATATTAATTTATCAGTTATGCTTCTACCACAGTGTTAGACTAGGAATAACTTGATTAAGCCATGATAATTTAGTCATAAAGCCCAGACTAAAGAATGACAGTAGGTAACCTGTTTTATCAGCTGGATGAAGGATCCTGTTCAGAGCAAGGCTCTGAGTGAAGCTGAGTTCTTTGACAGGCGCAAATCTTTCCAAGGAGGTTTGCCAAGTATATCCACTGCCTGCTGTAAGAACCCACCATTATCCAGCAACCTCAAAACTGGACAGAACAGGCGCAGTCCTACACAGAAAAGCTAAAGAACCCTTCTCAGAGAAACCATATCAATACAGCTACAGTGAAGATATTTATAGCAAACAAAAATCTCTCTCCAATAAAGTTGACTTTAGTTTTGCATAATTCTGAAAACGTCAGGGTAGGAATTTGGATTTAAAAGTGAAGAGAATTATTTTCTCATATAGAGGAAATATGATTATGCAGGTATTAGCATGATGCACTGGACATAGTAATTGGGAGTGGACACAGTTCGTACAACAATCAGGATTTCCACTCTCTACTCATAGTTCTTTCAGCTGCTAGAGTAGAAACTGAATTAAGAACAGAGATTTTCCCACACCCTTCTGGACAAACTGGCAAGACTGGGTGAGTAGTCTGTGAAAGCGGTAAGAAATTGGATAGCAGGGCACACTTCGGGAGCGCTAATCAATGGTTTTCACTCAGGCTGGGAGCCTGTCACAAGGAGGGGTCCTAGGAATTAATGTTCCACATCTTCACAGATGTTCTGGACAATGCCATCTTACAAAGAGACCTGGACAGGTGGAAAGGGTGGGGCTGGCAAGAACAGTGCGAGGTGCAGCAGAGACAAGCGCTCAGTCCTGCACCTGGGGTGACATCACCAAAGGGCCCAGCACAGGCTGTGACCTGCGTGTCTGGGGAGCAGCCCTGCTGAAAGGGACACTGAAGTTCAGGGGACAGTCACTTGAACATGAGCCACTGGTGTGGCACTGCAGCTACAGGCAAATCAGATCCTGGGCCGCAGCTGCAGGGGCATTGCAGGCAGAGGGACAGAGGGGATCACCACGCTCTGAGCAGAGCTTGTCGGGCAGCACCTGAAGCATCACGTCTCCTTCTGGTCCTCACAACTCAAGGAAGGCACAAAAATTAACAAAGGGCTGCAGAACCTCCCCTGTGAGGAAAGACAGAAGGAGCTAGGCCTTTTATCCCTGAAGATGAGAAGGATTAGAACAGGCATCATCACAGTATTCCAGTACTTAGAAGGTGGCTACAAAGAATATAGATGCTCTTGCATCACAAGGAGTCACATGGTAAAGATGAGGGGCAAAAATGTACAAGAAGACATTTTTTTGACATAAGGAAGGTATTTTTTACAATGAGAACAATCCTTCATTGGAACAACCTCCCCAGGAACCAATAGAACCCTCATCACTGTAGATCATCAAGATGCAACTCTGGAGGATGCTAGATAATATCATCTAGTTTCCCTTTCCCATGAAAATGTGGACTAGATATTTTCTTGAGGTCTCTTACTGTTGCGTTCCGTCTCAGGGGCACAACAACTGGAGCCCTGGAGTCTCAGACCTCAGGCAGCCACTACTGACCAACGGGAAAATGGCAGCAGGATGGGTCTTGGTTTGGCAAATCTGGGATCATTATTTCACCAGGGACCAAGACAAGACTGAGGGTAGGGTCATGGGTTTTATATGCCAGGATAGGGGTGGAGTTTAGGGTTGGGGTCTAATAGCGAGAGGAGCAGGGGACTGCAAAGGGGTGGATCGAGGAGGGCAACCAGTGTGGAGAACTAAGGCGGGGACACTGCAGTAGAGCTTGAACTAATGAGGGTGCACGGAAGGGAGAACATTCTGGGGCCATTCCTTATCTGTCGAGTAGGGGTGGAGTGCCATTTCCCAGGCTTGTGGGGCCACAGCCCACAACGTGGAGGGGTGGCATCTTTAAGTTACACCCTTACCCGACANAATAGCGAGAGGAGCAGGGGACTGCAAAGGGGTGGATCGAGGAGGGCAACCAGTGTGGAGAACTAAGGCGGGGACACTGCAGTAGAGCTTGAACTAATGAGGGTGCACGGAAGGGAGAACATTCTGGGGCCATTCCTTATCTGTCGAGTAGGGGTGGAGTGCCATTTCCCAGGCTTGTGGGGCCACAGCCCACAACGTGGAGGGGTGGCATCTTTAAGTTACACCCTTACCCGACACTGCTTATCTAGGTAGAATCCCTGCCTTCTCGGGCGGGGACACTCCACATCTTACAACTGTGTTATTCTGTGATTTTGTTGGTTTTTTTCATTAATGGCCACGTAATTTTTCATTTATCTTTCTCTCAAAATGGAAGGGTTGTCTTCAGGGCTCTAATTACTGTTGTTGGTGTCTACTCTAGCACATATCAGAATTTCTCCATGGAAACAGGATGTATGAGGAATCTGCAGTAAAAAAAAAAGAAGGAATTAATTGTAAGTATCAGCTGGGAAGCGCTTCAAGCAATGATTATTCTGTCAGCCTTCAGCTAATTGCTCAATATAACTGACTGTTATCAGAAGATTTCTGATCATATTTAAAAGCAAACATAAACTATTTTCGTGAGAAAGAACAAATAACAGACTTGACTGTGATGTCATTTATATCATCTTTTTATATTCAGGCAGTTGGAGCTGGGTCTGGTTACAGTTAACTTATGAAAATTCAAAGTTGCTCTGTTGATCTGCAAGACTTCCTTCAGATTACACACAGTGAGATCAGGATCTAGAGCCTTCATTTTAATAGGCAACACCTAATTTAGAGCAGCATGAAATTACAATCAGAACTGGAATATGAAGAAATAGCAGAGTTACACTTTTAAGATATTGAAGACCATAATATATTGAGAATGGGGTGCCCAGTACACAGGGTGAAATATGAAAAATGAAGGTTTATTTTCATGCTCAGACCTGAAATGCAAATGTGTAACAGATGTTTAGCTATCTCCTTTCCTTCTATCAACCTCACATTGATCACAGCACAAAAATATGTAACACATCATAATCAAACTGATGGAAAGCCTGCATTATACAAGTGACTGTACGGAGCTCTCTGTGAGTATATCTGTTTTAATTTGAGCCTGTGAAGTTGGGTCTTCCCTTAGAGCAGGCCCAAAACACCTATGGCTGAGAAATAATTCACTGCAAAATATCCTAATAATAACTTGTACGTCCCCAATGCTGTCAAAAGGCTTCAGTGAATTACAAACTTATTTATACAGGGTATGAGTTTAGATTTGCATATCCATATGTATCTAAAATGGTACATATTTAATTTCCACCTATTCATATTAGACCTAAATTGCTATTATTTTATTATACTTCAGCTGAATCCCCTGTTACCTCTATTTTTTGGTATAACATTATTTTCTTACAGGAGGACACACCAGATTAGGAATAGAAGAAAATGTACAGCACCGGAATTAAAATAAATAGGAATTATTTATTTATTGTGTCCAGAGTAAAGCAGCCAGGGCTGCTAAATTTCTTTTCTCATTTTTCCCACAAGAGAATCCTTAGTGTCTTTGTGTCCCGGGATACACTCCTACATGGAGCTTAGAAAATACTAGTACAGATCTTCTTCAGAATGGGGTGGTCTTTTATTAAATAAGGCATTAAAAACATTCAGAAAGTATTTTTCAGTCCTCCAGGCTGCTATGTGGTGTTCTTTTCATGTCCTTCAGGGTTTTGCAATCCCTTCCTGTTTTAGCCTCCCAATAAAAAGAAAGATTGACATTATTCTGTGAGGTTCAGGCAATCTATTGATCTGTGATCTCTTACAATGAAATCATGAAAGAGATTTACTGACCAGAAGAGCATGTGATAAAATCAGGTACAGAAGAAGCCCAAACATATGGTGCTGGAAGCACCACCTGGACAAAGGCAGTAACTTATTACAGGCTGAAATTTTTCCTACTTTCAGAACTAAGTGACACAACAGAAACAGAGGTCACAAAAACCAGTTGTCACAGGAATGGATGACAAAAAAATCCCATCATAAAACAGAGAACTTCCATTAAGTAATCTGAAAGAGGAAAGGTCATGGCACGGCTCTGGGATCCAACTAAAGCGTCCTTTTCCTGCACACATCCTTTTGACTTCAGCCGGTTTTGGATATGATTGACAGGATACATAATATTTTGAGCAGGGAGGAAATTCAGAGCAATTTTTTACTACACAGTTGTGCTCCTGCAATCCAGAAGGACTAACCCCAGCATTAGATTACCAGATGCACAGGGGTTTACTAATCCGTTAGCTATTACATCTGCATTCCAGGGTTTTCATAAGAAATGCAACAGCTGTGAATCTCCGAAGTGTCTCCTAAAGCAATGACTGACTTGGAGATTATCACTCCCTTTTCCCTTAAAACAGGATGGAGTTTCCCCTATGGCTTCATGCTGCTGGAAGGGATTCTGGATAACCTCTGACTGTTTAATCCCTGCAGACCTTGGGAGCAGTGCAAGCGTGGGTGGTGAATGAAGGGAAAAGTTTTCCTACTGAATTCTGAGAATTCTTACCCTTCAGGTGCTCCCTCTTTTCCAAGAGTGTCAGTGATCTGCTGTCAAAATGTTCAGGAGACATTTGAAGAAAAATATTTTTGCCTAGGCTGAGATAAGCCCCATGTCTCAGAGGTGCATAAACAAGTCCAAAAAGACTGGAGGAAGAAGACAGCCTGCATGCAGACTTTCATTTATTAAATAAAGTTATTCTAAGGAATTGTTTATATTCAAAAAACATGCTAAGGACATGAATAGTGAGGAAGTGAGTTAAAATTAGATTTGGAGATACTAAATAGCATTTCATAGAATGTTTCATAGAATTTCTGTTGAATCACAGAATATGCTGAGTTTGACCATTGAGTACAAATCCTGACCCTGCACAGTGCCATCCCCATCCGCATCACACCATGTGCCAAAGAGCATTGTCCAAACACTTTTTGAACTCTGTCAGGCAGGTGCTGTGACCACTTCCCTGGGGAGCCTGTTCCAGTGCCCAACCACCCTCTGGCTGAAAAACCTTCCCCTGCCATCCAGCCTAAACCTCCCTTGACTCAGCTTCATGTTGTTTTCTTGAGTCCTGGTCTTATTTCAAGGAAATGTAAGCAAAAATAATGAATTTGATTGCTTCAAGTTCAAGCAATCAAACTTGTGTGAAGGTCCGCAGTCATTAGCAAAGAAATTTTACTGAAAGGGATACCCAAACCACTAGCAGGACATTTAAATTTCTTCTCCCCTCTCTAGCCTTAATCTTTGCCTTTTGATCTTTAAAAAGGAATATATAGAAGTCTTCAAGCTTTTCTCAGATCTTAATTTGAGATAATGAAGGTAAAGATAGTTCATCTCTCTTTCTGAGAGATGATCTTTGCTCTCTCAAATACTAAGGAAAGATAAAGATAGGTAATGTCTCCAGCGGAACTCCTTCCTTCTGACAAAACACAAAGAAATTCAAGCTGAGAATTTGCTCAAAGCCAAATGAGTTACATTCAAACCTGAGTATCTATAACAGGTTGTATTTCATCTGGAAGACTACAGCAGGCCAGGTTAAATCTGGCCTTCACAGGAAGGGCTCATTTTGGCTTTTTACCAGACATCCATACTGAATGAGTGCAGAACCACGAGGTGAAGGCATCTGAACTCAAAAGCACTCTGCATTTCAGCCCTAGGGTACAATCCATCTTGAAAATGAAATTAAGAATTTAAGCTCAATGACTATGAAAACACTCATGTATTATCTTTGAACCTGTACCAATGTGTATCTCACTTTATAAAAATTGTTTTTCATCTAGGACCTTCTGAACCATTGGCAAACTTTTTACCATTTAAGATCCCCCATTGAGATTATCCCTGGATCATGAAAGTTCTGGCACTGCTTTCTACTGTAATGTTTCCTTGTCCCTTGTCAGGGAAGGAGGCAGAACAAAAGGAGAGGAGAGAGAGGATTAATTTTTAATTTGGGCATAGTTAAAGTGCAATTTCTGGGCATTAGAGCAGGTAATTTCAGACACACTGAAGACAAGTCCTGAAGTTTTTTATGATCATGTAACAAGTATGAAGCAAAGCAATATCATTTATTTTAAAGGTGAACTCAGCAATTCAACATTATGTCTTATATGTATAAATATTTTGGCTCAGTTTGTATTGCTTTTAGCTATATTGGCTAAAGATTCTTTTAGCGTGTATTGTATTTAATAAGATGAAGAAGCTTCCATGGTTCCTGCCCATAATACATTTCCCAGAGGAGTAGAAGGTACCATGTCTTTGTTTAGACTGAGCTACCAACTATATTTGTTACTGTTAGTTTATGTTATTTCTCAAAAATCTAAGACCTGTCTAGGAAGAATAAGAAGATTCTATTTTTACAAGAGCTACCATCTGTGTTGGATTTAGGGAGCTTTTAAAAACCTAATGTCAAATGAAGTTGCATATTTTCAGTGATGAAGGATGAAGAAAAATTACTTAGAGCAACATATTAGTTTAGAAAAGTTTATGTCAGTTTATTACTTTATAAAATATTCAGGCTATTTCTTCTTGCTTAATTTACGTACTAGATGAAATAAGACGCAGGCTGAATGGATAAGGTGTGACCATGGAAGAAAATTTCATAATACTAAAATATTAAATTAAAACAGATGTTGTAAAGTTTAAATGCAAAAGATTCAAAGTCTTCAGGAACATGTGTATGGGATACTTGCAGCTCAATGGTTAGGCATAAGTCTACAATCTACATAGCCTAATTTTCAAAGCTGTTGACTATTCAGCTGCTCTGGGTGCTCTAGAGATTATATTTAGATACAAAGAAAGTTTGCATATTATACTAACTTCTGATATTTTTACCCACACTGCAAGAGGGGTGTCCCTTTACAAGCATTTTGAAAAGCCTTATTAGTACAAACTGGACACGCAATTTATCTACTTATTAATAGGAAACTGTATTGATTGTTCTCCAAACACAGTTTGTTAATAGATCAATGCTCAAGTAAGGTACAGAAACTGCAGTATATAGCAATTTCTAAAGCATAAATACCAAGAGGCCACACTTCTTGCTGTCATAACTTTACATCACTCTGTTCTGCTCCTTAAGAGATTGTGGATCAAGTGAGATGAGGGCACAAGTGAAGCAGATGCTTCTCCTCTACGAAAACACCAGTGTGGGACAGAATAGGAAAAATACATATATATTGGGCAAAATTGGAGCAAACATGACCTTGAAGCATACACAACTTCTTTCTATACTACACAGAAATAAAGTAATTGCACTGTAGGTGTCCTCAGCTAACAGATATAGGATTAACTGGGTGTAAAATAAAGAAAGAGAACTTAGAGAAGAAAGAAAATAATGTCAGAGAGCAGTTTTAATTGCTTTGTAGTTCCAACAGTGGCCAGTGTTTTCAATCACTTTATTGAAGAGGGCATTATGTCACAACTTGTCAACTGTGAAGGTGTAAACTAGTAGCTGGGAATGTGCTTGTTTTAAATATTTCTGTTTAATGCAAGGATGGAGATATTGCAGGTTGTGATACGATTCTCCTTGCAGATGCTTGGTTGCCTCATCTTTTACCATTGAACCCTTTATGAAACTTTAGGATTCGTTCTGACTAAAATAACATTTTTATATAGATTTGAACTCTCAGCTCATGCTATAAACTGTTCTTTATGCTGTCTGATCTGGTTCTCACTCACTTTACTTTTATAATGATTTCATTAGCCTTGGTGAGATATTAATGAGATTTAGACCAGATGGCTGTCACGGCATTATCATTGCTCACATAGTCCAGCCATGAGTCTTTTCTCTTTCCATGTCCATACATGTACCTGCATGGCATTTCATACAACAAATGCCATTGATTGACCAGAAAGAGGCTTTTGCAATTTCTAGTCTTCATCCTGCAATTACATCTAATTCTGACTCTCACCTGAACTACTGACATCAGAAAAGAAAATAAAAAGCAGTAATGAATCACTGTTCTGTCTGTCTCCAAACTGCATCCTGTGCAAGGGCAGGAGGGGGAAGACATACTGAGCTGGTGTCCTCCCACCTCCTGCTTTCATGCAGCCCCGGGCCCTGCAGCAGGAGAGCCTCTACAGGCTCTGAATCACCAGGATCACACCATCTAAATGGCACCGGATTGTGACTCTGTTGTGCCCATATCCAACGTCTGCCCTCCTCCACCCTTCTTTGTCTAAAACCAATGCTGGAAAAGAGGAAAGAGCAGCCCATGAGTGGCCACCCAAGACAGATCAGATGATTGTTCTATAATAAATAATAACCAATTGCTCTAACCAGACCCAAAGCAGAGCACAGTTGTTCCAAAAGAAATGGAAAAAGCATATAAAATTGTTTGACAATTACTGATGTGTAGGATTAAGACCCATAGTCCTTATGGAGCAGGAGGGGTTTCACTTAGGACAATAACACTAAACTTCATTCTGGCAAAAATTCCATTCATTTTATCTGATCGGTTTAATTTTTCTGTTCAGGATAAACATATTAATTTACAGCAGCAGCTACAGAAACAATGTCTAGCATTATCTTCCTACACCTACCAGCATTCCCCCCTTCAAAAAATATTTAAAAACATATATGTGACTTTACTGTAACAACAAACAAGGTAAATAGCCACATTTATATTGTCTAAAAGCAACTGTGTATATGACAGGCCACATATTAAGCAGGATAAATGAATGAAATTGTTTACCTTTCCACCCAAATGTAAAGCATGAAGCTAGAGGCTAAGACATAAAGGAAGGCAGAGGAATTCTTAAGGCATTTACCAGCCCTCAGAATTGGGGTTTAACTGCAGTGTAAAACGGTTTGGGATAAGAGCAAGGCAGATAAGGGAAATCTACTTTTAGCAACCCTTTGTTTTTCACTTCAATAAAATGTTATCCCACAGACTAGGCCAGACCCCCACAGCAGTTCGTGAGATGGCTGTTGAATATTCTTCTCCCTGATGGCTGTGATAGTGCCAGGAACCTCCATGGAAAAATTCCTTGTAGGAGGTGCAGCTCAAGGCCTTAAAGCAATATAATCCACTCTGGATTCCTTCAGGTTTTAAAGTATGCAAGTGACTTCACAATCACTAAATCTATGGTTTGGCTGGTATTTTTTCAAGTACTCCTGCATCTTTGTAGTTCAAACTGAAACACAAACATTCTTAGAGAGACCAGAAAATATTCGCTAAAAATTCTAATGGCAAGTGTTAAAACAGCTCTGAACAGATTAAATGCTTAGCTGCTTTACTCTTAGGCCACAGAAATTACCCTAGTGCTTGACTTCCACCTTCCAGATAAAAAATTCAAAGAACAAAAATCAGACTAGATGCTGAAACTTCAGGGAAGATTTTGGATCCTCAGTACTGAAACTCATGTTTATTGGATTTCTGAACTGTTCAAATTCTATCACATTTCTATAAGCAGAGAACATGAAGAATTTATCCATCTATAACAAACTCTGCACAGTGTGGATGGTAAATGAAAGATTTATCTGTATTCTTCTCAGGTTCATGAAAGATCATTAAAAAGGCTTCCAAAAGGGGTCACAGTTGCAAGCAAAAGTAAAAGCTTGAATCCATGAAAATTTAAATCAGCACTTGCTGTTGTAAAAATTTCTGTTTTCCTAAGCTTCTGTGGCTCTATATGGCACATTGGTGCTATGTAAAGATGCCATAGCTTTGTGGAAAAAGCTATATAGAATATATAGCTTTCACTTAAATATTATTGTCAAAACTTTATAATAATAACAACATATATACACTTATATAAGTATTCAAATGGAGGAAATTAGTTGTTTCAAATTGCTGAAAAAAAAAATTATCTGTCAGAATTGAAGAGACTGACTGGGTAACATCAAGAATCCTCATTCCTTACGGACTGAGGTGACTCTTTTGGTAAACAGTGAGAACAACAGACTCTTATGCAGATATATTGAGCTTTTATAATTGCTTTAGTAGTTTCATTGATAACAAAAGAATAACATCAATAATGTATCCTGCCTAAATACAAGATGCCAAACTTCCCCAACCCCCTGATTAAAGGCTATTTTCAGAATTACACATGCTTTTACAGACAGCTGCATTCAGTGTAGCCATCCTTGGCTAGCAGTCAAAAAACTAACATGGTCCCTGTACAGCTGGTATTACATGTTGCAAACCAGCTATAGCACTGAATCCTCATAAGGGTAAGGAACATAACATTGGTATGTAAGGGAGCATCACTGGTTGGAGGTTGGTGGAGGCAGCACAGCAGGATGGGAACTGACTTATGGCCATGAACGGTGACATGCACCCTGAAACTGAACGAGTGAAGTCACAGCCTGGAAGCATGATTGGAAGCATAATAGGTAAAAAAAGTCTTGGTCTGCCCCTTATGTGACATTTAATGAGAGTGAGTTCTGCCATGCCTACTTGTGCAGAGGTCTGGATTCTTCTGCCAGTATGGGATGAAGGTGGTTTGAAAAACTGGTTACTAAAACATGACTTGGAAGCTTGATTCCTCCTGGAATCCAGAAATCTCCTCCTGACCCTGGCTGATAGCAACTCAACGGACATCCTGGCTTGAAATGGCCATGAAGGTTTTTTACCAATTATTTTAGTAGGTAATGCTATATGGAAGCA
Source organism: Promerops cafer (assembly GCA_013398275.1). NCBI lineage: Eukaryota > Metazoa > Chordata > Aves > Passeriformes > Nectariniidae > Promerops > Promerops cafer. The sequence continues at coordinate 173,890 of VZSE01006887.1, read as the reverse complement.
AGAACTCCAAGGCAATCTGATTATAGCACGGGTGCCAGGACAGCCAGCCTGGTGCGTTTCAGAGTTTACACATAGCAGTTTATAAAAGCAATTAGCCATCTCTGGCAGCAGATGTTTCCTTAAGGGTATATAAACAAGCTTTTAGCAGAGTCATCCAGTTCAGCCCTGCCAGATTTCTTGCATGGGACAAAACCAGATGTGACAAAAATAACATAGCAAATCACTCTTTTGGGCATCTACATTACCAAACTGTGTAAAACAGAAATATTAATTTCTCTATGTAAAATTATGAAAAGGTCAGTGCATTTTAAGTATCTCTTAAATGCATTTAAAATCAGAAAGGTTTCACTTTAATGTGTAGTGGTGTTTTCGTATTTCGTGGCATAGGTTCGTTGTCAAAGGGCTTTTAGGTAGCTATCATCCACTTAGATGGATTTGCCACTTAAACAGATGACAACTAGAAAATAGTTATTCTCACCTTTCCTATTACTGACTCTATGAATATTCCCTGAAATAATTAGGTTTAGTGGTGTTTCAAGAATAAACTGATCCTTTCCACATTAACCTCTTGCCAACACATTGATGTTCTAGAGTTCACATGAATTTACATCTCAACTGGCTTGAGGCTGTTACTTAAAAAAACCCCAACCAACCAACCAAACTTACATGAGAACCTAAGGCATGTGATTTGAATAATGAGGTGGTTACTGTGATCATCTGAAAACAAAACTTGCTTAGTATTCCTGATAAGTGATTTTCAGTTTAAAGCCAAAACTTTCCATATTCTGTCTCCAAGATAAAATTATCTTGAATTAGAGAAAGCTCCTATTTAATTTTTACATTATGCTTATGATAGATAATATCTTTTTCAGAAATCTGCAGTTAATAACTAGTATTTGACACTTGAAATGAAGAACCTTTTTATTAGAAGACCCTAGGAACCCTATATGATCTCAGGATTATTTTTCAGGAACTCTTCAGTATTTTTCAGGACAACTTTCAAGACACTTCAAGGTGTCTTTCCAGCCTATCTCAAATTGTATCATTGCTTCCTGTCAGTCATGAATGAATGTTCTAGCAGAATTTCCTCTTGAATCTTGTCACTCCACCAAATTAAATGGAATTGGGATTTCAGCTTTTTCAGAGCTTAGATATGTATTGCCAGTGGTCTTGCATTACAAAAATATTTTGATAAATTCATCTTTTAATGATTATTATAGAAAATTACATCAAAGCCTGAAGAATTCCATGTCTGTTTTTCTTACTTTTTAAAAAATCTTCAACTGCCAGGGACATGTCTCATTTTACCCAGTTTTTGATGTCAGAACTGTAAGCTCTAAAAAACTCCACTCAGTTGTTTGTTGGTAACATCACAGATATTGTTAAAACACATTCCATTCATTTCCAGCATTTGCCAGTGGCATTTCAATGGCATGCATATAAGTGCTTCTAATCCATCAAAATTCTTTGGAATGGAAACTGTTCCACTTCAAATATAAAGCCTGCAAAACTAAGGTCTACAGTTACACATTTCCCAGAATTTTGATCTGCCTCTAGACACAAAAGTAAGGTATTTTAACTGAGAAAAAGGTTTTTTTTCTGTTACTTTTTAAATATTTACCAATAACTTACTGCACTCCAAGGAGAAGATTAAAAAAGGCGAGGAGAAAAAAACAAATGCTGAAAAATTAGTACTATGTAAACCATTCAATCACTTTATTGTGAGACATGTCTGAGCCATATATGCTTTAAGGTACTCAGAATTAGTCAAGATTATCCATATGATTTTTTTGGTCTTATTTTTTACAACTGCCTTAAAAATACTGCTTTTTTGTTGCTGAAAGAAATGGTGTTGTATCAAATTTTATAATATTGAATGCCCATTTCCCCATTTACCTTGATTTTTCACTACTCCTGTGCCAAAATGAAAGGTAAGTATTATGCCAAGTGTATACTTGCTGAGCATGTTTGGGGATATGATATCCTGTGCTATGATATATTATGATTTTTTTTTTCTAGTGTAATTCCTATATATTAAAATATATGTGTTCTTTATTATAGTACCATATAGAGAGATGTATGAATAAATACAGAGTTTAAATCCCTGGGGAAAGATGTAGCTTTTAAAACTAATGGTAAGTGAAAGGTCTTTACTCAAGGATGCTAACTTATTTCTACATATACTGGGCTCCTTTGGATGCTTGCTAAGGATTCTGTACCCAAGAGCGAAGAAGACAAAACTAAACCACTTTGACTGCTATCTTTCAAAACTCAAAAGGAGAGCAGCTTTGCAATAGATAAAGTAGAGCCAACCATGGCTTTTGGTATCCCACTCAACCAGGTATATGACAATTTGTCAGACTGCATCAGGTACCTCCAAATATCTCAGTGTTATCAGCACTTTGCTGTCTTATCTCTCCTCATCCACTCCCACACAAAGATAATCTACAATTAGGTTTTCTATCACCACGGAAAAATATGGTATTTCACCACTTCTAAACAGAGTCGCCTGGGGATATTTAGAACAATACACTAATGCTGCCACTCCAATCTGAATGAAGACAACCTGGGACATATTGACTGGGTCTCTAAGCATCATACACTGGCATAATCAACATGAATGAATGAGAAAACAGCTCTCAGCCACCCAGCAGTTCCTAAGTTTGCTAATGTTTTACCAAATGGAAAACATTTCCTTTTCAGCAAAGGTTGTGGAAACATTTAGCTATCAAATCATGCCTCTTGAAGAACATGTATCATCTGCTTCTAACTTTGAACAGGGAGATGCTCTGTAGATAGAAAGTATTTACCTTTTGATAATGAGTATTGCAGCACAGACAGAAAAATGAAACAGAGGATGTACCTTCTTAATAAAATAGTGTCAGTATATGATTGAATTAACAATCTCAAATACACTGCTTTTCCTGAAACTGCCTTTAAGTGTGGAGCTGCTGCCTATAAAATATTCAACAGCAAGATTGACGGGCAATTCTTCAATTTTACAAAAGCAGAAAAAACAAAGGATAGCTGGGGTTTATTTCAGCTTCGTATGTTTTGTGGGTGGGGTTTGCAGGTAAGACTCTGCACCACAGCATGGGTGGGGTTAATTGTACTAGTTGCAGTAGTCTTCTGTGGCAGCATCTTAGAGGTCTCCAAGTTATCTAGTTAATGAATGCTCATATCCTACCACTCAGTATAAAGTGGTTAACCACAAAGCGGCACCTGTGCAAAACTGGCTCTGCTTTCACTAAATTCTTATTTATAAGAACTATTGCGGTTTATCAATGGTATTCTCCAACTCACTGCCCCCACTGAGACCTTCCCAAACTACACGCCACTCTTTCACCCTCCCCTTTCCCGCTGGGGCAGGATGGAGTTGGGAATTTGAGGCACAGAAGGTGAAGATCACAGGTCAAGATAAGAACAATTTACTGGAAACACCAATGAGACAAGAAAACAAACACTAACAGCAACAATATTAGTTTTAAAAGTATACAAAAAAGAGGGTCATTTACTTACAAAGATGATCACCACGGACCCTGACATAATCAACAATGGTGGACAGCCTCTCACCTGCCTTACCTGTTTTTTCTACTGGAAGCCCTGCCTCTCTTCCTCAGAGCCAGAGAGCCCCTTCTCCCTGACCCCAGATATGATCTGAGGTGGTATAGAATGATATCTGGATCCTGGTCATGCACCCTCAGACATGTCCCCCTCCCAGCTACTGTAAAAAATCAACCCTGTCCAGGCCTCCTATATTTCAGTATTGCTTTAGAGAGTGTGTTTTCAAGTCTCTGTATGCCTAAGAAGTCATATTACTCAAAATACTGAACTTGAACGCCTCACTTTTGAAAAAAAAAAAAAAGTGAAAATAAAATTTTGGCAAAAGTAAAGTCTGAATTCAGTTTTTGAGTGCAAAATGTCACTATTATTTCAATACTGCTCATAGAAATTTTAGTGTAAAAACAAATGAGGTATTGGAAGGTACATCTATTTCTGTAGTAACTATATTGAAACTTTTTGGTGACTCATGATGTCTTCATTTTATTTCATGTTCTATTTTTGTTAAAATATCTTGCTAATGATTCCTTCATAGGTCAGTGTGAAGACCTTTGATTTGTCACATAATTAACCTGGAAGAATTCTAAGCTTTGTCATGGTACTGTCACCTACTCAGTATCCCACCCTGCAAGTGTCCAAGAGTATTTATAAATCATCTGCTTCCTGACAAAAAAGAAAAATCCCAGTGGCTCACCAACACACATGCAACTTGCTCTGGTAAAATGGTGGCACGGTATGACTTTGTTTTGGTGTTGTTCGCTACTGTCCTACTGGAGTACTTTCTAAATGAACTGGTCCATGTCCACCAGGAACCTGCAGTCAGAACTTGGGAGTAAGGGCCAATAAACTCAACTACTACTTTATTTAATTATTAATTATTTTATTTTATAAAAATAAATAAATCCATTGCACAGGAGGACAAATATTTTATCCAAATCATTGTTTACTTAGTCCCCCCTCAAAAGTGACTTGAGATATGATTAGGTACACAGATGGAAAGAATGTCACATAAACAAATACACTTCTGAAAAAAAAAAAAAAAAAAAAAGAGGGGGCAAGCTATTGAAAAGGCTTCATGTTTTCCTAAGCTTACTTATCAGACATAATTACTCATTTCCTCTGTTGATTTTTTGTCAGAAAATTCCCTACAGCCTCTCTTTGATAGAATCAAGATCTACTCAGTTTCTCAGGACTTTTCCTGTTTGTTGTCCATCCAGAGAAGATAAACAGGGCATTGTAATTTAAGAAATCAATCAGAGTAACCAGTTTACAGGAAGGCATGTTTTATGCAGGCTTCTGATTATTAATGTCTTTACCATTCAATGACAAAAATATATTTCAGGAGAAGAAAAATGTTATAGATGAGGAATGAGTTATGTCAGACTGATAATAACAGGTGATTATTCCACTTCAGACATCAAATGCATGCCCTACAATGTATGAGAGTAAGGAATCAGAAAAGAATTTTTAAATTCAAAACAATATCACCCTTTGCATACGGTAGAATGTCCAGAAGAAACTGCAGACATATTCTTACAGAGAAAATGCTGATAGATTAATGTTACGACTTACACCTGAAATCTGAGGGGAAAAAACTGGAGCACTACACTCTTTTGCCACTAGGTTAGCAGTAGGATTTGTCATTGTCTCACCATGAGTTCATTTTTGTGTCTAAAGCATGATATCAACTATCTACCTGGGGAAATACCTACTGAGAATATAGACCAATGTACCTGAAAATACATTTCCTATGACATTATTCATAAAATCTATGCTAAAGGAACATTTGTGGAGGATCTAAGAGCAAAGAGGAACACAGGTAACACTGCAATATTCAGTTGCAGTGTTAGTAGAATTCAACCACCACACACAGTTCTACCATTCATAAGAACTTCTGAGGATTTAAGCCTGAGGTTACCCATATTTCTTCTAGAGGGGGCATATCTCATAGGAAAAGTTTCCTGCCAATTTGGAGGGAAGAAGACAGAGCTGAGGTACGTCATTGCTTCAAGAAGCATATAAAGGGTTCAGCTGTGGAATTTCTTATTAAAACCCTGGAATGCTAGTATAATAACTGGTGGATTAGTGGACTGAGCATCTGGTAATCTAATGTTGGGGTTAGACCTTTATGGATTGCTGGGAGCACAACTGCAGCACAAAGGTGCTCTGCATGTCCTTCCTTTTCATGAAGCCAAAATGTTTATACAAAAATGGCAAATCACCCTGTGGGCTGATATGCAAGTTTACTCCTCCTTAATTCTGGAAAGCCTTTTAACTTGCCTGCTGAGATGCTTTGCACAAGTTCTGACTTCCACAAGAACTTCAAGGTTAACTCCATGTGGACAATACTAAATAGATGCTCGAAGCCTGATGCATCAACTTGGAACACTAACTTTTTTTTTCTTCTTCCTGTAGAATTGCAGATTGGAGCCTTTTTCCTCATGAGTTGACCCCTCACTGCAGCTTTTCTAGAAGATGCCCTTCTTCCAGCCTGCAGAGCTGAAAGATGATGAAGTTGATTGGTCTTTATTGATCAGGCAAGGTCTGCCTGATCCATGCACTGCTGCTGGCAGGGAAGCTCTTGTCTTCCAAATGGCACCAGTATGGAATTTGTCAGCAACACAGTTTGTGAACAGCATTGTCATTTCAGGTGGGATTTACTGGCTGTCCTCTGGAGACCAGCAACAGTGGGGGCTCTTTGAGAGGGCAGGACAGAGCCAGCAGCCAGGGCTGTCCCACCACACCAGCTAGGGAGCAAAAGGGCAGCCCCAGCTCAAGGCACAGGTGAAAATCAGCTCCCAGAGGACAGGAGGGGCTTTGGCCACTGCGTCCTTGCAGGGCATCTGGAAGACCCTAGCTCTAGGGGAACACGGTCATCCTGTGAACTGGTCCCAGGTCCCAAAAATCTTGGAGAGGCATGATGTTTCCAGGCCCTGACATAAAGTACAAGAGGTATAAAATCCATGGGCCCACTGAACAGCAGAAACAGTGGCATCCCCATCCTCAGTTCAGACTTCCTCTAAAAATCCATTTATATTTCAAAAATTATTCTGTGTGCTCACATGCAGTTTTTTAGTATAATGACATTACCAATCAGACTCTAGACTTCTTGGGCAGTACTTTATGGTCTTTGATACTAATCAGAACATGCTTTGTTTTGGGCTAAGATACAAAATCAGTAATGAAGACAATTTCTTTCTAAATGCTTAGGGTGTTTGAAACTTTGAATGTTCTAAGAAAAAAAAAAAAAAAAGTGCTTTTGAATCCCCAACCTCCTTTTGCTTTCTTGAATCATTTCTCAGAAATATAATAAGAAGAAAAGGAACACGGAATAGTTTTTAAGGCTTTAAGCTTTCAGAAGCCTAACTTGCATTACCATGTCCTGCCCATTGCAAAAAGATTGGAAAAGAAATTGCTGCCTTTGGCTCCAATGCAGTTAGGACAAAATTAAATCAGTGAAGCCATGAGAGAACCCACTCCTTGTGCTAATAACCACATGCAATAGCTCACAAAGCCTAGTAGTAAGGAAGAGGAAAAGTTGGACTGCTGCCTAATGAGTGTACATACAGACCTTGAGTACAGATCATCATCTTGAGTGTCCTAAATGCAGACAAGATTCCAAATACCGTGGCATATGGCAACAGAACTCTTCAGTAGAAACTTCAGTACTTTGCAGTCCATGAGAGTACATATTTACACGAAGTTCATAGTTTACTCTTATATTACTACACATGGGTCAGGACAATCCCAAACAGAGATACAGGCTGGGTGGAGAATGGATCCAGACTGCCCTGCAGTGAAAGACCTGGGGGTTGTTTGCAGAAAAAAGCTCAGTATGACTCAGGTCTGCATACTTGCATCCCAGAAGGCCAACTGTATCCTGGGCTGCATCAAAAGAGGCATGAGCAGCAGGTTGAGGCAGGTGATTCTGCCCCTCTATTCTGCTCTTCTGAGAACACCCCTAGACAGGTGAGAAAGAAAGACATGGATCTATTGGAAGGAGTCCAGAGGAGAACCACTAGGTTGATCACAAGCCTGGAAGATCTCTCCTATGTAGACAGGCTGTTCAGCCTACAGAAGAAAAGGTTTTAGAGAGACATTATAGGAGCCTTCCAGTCGCTAAAGGGGACTTACAAGAAGGCTGCAGAGGGACTTTTCACACGGGCATGAAATGAGAGGAAAAGGGGGAATGGCTTTAAGTTGGAAAAGGGTAGGTTTAGATTAGACATTAGGAAGAAATTCTTTGAAGTGAGGGTGGGGAGGCACAGGAGCAGGTTGCCCAGAGAGGTTGTGGATGCCCCATGATGGAGGTGTTGAAGACCAGGCTGGATGGGGCTCTGAGCAACCTGATCTAGTAGAAAGTGCCCTGCTCACAGCAGAAGTGTTGGAGCTCGATGATTTTTAAGGTCCCTTCAAACCCAAACTGTTCTGTGTTTCTATGATTCTGGCACAAGGGACATTGACTCAGTTACAGGATAAACACAGCCCTCCAGAGCCCTACTCAATATCTTCTAAATGGAGATGAGAAATTATATTAGAAGGAAAATTATGTTACAGGCAAGACTTAGCAATTCTACTTATAATGTGACTTCTGATGACTTGTATAAATATGAGCTCTCTGCATTCTGCACTGCTGTGCTTTAAATAGTCTTGCACTGTGACCCAAAAATGGTGTTCAGGCACCTTGATTCTTTTCACCTGTTATGCATTTAGTTTTCAAGGATCTGCAGGAAAATAAAAATGTCAGGCTTTTATCTTGTGCACCATATGGTTCAGGCATTTTAGATAAGGCAGCTTAATCTCACAGATCTGGAAGTTTAGTTTCACTGTGTTGTTTTCCATTTTCTAAAACAAAACCCTCCCCTTTAATACATAGCACAACGCTAAATTAAAACCCCCATGTATGGTCTCACTTTTAAATGTTGTCACAGTGATGTGTGCTGGAGAACTTCTGGGTTCTTATACAGAAGACAGCCATAATTCATACATAGAGATTATAACATTAGGGATACATCTCAACACAGTGCTATATCATTCTCCTCAGTCAACAGCATCCCCTCTTCAAATGTAAATTCTTGGGAGCTCAGATGCTTTAGATGCTTTTGTATTATTCATTTAGACGTGGCTTTACACAACAGGACACTGATTGACACAGGGTGCCATGAAAGCAGAAATGACAGTGATTCTAGACTTTCAGCTCAAATGGCTTCAGGGTCTTTCACTTAGATCTTGCACAGTCTACTAAGGTACAGCTTTGCCATTTAGGATATTAGTTGATGTGAAAGGATGTGTATTCATCTAAGACAGATCCAGCTGGGAAGAGTTTTAATGCTTTGTTGTGACTGAAATTTTAAGCTCTATAGACTGGAAAGGTGTAGATATTTGCTTAGACACACTTTCTTGTCTTGATATTATTACACAGTTATATTACAGAGACCACTTTTCTTTGGCTTGCAGCAGTAAAAAAGGCCAAAAGAACTTACTCTTTCTGTGTCTCTTCATTATAAGCCTATATGTAAATGCAAATACAAAATTTAGTCTTTTCTGTTGCTTGTTAGCTGATGTAGTAAACTCATTGCCTTTTTAGTATGACTTGTTTATAATTGCTAGGGTTGGCTTTGTAGTACTTGTAGGCATCTTAAATACAAAATTCTGTTTATGGTAGTTGTATAACAAATTTACAGTCCACTATGTATTGGACAGTTTAATATGGAGTTTGCTTCCAATGTAGTTATTACCATCACTCAAAATTACATCATTTGCATTTTACAAAACAGCAAATAAAATGACTTCAAAGTCTAAAAACACAGTAGGAAAAATGTGGGAATGAAGCTATCTAAATTATATTGGCCAGGGTATTTACATGCAAGCAGAGAGCTAGAATATCATCTTTAAAAAGTAAGAATTGTTCTACAATGAGATCTTCAGCCCCTCTAATCCATCTTTCTGTTTCTCAGTCTGACCAGCACTGGATGCTTCAGAAGAATGTATAAGAGTGTTACAGGAGTGGCAGTAGAATAAAAGTCCTTTACAGGTGTATTCATCTAAGTTCTAATAGCTAAAATTCAGCTTAACTTCTAGAGTCTCTAACAAACCTGTTCCTTTCCAAATGCCTACAGCTGCAATAACTCTAAATTTTGAGACTGTAACCACCTATTTTCTTTTTACACTTATTAGATTATTGTTCTTGATTACTTGCTGTGATGATGAATTCCATGGGCTCAATATACTACCCCTCTAGAAAAGTACAGACTTTATTAGTTAGGAATTTTATACTTTCTTGTAAAATTGAAGAGCTCAAGTTTTGCTAGAGAAATCATATATTTTTGAATCCTGATCTAATTTACTTCACTGACCATTTTAAATATGCATGCACTAAAACAGCACCTCTTATTTTTTCCCTTTCTATGGTAAGATGTGTTTTCTACATAGTAACAATAATAATAATTTCAGGGAAGCAAAAGTGGTGTCCTACTTTGCTTGCCAATATATTTTGGGCCTTAGAAAATAAGATGGAGAGCTTGCTTTCTGAGGAGCTCCCATTTCAAAAACTTCCACTACCTTCCAGTCCATCTGAAGCCACTCTGACTTAAAAAGCTGGTAAGGTCTGACAGTTCTGTCAATAGAAACATGGTGCCTCTTTTCTTCATGGTGTGGAAGAAGGGACCATGTCAGTACACTTGTGCAGTAACTTGGCTCTCTTTCTTCTGCAAAATAGTAAGATGTACGTATGTTCCATTACAAAGCAGATGTTTCAGACAATTCCTATAAAGCAAAGGGTCTAAGCCTGTGTTTAGCTGTTAATGTCTTTTCTTGCCTCATTTTTTAGTTGTGAACTCTAACAAGCTTTTCAAATTGCATATTAAAAAAGAAATCAAAGAGCTGCACAGCCTCTTAGATTAAAAGCCTCATCAATTTGTCATCTTGGGATTTCATGTCCATCAATCTTATCACTGAAACATGTTATGTTCAGAGCAATCAATGAAGTGTCCTGTCTATAAGAGAGTAATAGCTTCTAGAATTCTGTGGCCATTATTATAGACAGTGGTTGCTACAAACTAATAGAAACTAAATGGAATAGGAACAACAAGCCCAGGAGAACCCATAGGAAAAGGATTAAAAAATAATAAAAAAAATCATCTCTTTTCAGACAAAAAGTAGAAATTAAATAGTGTAAGTAATAGAGAAAAATCATAGTGAGTAATTGCAGGGTGACAGAAAAATATACAATTGAAAGAAATCATGAAATACAGACACCCAAAAGACCAGTATGCACACTTCTTGCAAGTGCTCATTCTTCACAATTTTTTGTCACCAGCAATGAATCAGATTTACAATGTATTCTAATAAAAAGCCGACCCAGACACCTATCAGAATGATGAAATTTAAATTCAAAAAAACCCCAACAACCTGAAAAAGCAGAAAATAATACTGCTGCTTCTTTAGTATACTGTTTTGTTCAGCCTTAACATTGTATTAAACTTTGTGCATATGAACCACATTGAACTTAATTGCAACTGAAGTCACCCTTACTTACTAAGGAAATGAGGTGAGCTTTTTCCCATATAAATATGTCTCAGACCTACCCTAGAAGCAGAACTGCCATGGGTGAGACAAGCCAGTGATGACAGATAATCAATCCTTACAATTTATGACTACTTGCTAAAGGTACAAAATACAGGTAGCTCAACAGTCAGTAATTCTAAAAAAGTACTGCAAATAACCAGAAGCATGAATACTCTTAGTCTTTCCTTATTTAACAATGAATGCAGCTGGCATTCAGTTTGCAGGAGAGAGGCAGTCACAGTTTGGGACTTGGCTTTTTATCAGTGATCAACTGATGATGATGAGGATGAAATGAATGAGTGACCTAACAGGAGAGGTGCTGTCCCTGTTGGCACTTCTGCAGCTACAGAAAAAGATTCCTACCAGCATACATAGTATTTAGAAGCCTAGTTGCTGTTCAACAACAATAGGAATTATATTTTTAATTATATTTTTAATAGGTTTAATTTCTATCAAAAATCTAACCACAATTGGCCTCCTAAATCCCACCAGTACCCTTGGAGAATCTCCTTTGGAGTCTGAAAATGGCAATTTACACTTAGAATCCTGTCTATAAATTGCAGAAAATTACACAGTGATGCACTTATTTAATCTCTTATGCATTATCACCTAATAATATTACTTCAAAGTTTTTTAGCTCATATCCCTTACAAGAGAGAAGCTGTAATATGGGAATTCCCTTTGGTTTTCATTAATTCAATACAATTCTGAGACTTGCAGATTCAGCAAGGTTTTGTATGGTAATTTACATGGCTTTGCAGGTCAAGAGCATTGATTTGTTCCACTTGGATAAAGACAAGAAACCACAAGAGCAGGTTTTGTGTTTGGAGGTCACTGACCTCCAGTCAAAGGCTACCATGCAAAGAGGCATTATTCCTGTCACACCTGGGGGAAAGAAAAGACAGTTGACCAATATATATGAAATGGTCTCTCTCACTGTATTGGGTTCATTAGGAGATGTTACAGAGCTAGTAAAAGTATTCATAAACTCTGTGAAGCAGTGTAACAGGCAGACAGTGTAAATAATACATATAAATAACAGTATGCAAAATAAAAATTAATTTCCAGCTGTGAAAAGCCTGACAAAAGTTTTCACCTGGTAAAGACAGCATCTTGAGACCTCTTGATACGTCACAATGTGAGTAACTCTATCAGGCGCAGCTGGCTCTGTATAAGCCACACATCAAGTTCCTTCATACTTTAGAAGAATGATACTCTTCTAAAGAGTAAACCAGTGGATTTGAACCTGATTCACAGACTCTTTCCTTATTTTCTATGGAAAGCAGAGTTGTAAATAATATTAGTTTGCTTAATCCCTTTTTATTGCAACGGCTTTAATAGATTTGCCTAACACTGAATCAGTCGATGTTCTTCCAGTGATGTGGTGTGAGGCTGTCCCACATTTGTGCCTTCTGAGAGGCAGCAGAGAACACTCCCTGCTCAGCTCAACTTCATCTGAGGAGGTGTTTAGGAAGGAATTTTTGACAGTTAGAGAAAACTACTTAACTGGTCTGCTCCCAAAACAAAAAAAGCTATTTTACTCTAAGATCTAGTCTCACACTAGGTACAGAAACAAATAAAAGAGTAATCACACCAAACAGTCTCTGGCATATGCTTACAACATATCTGGCTATATCTAGGGGTTTATATGGTATGTATATGGGAGATATGTCTATATGTTTTATATGGGATAAGTCCTTTGTGAAGAAGGACCTGGGTGTATTGGTGGATGAAAAACTGAACATGAGCTGGCAATGTGTGCTTGCAGCCCAGATCGACCTCATCCTGGGCTGCATCTGAAGCAGCAAGGGCAGCAGGGCAAGGGAGGAGATTTTGTCCCTCTGCTCTGCTCTGCTCTGCTCTGCTCTGGTGAGACCCCACCTGCAGTGTTGCATCCAGCTCTGGGGTCCCCAGAACAGGAAGGACATTGCCCTGTTAGAAGATCCAGAGGAGGGTCACTAAGATGTTTATATGGCTGGAGCACCTCTCCTACAGGGGAAGACTGAGAGAGCTGGAGTTTTTCAGCCTGGAGAAGGCTCCAGGGAGCCCCCACTGCAGTCTTCAGCAGTTAAGTGGAGTTTATAAAAAAAAGATGTAGAGCAACTTTATACATAGATACTGATAGGACAAGGTGGAACAGTTCTAAACTAAACGACCAGAGATTAGAATAGATATTAGGAAAAAATTTTTTGTCAGGGTGATTGAGTCACTGGAGCAGGTTGTCCAGAGAAATTGTGGATGTCCCATCCCTGGCAATGTTCAAGGCCAGGTTGGATGGGGCCTTGAACAACCTGGTCTAGTGGAAGAGGTCCCTGCCCATGGCATGGGGGTTGGAACTGATGATCTTTACAGCTCCTTCCAGCTCAAAGAATTCCACAGTTCTATGTCTCTATACTGGAAGTGTAAGTGTGACTCTTAATACAGAAGAATTTCCAAGCCAGTTTTCATCTACAGAGACCAACACAGCAACAGGTATACAGGTCTATCAGGGACCCTGAACATATTTTTCATTTCTAGCATGGGCTCAGGTTTTGGCTGTCATGTTTTGACACATTTTCTTCCCACCAGAAAACCCAATGTGAACATTGTGTAAAGTAAAAATATATCCTCTTCTAAAGGTTTTGTTCCCACTTATTGAACTGCAGAATTGTTAATAACCAGCACCAAGACAATCAAAATTCAGTCCTAGTCTGTTTCAAGAACTGGTTAAACCTAATGCCTACATCTTGGTCATCTATGGATTATTCTTAGAGTACCACAGATTTGAATCTTTCATTTCTCCCATGCATCTAATTGCTACACTCACCTTCCAAGTTTGCTATTTCTGGCAAGTTTTGAAAGAAGGGCTTGCTCTTGTTAACCTTGGGAGCTAACTGCTGTCACTGTTTACCTGAACTCTCAGATGAGGGAAGGGTTCAGCCTTCTACTTAAAAGAACTGTGTGCCCACAACTCTGGGAATTGAACTTCACCAACATAGCTTTATAGAAAATATTGGCATGTTTGGCAATAAATACCTCAGGCCTCCCCATTTGGAAATAAATTTTTCTCCTTTTATCAGAAAAATCACTACATAAAAGTGCCATGCTTCAGGATATTTTAGTTATGTGTTTATGGCATCAAGACTGTGAAATGCATGGGATTTATAAATGCACATTCAGCTGTGCTTAGGACTACCAACAAAATGAATGGGCTGCACAACACCAGAGGACCTTGACTACAGTGTTTTCCCATATGGATTTCAGGAAGCTTTCTTAACAAAAGTGCATCTCTCTCTTTTTTTGGCATATGTGTGCAATTTTATACATTGCAGTTGTGGTTACAGTAGTTCTGCTCCTGAAGTAACAAAATGAAATCTAGTGTCTGTCATATGGGTAGTATTCTGGTCTTTACAGGGTTCTCTTAAGAGTCTGCCCATTTATTTCTACTCTGATCAATTTATAATTTGGAGTCCTGTTTATCAAGATATCATCGTTGCTTTGATTAACTGCATATAGATTCCTTCTGTTTTCCTGCAGCATGCATGTGACTGTGTTGGGCAGCTGCTGAAAAGACAGAGGAATGTTGCTTGTGTAAAACATAGAAATTAGGGAGTATATTCAATTATTCCACACACTGATCTTGGAACTGGTTTAGAAGTTGTTTATGTAACTTTGAAGGGTTTAGGTGTCACCTAAGAAAAGTACATTAGAAACATCTGAAAAGGAAGCCTGAGGATAATTGTCTTTATGTGCAAATAAAAAATTTCCAAAACTCAAAATATGAAGATATCTTGTACACCCAGGCCAAGCTGTATATACATCTCTATGCAGAACAGAAGCAAAGAAAAAACAGGATTCAAAAATATAGAGTAGGATAAAAGCAAAGGAAGAGGGTTTTGGTTTTGAGTGTATTCTGTAAGAGTACAAGAATGAAACTGGCTGGCCTCAGCTGTTTCAACATAACTTATTTCCATATGGTAAAATAATACATTGCAGAAATCTCATTATTTCTTTGCCTGACTCATCTCTGTATTTACCCAAAAAGCAATTTCCTATTCAAGTGGAAGAATTGTTGTACCATTGCTTTTATTGGTTAGGAACAATAACAAACCTTGTCCCTTAGTTTTCCTCTGGGAAAAAAACCCCACCAAAAAATCAAACTTAAGAGGAAATTACAGCTCTGTAATTTTCACACTAATGCAGCAGAGGCCCTCATCACCACTCTGTCTAGCAGAGGTTTATAGGCTACTGTTACAAATATAAAGAAAAACACAGAGAAGACCTTCATTGGGAGAAGCCATATAGTGAACAGTCAGATTTAAAACTGAGTAAATATTCTTTTTTCCCTTCAGCTACAAGAAAAAAAGCTTTTATTGTCCAATTTTTAGATCTCAAGAGCTAGAAGAGTAGGAGACATTAGGCACACATAGTTCATTCTCTTCTCATTCTCATTGGGGTAATGCAGCATTAATAACAGAGAGGCTCTCTGTACCTGCATACTAACTCCTACTTGTTACAAAAGTGTATAGATTTGGCCCCCAACTGGTTCAAATCACAGGTTCAATTGAAGCTGCATCAATCTGCAGTCATTAAGAGTCAAACCAGCCTGTTTTCTAAGTGATAAAATTACAAGCCAGTCAAATCCATTTGTTTTGCCATTAACCACATTGGAGCAAGATTGTTCCCATGCTGGAGAAATCGACAGGAACGATTGCCTGGTTTAACCCCAGCTGGAAATTAAACCCCATGCAGCTGCTTAAGTCCCTCCAGTCCCTCGGGTGAGAGAGACAAAAGGCAAATATCCCAAGTTGAGACAAAAATAATTTACTGGAAACAGCAATGAGATAAGAAAACACACAGTAACAGCAACAATACCAATAACTATAGTGTATAAAAGAGGGTGATTATATGAAAAATGCTCGCTGAGTCCAACCTGATATCATGTGACTGCTGTCAGAGCCACCCCACTTCTTAGCCGCTTGCTCCCTTGGAAAAGGAACAAAATGGCAATGACCTCCCTGCCTGGCACCTTTTTTTTTCCAGCTGAGGCCACAATCCACTTCTTCCCAAAAGCCAGAATCCCCTTCTTCTGCCCCAGCAAGTACATGAGGTGATATAGTGTAACAATCTAGATGTGCCCACAAGGCACTAGGCTCCACTCTCTCTTAGCTACTGTGGAAAATTAACCCTGTCCTTAGCTGATACTAAGACTCCTATCCAAACCACAAATGCTTTTATAGCATGAGACAATTTATTTTAAAATAACTTCCATGCATTAGATGTTACTTTGATGTTTTTTAACAAAAAATTAATGTCTCTGTAAGAGAAATTAATATCTGTTTTCAGTAATATTCAGTGGTAGCTAATTCCTCTTGGTGATGATGTGTTGAATATATGCAGATTACTTTACAAATTAAGACTGTGCCAAAATAATTCTTTACTTAAAACATTAACTTTCTATGTTTTCTTTAAAATATTTTACTATCCTACCATTTTCCCTATTGATCTAAAGGTAATAAATATTAACCAGAATATTGCTTTGATTGATGTATGAGGTCCAATTTCTAATGTGGTTATTAAGGAAATGCTTTGTTAAAGAGCTTGCATTATGTATTTGAAAGATGAATAAAATCATAATTAATGTACACTTGCAGTACCAGATTAATTCCAAACTTAGAAATCCTCTTATTCTTCCCTGAGATACAAGGACATTTCAGGATCAGTGAGCTGAATGACCAGCATTAGTGCATTAGTAAGTTTCCCTTCAATTAATGAAACTGGACACAGATAAAATTTCAAGAAAAACAGCACCATGTTGCATGAAACGTATCTGCAAACATTGTAGCCTTTCACTGACCCCTAGATTTTCAACCATTCTGGTCTAAGTGTAAGTGAATTTACAAGCTTCTATGTTTTCACTAGGTGCAATTCCAGAATATCTTAATATTCAAAGTCCACTGACCTTTGCCTGTCAGAGGCAATACCATATTCAGACTACTACCTCAAAAGCTTCTGAAATTGAAGTACAAAATCTTTGCCAGAGAAGAGGGGAGTAAATTATTTATCCAGCACCTTATCCTTGCAGAATATTTGGAGCGCTGATGAACTTCTTTTCTCATTCAATCAATGTGCATTTAGTTCCCCACCTGATTTGAAGCTCTATGCTGTTTTAAATTAATCTTCTGCTGATGGTGATTGTAGCTACATCTTTTTCTGAATGGATATAACAATGATGCCACAGATTAAAGTTGCCTTTAAGGAGATATTCTGATGCTGGCAAAGAGTAAAGACATCAGAATCACTTATTTAATTATTTTTCAGATTAGCTCTCCCCCTTCCCACTCCATTCTATGATTTACAGTGCTATGGGATGGGAAGAGAGATCAAGACATTGTTCTGCAAGTCCAAGAAAAACCCTAGGATTTCAAAGTTTAAGTTTATCTTTAACAGCTCAGTTCCATGGGCTGGAAAATCCTAAGCCATGGTGTTGCAGAAGCTTCCTACATTCTACCCTTATTGTAAAGATGACCACCACTTCTCAGAAAGCAGCAATGAAATCACTAGAAACTACAGGTCTGGGTAATCAGAAGAATGGTACTGAGCTGTGAACTCTAAAGATTAAGCAGTGGCAACCACTCTAACTGCTTCAACCCACACCACTCAAATACAGGACCCTTTGCCTAGTACCATTTCGAAATACTCTTTTCCCTTGGCTTATTGAAGTATCTTGAATTTAGGCAAGGTGCATTATTTTTTTCCAAGTGCCTTATGTAGAAGTCTCTGTGCTCTCTCTGTCTAATGAAGGTGCAACAGAAATTTTTACTTCTAAAAGTAAAACACTTAGGATATTTTTGCCCTGATTCATCAAAGCCCTCATTAAACATACAACTATTTCAATGGCATAATAGTTAACATATTGAAATTAAGAATTAAGACTTCAGTGAGATCTACATGCCAGATGTAGAAACATATTCTTTCTTAAAAAACAAGAGACCTTTACACAGATGTTCAGTAGTGAAGGGAAATTACAACAGCTGAAACATTTTGTATGCTAGATTTCTAGCTCTTCATGTCTTCTTTCATTTAACTCAGTTCTCATAAGTCACACAGCAAGGTATCACCCAGTTTTCAACTCTTTTTACATATAGGCATTTTTACAGTTTGATATGTTCTGTTCTAAGAAGACAGCTACACCTATCCACATTTCATATTAACCTCCTAAACGGAGAGAGTTTTGTCATATATGACTTCTAAAGCATTCTGTTAAGGTCTGGCTTTATGGATTACAGTCTATTCATATCCTGTTAGTGTTCTTAGATCAAATTAAACTGATATTATGGAATGGAAAGTGATATATCTGCCAAGACACGAGTATAATTTAGCTGTACCTTGTGATGATAGACAGCTGGGATTTCTGTGCAAGCAGAGGCTTGATATTTCTCTCACAAAAGTTTAACATTGCTAAAATTTCTCCAGTTTCAGTAGCTTTTCCTGGTGTTCATTTACAGAAGTAACATGACAGTGAGGGATGTTTTCCTTCTTCAATACATAAGAAAATGGAATATTGTTTCCAAGATGGTAGTATTAAAACAGTCAAATGAGAAATGACTGAAATTATATCCATTTTAAAGACTAGGTTGTTTTTCATATTAGTGGTTGTTCATACCTCTTTCACCTTTTTGAGCTTTTGAACCTCTGCAACTGGGGAAAATGTGGGGCAGGAAATTCACAAAAAAACAACAACAACAAAAAAAAAATCTGCAAATATTTTGCCCCTTTTTAAAAATTTACCTCATCCTAAATCTAGCATTATTGCCATCTACAGATATATGGTGATAAAAGTTCAATGATGCTAGATTCCTTCAGGAACTTACATGGATCTTGTCTGCCTCACATAAATCCATAAAATATATTTATGCCATGTATTTATTGATGCCAAGTGACAGCTCTACAGCTGTATTAGTGGAGTTTAGCACCAGAGATCTTGACTACTCTTCATTTCTCATAATTCCTCTCCCATTTTAGACAGCACAGGCTGGTGCTGCTTTCTTACAAAGCAAATAATTCTCCATGTTTTGTGTTCCACATGGTAAGCATTTGGTCCTCTGTGTTGTGGAAGTAATATACAGTCCTCGGTCTGAATTAGTGCACTTCAAATCTTTTCAGAGGTCCAAAATAAGTGAAGTGGACCTACCAATGTTTTGTTTGTTTCTTTGTTTTAGCACCTAGTTGACCAAGTCCAACTAATAACTGCTAATGAGAATAAACTCAGGACTTTATTTGCTTCTGTAGGACTTCAATGGATAACAACATTCCCATTAATTCCCAAGATATACTATGAATGATTGAATGTAGAAACCAGAATTTTAAAATTCATTAAGAATATTTTTGAGAATTTCTTTACTCTCATGTCAGCACCTGATTTGTGAGCATGCTTTAGAGGTGGAAGTATATATGGTGAGCAACAAGAAATGTGATATCTAAAAAAAGTAATCAGAGTTCATCCCACATGGCTTTATGGATTTCATGGATTTCATTCATTTATGTAAGGCAGACAAAAGCCACGTAAGTTCCTGAAGGAATCCAGCATCATCAAAATTTTATCACAACTGAGATATTATCCAGGGGTTAAATGGTCAATTATTTGCTTCCAACAGCCCGCTGGGCAATTTTCCAGTCAGATATCCAGTCACAATTGCTGAAGCTCAGTGAAATTTACACCACATCCACAGAATGTAAAATGACTTCAAGATCTCTCATATCTCAAGGCAACAAAAACAGACTATCTGATCAGGATTGCCCATAGTTTTCTCTGCAAAACCATGTCTTATTTATATAATCCAAACTTGCAGGTGAATTCTATCTTTGCTTGATACAAACTTGATATAAACTAACATAAACTTGGTTTATGAATTAGTGAATGGGACCCTTTGGGACCCTGCCCCTCAGGGACCCTGTCCTCAAGGACAAGTGGAGTAAACAGAATTGACGAATCTTTAAGGACTTTTTTCTTAGAGTAAAAAAGCCCTTTCTCCCATGCACAAGAAATTGGGCAAGGAGGGCAGGGGACAGGCATGGGTCAGAAAGACCCGCATAATCAAAGTATAAGAAAGAAATTCACATGCAGTGGAATCAGTGGCATGCTTGCTGGGAATTATACAGGGATGATACCTGTATGTATACAGACTGTGACATGTGGGGCCATGGGTTGGAGAGAGACACATGACACAACAGTGGTGGGTCATCAGAAAACAGCAGTGAGTTTAATATGGCTGCCCCTTTTACAGGGGCTTTGCATTTTGCAGGCTCAGATAATTGATTAGATGAGACCTCTGTCTGCCCAGCTCTCTGGCCAGTGGTGTATGTGCATCTAAGCTAGAACAGGATTGGATGAGGTCTTTGCTTGGGTTTGAATCCAACCTATCTCCACCTTATCCAGGGACTTGTTTTCTCCTAGGTTGGTTGAGTTTAGGGGGCAGCTTCAGATCAGCTGTAATGTGACAAGACTGGATCACATAAGCACAGCTGGAGCTGGATTTGGCAGTGGATATGAAAAAAATTATTAGAAAGGGCTTCTACAACTATATTGGCTTGAAAAGGATGATCAAAGAAAATACACCCTCCTGAAAAGATAAGACAGGAGAGATGGTGACAACTGACATGAACACTGTGCAGGGGACAATTTCTCCTCCATCAGCTGCTGGGAGCTTGGGGGCCCCCCATGAATGCTCTGTCCAGCCCCTAGGGGAGCCAAACCAGGCTTTACTTTACTGCTCCAGTTCCAACACCAGTCTAATGCAGAGGAAAAAAACACACTGTAAACTCAAATGTGATTCATACTCAAAACAATTTTTCCCCTGTTTTCAATGGTAACCTTTTTTCCCCCCATCTCTCAAGCCCCTCAGTCTTTAGACAAGGTCTGGAGGGGGATGAAGTCCCTCCCATAGCTGAAGATCAGGTTCAAATCTGCAAGCCTGGAGAAGTTTTCAATAAGGATGGTTATAAGGAAGACAGAGACAATTTTTACTAAGGCCTGCCCGTAATGACAGGACAAGGAGAGATCGCTTTAAGGTGAAAGAGGTAGGTTTAGATTAGATACAAGGAAGAAACATTTTTTATGATGAGTGTGGTGAGACACTGGAACAGGTTGCCCAGAGTAGTTGTGGATATCTCACCCCTGGAAGCGTTCAAGGTCATGCTGTATGAGGCTTTGAACAACAAGGTTTAGTGAAATATGTTGGGGTTGGACTACATGATCTTTAAAGGTCCCTTCCAACCCAAACCGTTCTATGATTCTACATTGCTATGAGCCTTTATTCTTATAGCAACATTGCATTTTGTATATGGTTAATATGGCATAGAGGAACAGTCAATATCCTTTTTAGGGTCATTATGAAATTATTAGGGGAGGCAAATGAAAAATTAGCCTCGCCTAATTGTTGGTCATTCTGGAGATGGTTCCAGCAATGAGGTTGTGTTTTTATGTGTTCTCCCAGCTCTTAAATCAGGATTACATATTTAGCTGAAGTGAGTAAACCACCTTAGGTGACTGGTTTCCTCCTTCTTCCCCACTCCAGTTACCTGCTTTTTAGTTTTGTTCCAAGACTACCCCATGTGCTTTTCCAGTCCAAGCAGCTATGCAGCAAATCAGAGCAGGGAACAAACCTGGTAGAAAAATAACCTCTTATTTAAATCGATTTTTTTTTGTTTGCCACACAGCCAGATGCAACTACAAAGGTGGTAATATTTGGCCAGAGAAACACTTAACTACATAACCTGTCAGTAAGTTCTCAAAAAACTGCTGCAGGCCTTTCAATGGGAGCCTGCATTTGACCATCTTCTTGCTGGAAATCCTGATGTTATTCCCACAGAAAGCAAAACACTTGATGTAATATTCACATATACTAGAAAGGAAGAGCATAATTACTGTGTATTTCTTATCTATTATGAGTGAAAGCAACCAGAGAGGGCTTGTATTATATAGACATACATAAAGAAAATCCATTGTGTTTTGTATTAGTATCTTGTGCTCTACTCAACTCATTTCCTAGCTCCCCTCACTGTGTCATGGGTAACATATATCTTAGTCATGTTTACACCGGAACTGGTGGAATCTCACAACTGGTGGAATCTCACAACTGGTGCACTCACACAACACCAAGCATTAACAGTGAAAATAGATCTTCATTCCAACTCAGCTACTGATTTATAGAATCATAGAATCATATAGCTTGGAAAAGACCGCTAAAGTTACAGAGTCAAACTGTTGTAGTGCTGACAAATCCACCACTAAACCATGTCCCTGAGTGCCACATCTCCACATATTTTAAATACCTGAAAAAATGGTGACTCAACCATGTCCCTGGGCAGCCTGTTCAAAAACCTAACAACTCTTTCCTCGAATAAGTATTTCCTAACATCCAATCTAAACCTCCCCTGGAATATGGCAAGAGGCCATTTCCTCTCGTCCTAACTCATCAAAGATTATACCTGTGTAAAACATGAACAGCCACTTTCTCCAGAAGAATGCTGCCAAAGGTGTCCTGGTTCTGTGCAGGACATGGTTAATTTTTGCAGGAGGGAGGTTATTCTATACTACCTCATATCATTGTCAGGGGTGGGGACAAAAGACACTCTTCTGAGGAGAAGGGGTTCCTTCTGATCGGGAAAACATGGTGGGGGAAGCCATCTGATAATTGGTTACTGTTGCAGGCTTTTCATGTGAATCCTTTCTTTTCTTATACATTTTGTCATTAATATTTTTGATGCTACTGTTAGTTTTCTTATCACATTGCTATTTCCAGTAAATTGCTCTAATCTCAATCCATGATCTCTGCCTTTGGTGCCTCCAGCTGGGGAGGTGGGCAGGAAGGGGAAGCAGTGTGTGGTTTTAGCAGGAATACTAAATTGGAGAGTACTATTCCCATGCCAAAAAGCTTTAATAAAGTCCAGGCAGACAGCATCCACAACCTTTTATACATCCACTAAGCAGGTCACTTGTCATAAAAGAAGACCAGGTTGGTCAAGCAGGACCTGCCTTTCATAAACCCCTGCTGACAGGGCCCAGTTTCCTCGTTGGCCTGCATGTGCTATGTGATGGCACTCAGGATGATCAGCTCTATAACATACCCTGGGCTGGAGGGCACACCTACAGACCTGCAGTTCTCTGGGTTCTCATTCTGTCTTTACTTCTTATAGATGGATGTCACATTTGCTAACTTACAGTCACCTGAGACCTTCCTCATTAGCCCGGGCTGCTAGTAAATGATTGAAAGTGGCCTGGTGAGCTCTTCTGCTGGCTTCCTCTGTACCCTCGGGTGGATCCCAAGGACCTGTGTGCATCTAAGTAAAGCAGGAGGTCACTGTGTCCACCTGGATTATGGGAAATTCATTCTGCCCCTTGTTTCTATCTTCCAGCTCAGAGGGCTGAGTACCCTGAGAATAACTGGTTTGACTATTAAAGACTGATACAAAGAAGGTGTTAAGTTCCCCAGTCTTTTCCTCATTCTTTGCTGCAATTTTTCCCCCAGCGTCCAATAAACGACTGAGATTCTCCTTGGTCTTTCTTCCATTCTAATGTATTTGTAAAAACATGTTTTGTAATCTCTTACAGCAGTGGCCAAATAAATTTCTAGCTGTGCTTTTAACTTCTAACTTGCTCCCTGTATAATCTAACAATATCCTTGTAGTTCTCCTGAGTTCCTGCCCCTTCTTCCAAAGCTAGTAAATCCTCTTTTTTCCCCTGAGTTCCTGTGAAAATTTCCTATTCTCTTAAGCCAGTTTTCTTCTCCACCATTTCGTCTTTCAGTACATGGAGACAAATGTGCTCCTGTGCCTGTAAGATTTTCTTTTTGAAGAATGTCCAGTCTTCCTGGAACCCTTTGTTATTAACAACTGCCTCCCAAGGGATTCTTGCAGCCACCATCCTGAACAGGCCAAAGTGTGCCCTCCAGAAGTCCAAGGCAGTGGCTTTGCTGACCTCTCCTTCTCTGAGAATCAAAAACTATCATTTTGGGTTGCTGGCCTAAGCTGGTCACCACATCACCCACCAGTCTAGTAACAACAGCAGGTCTAGTGGAGCACCTTACCTGGCTGGCTCCCTCACAAGCTGCATCAGAAAGTTATCTTCCAAACACTCCAGGAACCTCCTAGACTTCTTCCTCTCTGATCTGTTGCTTCTGTTTGTTTCTGGCAGACATCTGGTGAGTCAAAGTCCCCCACAAGAACAAGGGCCTGCAACCACAAGACTTCTCCCACCTGTTTACAGAATATTTCATCTACTCTTCATTCTGGTTGGATGGTCTCTAACAGACTCCCACTAGGATGTCTGCTTTGTTGGCCTTCCCC
Source organism: Promerops cafer (assembly GCA_013398275.1). Lineage (NCBI taxonomy): Eukaryota > Metazoa > Chordata > Aves > Passeriformes > Nectariniidae > Promerops > Promerops cafer. Next base: position 149,437 of record VZSE01006887.1, on the reverse strand, counting down.
CTATCCTTAGCCATAAACATTAGACCTTACTGCTACTATCATTAAGCTCTAGAATATCAAAACACTTCCTGACAAACAGGGCTACCATGCCAATTCTCAATCGTTGTCTATCCCTTCTGAAGCATTAATGCAGCACTTCAGTTGTGCAAGTTATCCTACCCTGTTTCCATGATGGCAACTATGTCAATGACTTCCAGCTCCTCCTGTTTGTTGTCCGTGCTGTGGGCATTGGTGTATGTGCACTTCAGTTGAGCTGTAAGTCCTGTCACTTTGGAGAGGGTAGAAGCCCTAACAACTATGTGAATATAAAATTAAATCTATGCCACCTTGATCTGGTCTTTCTATATCAGCTACCAGGATACAGCAAAAGAACACCACAGGTAAAGGTAAAAATTATTTTTCTTAAGGTAACATTTTTATATTTTTCTTTTTTCTGGGAGGGTAAAGTTTCTGGCATAGTCAGGATTCTCTCAGACACCAGCGAGTTGTATGAATCTAGAAACTCAGTCAGTTTCTCAGTTTGGTTAGAAGACTGTGGTGCTGCACTCTCTGAGCTTGCAAGTGTTTTTACTTGGATGTTTTATGTTCTGCTCTCCTGAGCCTCCATAAATAAGACTGTAGAAGCCCATTTACTTCATTTGAGACATTTTAACAGAATATTGAACAAAGCATTATCTGCTCAAAGAGAACTGCTACATAATATATTTATGGATTTAAAAACTGATACATGCTCAGATTGCATGGATTTATGTGCTTGAGAAAGAAAGACCTAATGGATGTAATTTATAGTATGCGAGATTGATACCCATGTTTATTGATGGCAATAATCTATTAATATTTGAAATACAGTTTTATTCCTATTATTTATAGATACTTTAGAACATAATTCATTTTTTTATGTGATGGTTTATCAGTAACCTCTCCAAATTTCTACTAATTACATTTTTACAATGATAAATTTTATACTGTATTTGTCTCCAACTTTGACATTCATGGGCAACCATAAATTCAGAACTTTAATACAGTGTTTTAATGTTTCTTAAGAGAGCAGAGCAGGTGTAGGTATGGAAAATCTCCAATTCTAAAAAAACAAATAAATATGAAGCAAGGAATCAAAGGATTTTAAAGTCATGTCAGACTCTTCATGGGGGGTGGAGGGGAAGAGTAAAAGAGTACAATATACATTCTAGCTGCAAATATGTCTTTGAGACAAGGTACCTGCACCATTTTTTTTCATCTTGCTCAGCTCAAAGTGTGTAACATTAGTATAAAATCAGGACTCCTTGTTGGAGTATCTGTCTTACAGATATGCTTAAGCAGGATTTATAGCCAGAATCTGGGGTGAATCCATCTGTGTCTGAATCCATTCAGATGCAAAAATGAGGCTAGGAAAGGTATATTAAGTCTCCTGTTTGACCTGAAGTTTTGTAAGACATTATCGGTTCTGTTTCTAAACTTGACCAGGATTGTCTAACGGCCACAAAAGCATACAAGAAAAAGTTCTTTGATAAGTCCTGTCCAGTTGAATGTTGCAAGTACATTTCTTACACACAGGCTCTGACCAAAGTTTGTTCACCGCTTTCTCTCAAAATGCAGCCAAAAGAGGCCACCTCATTTTTGTAATAAGGCAGCAAATAAAGCAGTCACATAGGCAGCAGAGAATCAGTTTGTAAACCTCCTCTGATGGGATTCAAGCCACGAAAATACCCAACCAACCTTGTTATACATCATCAGAAAAGCTATAGAGAAAACTAGGAGTATGAACTGGCATCCATTTCTCCTGCCAGCTTGAAAGTAAGCTACCTCTTTTTGGTCTGAGAAATTTTATACTTTCTACCCAATTATGATACGTGCAAAGGAGAAAAGACCTTGTTGGAAACAAGCAAAAAGTTGAGGAGCACAGGTTGAAGAGCTGTACCAGCAAACCTGTCTACATGGAGGAGTGCTCTAAGATCAAGCACTGAGGGTAGTCTAACATATTAAGGTAGCCCCTACCAACTCCTCAACCCCTCTTCAAAGGGATAAAATTTCACCACATCCCTGCTTTCAGGTATTTCCTATTGACTTGTCCAGGTACAGATTTTCTGGAGCACCACTCTGAAATACAGTGCCCTTACATACTATAAAATGAGAGAAGGGCCTATAGCTCTAGGGTTTATATTTCAGTCCTGCACCACACCTTTGACTTCCAGATATTCATATTTACTGAATTCTCAATTGAATTAAATTCTGAATTGAATTCTCAGTTTTAAGTGGCATCAGGTTAGCTCTTCATGGAATCTGGTCTCTCATAGAATGTGCCAGAAGAGAGTTAACAGTCAAGAACAACCAACCTGACATGAACAGTAGAGTAGTTACCACCTCATTTCATACTGGTTCAGAGTGTAGCTCCCTTACAATTTGTCTTTAATGAGGAGGTAAGTCTTTCAATTAAAGACAAAAACTGCAGAGAGACCTTTGCTCTTCACAGATGTGCTATGTAAAGATTTCTCTTTTTCCACACCCCAGGTGCTAGCAACTGCTTTCTTGCTGGAGGTTGCCACCCTCGCAGTGCAGTGTGAATGATTCCTATTTCACTGCCAGCAGACCAGCTGCATTAATTTCAACAGTTCATGTAATAGTTTGAATTAACTTAGTTTATTTTGCCTGATCTGAATTAGGAAGTATTCAGAACCATTTTAACAAGACACAATAGTGAGAGATGGAAATTTCAAACCATTCAAGAAAGATACCCAGAGGGAGTGAACAATAACATCTTTGGCTGATGATGCTGCACTCAAAAGGGAACATCTGTCCATAAAATAAAATGCCGTTTCAGAGTCAGTAATACTGGAGCTTTAAACTACTGAATTACCAGATATTATCAATTTGATTTGAATCTGGTGTAGATATATAATTGCATTTTTATCAAATTAACCGTAGCAAACAATCCCTGATCCAATAGAAGGTTATGGCAAATTATGTTTGTTCCAAAATAAAATTTGCCTGCAATACCACAAGCAAAATACATTAAAACAACTATGGGAGGGGAAGGTAAACTTATATTACTTTGGTAGGTTTTAGCATAGTAATGCAGCTTTTTTGGTCCATATCCAAGTACCTCAAAATGACATCTCATGGAATCACAGTTTAAGAGAAGCTTGTTTCATCCTATTTTGGTTTGTTTTTTTTTTTTATTTGGTATTTTGAGTTTTTTTTCTTAATTAATTTAAGAGGATTCATGCTTCCTAGGTTTTGAAGAGCTCCCCTTATATGAGAGCAAAGGGATTTTCATATAACAAAAAGGGGAGAGGTGATCCCTGTGTGTCAATGAAGCTATAGAATCCATAGGAAAGATCAGGATACCATTTACAGGAAATTCCTACTATTGTAGGAAAACTTGCAACAACCTTGTTCATACAAAACATTGCTATACTTCTTAGGTACGCCCATGATAATGAAACACAGTGAGATCACTGGGACTAGAGTCACAATGATCAGAGTTAGAAGGATGCTATAACAAGGTGAAGGGTCACAGCCTCACACAAGGAAATTTTTGCACATTGCTTTGATTTTACATTCTTTTGACTCAATATTCTACAAGCTGTCTCCTGAAGTTCAAGGCAAGAGCAAATTCCACTGGTGATGTCTTTATGAGTTTTACTGTTGATTGCATATCTAAGTAACACAGTGACTGAGCACTGCTTCAAGAACTTGTTTTTGAAATTACACGATGAAGATCAAACATTTCAACACTTATTATTGAAAATTATAATGCTGTATGGGGCAGATGACTGTAGAGAAGACTTAGATTTACCTTAAACATTGCCTAACTGTTATCATTAGATTAAAATATGCAGCTGAGAATTACTCAAAATCAAAGCAATCAAGCCTATTGCTCTTGATGTAGAATGGAAACAAAACCTAGATTAGAATTTTGAGTGGTCACTGTAAAGTTAGAAAAAAGTCTAGTATGAACATCTCTTGAACTACCCGTGGTTTAAAATCCTTGTCAAGTTTCAGATTAAGATTTTATCTCGACATTCAGACCAGACATTTAGACCATTTCAACAACATTGCAGCTCCTTTAACATCTAAGATTAAGGGAATTTATAAAACTAAATTAACCAGACTACTAAGGGTGCCTTTAGACAAGTGGAGAAAAGCCCTGCCCTTGCCATTTGTATAGATGTGCTGATAAACAGGTGAGTGGGTGGTTGCAAGAACACAAGTCTTCTCTGCTCATCCAAACCAGTTTTTAATTGACAATGGAGACAAAGCTTTCTGCTTTCTGGCTGCTGGTTTATGTCCTCAGTGCAAACTCTAAAGCTAAAAAAAACCACCAAACCAAAACCAAAACCCAAAACTAGAACACGACATGCATTAAAAAACCCCAAAATTCAAAACAGCATCACCACCACCACCACCACTGATAATTAAAAAAAAAAAAAAAAACAAAAACACAAAATCACAAAAACCCAAACAAACCGCTCACAAAAATTTGCAACCCAAAATCAACCCTGTATAATTTTAAATCTGTAGATTATTTTCTGTTTGTGAAACTAGGAAAGCAAAGAACTAGTTCAGGACTGATATTTGCACTGCCAATATTCTAGCCTCTATTCTCTGAATTGTTTCTGTTTGGGTTGGTTTGTTTGGTTTTTGTCCTATTGTTTGGGCAGTGTGTGTTCAATTATTAATTTCTATTATTATCTCTATAATTCCTAGAGGCACTAAAGAGAATCTGAGTTTGAGTAAATTAAGTCATCCAAGACATTTAAAAACTTCCAGCCACTTTTTACAAGTGGATTTTGCACTTTTAGTTCAAATTACTGGGAGCTGCATATAGTGGACATCTTTTCAAATGAAGTCATTATCATCTGTGTACTCAAGAAGATAATGGGACACTCCCTCAAGAAGATAGTGGGAGAGTCCCTCCAAAACTCCCTTTTACCATATAATTGCAATGGATTTTTTCTGTTTGGGTAAAGCAGCAAGCAGTATTACATATTCTGGAGCACCATTGGCTGGTACCTGACTAATTCTTTATTCATTAGAGCAATCACTTTTTTTTCTCAGTGAGCAGCTTTGTATTTTCTGTGATTTGGAGACTTAAGGGGAGGGATCAGAGCTGGGGGGAGAGTTCCTGTTTTACTAAAAAGTGGAGAAGCTGACTAAATTGAAAAAAAGACTGTATTTCACAAAAATATTCTTGTCACCCACAGCAAACACATTACACAGCTATCTCGGATTTTACAGCTCATTTTTGGAATGCATCAGTACCTTGGAATGCACAGCTCAGGACCTGTAAAAACTCAGCTTTTAGCCATGCAGCCCAGGGCAACAGGGGCTTGGCTACATAGATTCACTTGGGAGGACAGCAAGAAAAAATTACATGAGATACCAGGGTATAAATATATAATGGGTCTTAATAAATTATGTGGGTTTGTCTCACAATGGCCATTGTCATTACAGTTCCAGTATGCAGCAATAATCCACTCTCTAGAAGTGGTGCCTTGGGAGACAACAGCAACCATTGTTTCTGTGTTTTCCTTCCAGTATCCCCAATATTGACCTGTCTATGGAAAACACTTGGCTAGGAGTTTCCATGGGGAAATGGCTTTTCATATAATTTTTTTAACTGTACTCTGTCAAAACTGAAATATTTCATGAAGAGAGTCCAGCAAAACAGGCACGGCTGTGTCCTCTCTGGACTCTTAACAGCTAGCTCAGGGAAAGCACTGGAACCACCATGGGCCGCAGTTTCAGCATGGCATCATGCTCCTACGAGGTATCGAGAGCTGGAGAGAGCCTCAAGTGCAGGCTTCAGAACAGCTAGCTTCTCCCTGGGAGACTCATAGCAAAGTAATTAATTCAGAAAGTGGATTCCCAAAGCAAATAATAAAAGAACTCAACAACTATACCCTAAATAAATTATTTTAATCACTGCTAACTAAAGGTCCTCAAATTCTTCATCCCACTGAAAATGCTGGGAAATTGATTTACTTTTTCCAAAGAGAAGAGAATATTTTTTGAAATTTCCATGGAGGGGAATTTCAGTTGCCAGAGTGTTCTGAGCAAGATTACTCAGTGCCTTGCTGTCTTCCTAAATCCAGCAATTGCTAGTCATTCCTTTGGGAAACGAAAAAGGGGCCTGTTAAAAACACGGCCAGACCCGCAGTTTTTAGTGATTTTCAGCTTTTATTTATCGGGTAGCAAGGGGGGTCGCGGGGGCAGAGCAGGAGCAGTCCAGCTCAGCGTCGGGGTGCTGTGGAGCCCACACTGGGTCCTCTTCTTGGGCAGGAGCTCGATGTTCCTTCTGGAGCGGCACAGTGTGCGCTCACTTGGGCCCTCTTTTTATACATTTTTTGGTACATTTTAGTTGGTCACTTTTCGGATCCTTTTATTTGCATAAAAGGTAAGATGCTGGTTGGTTCTTAAAAAAGTTCTATTCAGGCTGGCAGGCCCGCCCTTCTAGGGGGTCCACCCAGGCTACTCAGGGGGGCAGGCAGTGCCAGCCCAGAGGGTGCCTCCTACTCAGGCTGGCACGGTCGCCCTTCCCCCAGGTGCTCTCCATCCAGGGTATTCAGGCAGGCTCGTTAGCCCAGGCTATTCAAAGGCAAGCAGACAGTTTCGTCTGCCCAGGGGTATGCACCCCACCCAGGCCACTCAGACGGGCAAGCTCACTCAACCTTCCCCCAAACCTGCAATTACACTTTTAACACCATAACCAAAACTTTCTAACAGTACATGCATTATCAATATAACAGTTATCTAACAATATTACTAATCAACAGTATAACAGTTTCTAACCTATTCTTAACAGGGCCAAAGCTCTCCTCTCCCTCCAAACATACCCACACACACACACCCACACACACACACACGCCTTAATATGTCCTGGAGCCATAGTGATTTCAGCAAATGTTTTCAATGGGCCCCAAACTTTTGAATTCTGATTAGTTCAGCTCCCAGCTCCCAGCAGTACTGCTTCACTTAGCATAAATTATTTATTTATTACCAAGAATTTCAAGGGGATGAGGAATAATTCAGCTTGATAAAAACAACAGCTACCAGAAGGAGACTGAACTTCCCATGTAGTAAGAGGGGAAAATTTCTGTTCATTGCTTTCCAAATGAAAACATATGGAAGGATGACTCAACTGGACATGAAAATCCCCCAGCCTCATCACGAAAATTATTACTAAGTGGATCCGGTTTATAATAGCAAGCAATACTAAATACATACTGCTTTATATCAGCTAAAGACCTCTCTTAACATTTCAGGGAGACTGAGTTGTTTTCTAGTGTGATTTTTAAAAATCCTAATGCCGTTTTTTAGGACAAAATAGAGTTTTGAGCATCATGAAGAAAGCCATAATATAACATGAATTTATTGCATACTGTAAAAACTATCATAAGACCAACAGACTCTCTTCTCTGAAACAAGCAGGAAAAGCAGAATTGAAATGGGAGGAAGGGGACCTTAAAATATATTTTTGTTCTAATTAACTGTAAAAAGCTGTTTGCATTAAGGAAAGAAAATATCTACCCAGAACCCTTCATTGCTCAGCTTTACTGGAGGATCAGAATGTAGCTTTTACTAGTGGCACCACTTTAATCTGCTGTTCACATGTACAGAAAACAAGAAAACAGACAAAACCAAAACAAAACTGAAACACAAGCATTTACACAAATTTTACGTCATAATAAGGTAGGTTTGATACAAATTTCAGAGAACAGAAGGGGTTGAAATTAGGTATTTGTGTATATGTGCTAAGGTGGTTTGTGCATTCCTGTTCACCATAGTCCTTCTACTGAGCCAGAGAGCACTTACCAACTCCCCCCAGATGGTTTCTTGACACTTTTCTACCTCTGCCATTTCTGTGCAGCATTAGCAGGGGATTGGTTCAGTCATCTGTACAGGCCAGCCACTCTCAGATAATCACTTCCAAAAGTATCACCAGTGGTGAATCAGCAGGAAGCTGTGTAGGAGGCCGCTCATTACACCTGGGGACTGCTCTCACCTACTCACCTGTTTAGAGATATTCTACAACGCCTGCAAGTTGACAAGTACTTCAGCCACGGCAGAAGAAATTGTAGTCCCTTGAAGACAATAATTATTGGAGAAGAATGCTGTCATAACAATCCTACCTTCACTTTTAATCAATACAAACCAGATCAACATTATTAGCTGCACTGTGATAGATTTCAAATCTGTTTACGTAACTTTTGTCCTGTGATCGAACAGACAGGGTCAGCGAGAGCTCCCAAGGCAAAAAGTCAACAGTAACTAGGAAAATGAAATAGTTAAAGGAAAATAGTTTTTGACAGCTGCAGCATTAGGACTGAAGAGACTAAATCATATTTATTGTCCTTCCACTCCTCTTCTGTGACTCCCTTCTGCCCTGTGCCCCTTTCCCAAAATGCCTACAGCTCTCTGGAGACTGCATTAAACAGAGCTAATGGAGTTACCGGTGGCAGAACGCAGAGCAAATACTGCCATCAAGTGTCCAACAGACCTGTTTGCAGTGCAGACTCTTCCATCTACATCTGCACATGGAGATGAGGGTGTTAACTCACGGCAGCCATTGGTGGTGGATGCTCATATACAATTCTCTCTGGTACAACGTCAAATGGTTAACAAATCTGAATGTACAGGTCAATGCAAACCCATCCTCCTGGGGACAACAGAGATGCATTAGAGTTTAAAAGTGTAGCCAGGATGGGAAATCATTCTCCCCATATCTGGGCTTCTGTAGCTGTACGGCCTATTCCATTTCCTGGAATGCCTCAAAATTGAATTTAAGTGTTTTCTCTTGGTTCAGAACTTAGGTGTGCTGACACTTTCAGGAGAAAGTGCACTTAAGCATGTGGGATCACTGCCGGCATGCTCATGGGCTGTCATTAATGTGGGTGTCTCAGTCAATGCACTGACCACAGTGCAACAACACCCTACAACATCCAGAAGGATCTCCCAACCCACTGGGCATCCCCAGGGCACCGCCCACTCAAAGGCAGGAACCAGTTCCCGGACCTTATCCCTTCTTCCCTATTTACTTCGGAGGTGACACCACACTGCCTGCCTGGCCCTCTGACTCACTGGCAACAAACCCTTTTCCCATCTTTATGTTTTGATCTTAGTTCTCAATTTCAACAAAATCTAACGGAATGTATGTTTGAAAATTGGTGATTTCCAGTGAAAAAGAGACACCTTAGCTGAGTTTTATTCTTTTTAATCTTGTGAGATGGCTGATTCATAAAAATGTCAGGGAACAGATGCCTTCTCATTAAAAATATTTATACTTCAATTTTTCACTGTTTATTATTTTAAGCAAGTAATGTACAAAGAGTTCTTTGCAGCCATCAAAAAAAAAAAAAGTGTGTCCTCTGATCATGTTAATTTTCACTCTGTAACTTACTATATGAACAATGTAAATAAAATTTTTGAGGGAATTGAGTTCAAACAACAATAATCAGTACAAAAAGTAGGAGCAGAAAAGTTTTCTGGTTAAACTGTCTTCAGAGAGGTTTGAACGAGACTGATGGTGAACAGAATTTGTGCAGCTTCTTGAAGGTTAGGAAGCACCAGAGCAGGGTGTAGGAAGTTGAAAAGCAGAGAAAGAGATTAAAGAAATGGTGAAATTAAAGTATTAGAAATGCCAACTGAGCTTATGAGGAATTTACAATAAATAAAGCTGTAGATTAAAGAAGAAACATGACTATATGGAACAACCAAGGTAAAAAAATTGAAGAGATTAAATAGAATACATAGCTTCAATATTACATGTGGTATAAAAGTGAAGACTAAAAGCCTGAATATGACATAAGAAGATAATCAGATAATCAATGTCTCTAAATGGAATCCAAGACTTAACAAACATATCATTTTATAGGCAGCAGTGGGTTAATTATTCTGCGTGTATTCATTATCAGTATGATAGTAATTAGTACTACTGGCCATAGTTGAGCTTTGGGATCCTTATATTGACAAAGAAAGGAAATCCTTACTTAGGAAGGCTAGATATAAACAAGATAGGAGTGATTCAATGTAAGTGTTGAAAAGAGGAAGATTACAGTTAATCCAGTTAAGTAGTAAAGATACCACAGCAAAACAGAAGGTGGGATTTCAGTGTCACCAGAGGATGTGGGCAGGGAGTTGGCTATTCCTGTGTCTCCACGGAGGATCTGGATCCAAGGATGACCTCTCCATCTGGGAGCTCTCACAAGCAGCAGGGAAATCTAGCACTCTTTCAAGTCAAACTTTGACTCTTGACAGGAAAACTGATATGAATGTACAGTAAAGAATGCATCTGTCAGTATGCACGGACCAGATACTTCTTTTCTGTTATTTCATCAAGGAATTGGGGTACACGTATGAATAATCACGTACAAGAAATAGGAAGTATAATGGTTACATTCACTATTCAGACCTGAAAGATAGCTCAAAAGACCAGTGCTTGCTAACACTGTCACTTTAGGATAAACAGAGACTTCCTGCTCTGACAGTCTCTGGTGTGTGGCCTGTCTGGAGAACACCACACATATATTGTATTTCTGCTACCAACAAATGTTACTCCCCTGCTTAAAATTACATAATTTATTAGAGCTTGTTTCCCCTTTTCAAGAAAGGAAGGGGTCAGGAAGGGCACCTAACCTTTCATAGTTCTACACATCAATCACTACGAGGAGTGTAATATGATTCCCACACAGTGTGGTTTGGTGCTGCCTAACAATTAATCTTATATACAGCTGCTGCAAGACAGCTCTGCAAGGCAATTTGCTTCCAGTGGAATTTTCGAATATACTTTAAAGCACTTAACTGTAAAGCTTTGTAAAATGAATAATCCATCACAAATAATTAGAGCTGTCCTGAGAGGACTTGGCTAGTCAGTCAGAAACAGATGTGTCATGTTTATCCTACTGGTTAGGCATGGCCTGAAGAGTCAGCTTTCTGATAGAGGGTCTGACTTGGATGGTAGTTAGCAACTCCAGAGGGTGTCAATGGACAGCCTGTTTAATGTGAAAGAAGTCCACAATGGAAGGCAAGAATTGAAAAAGAAGTAGTAAGTACTTTTTCCGTGGTTAAAGGGAGATGTGACAAGCTATTTACTTTTTTTTCCCCCGTGTGGTATTCACTATTTAACTGGCAATTGCTAGTTTTCTGCAACACATTTTCTCTCTTTATGCTCTGCACCCGGTTCCATAATTAACTAGAACATCTTGCCCTCAGGTTGCAATTCCTTCCTGCTTTTAAACTAATTATGTACTTTTTAGTCCAATGGTAAACAAATTCATTTCCCCTTCACTACTTTTAAGCTAGGTTTGACTCCTCATACATACTGAATATGTCTGACTCACTCTACTGTGTCGTGTTTGGGTACTCAAGAAAGGTTTGGAAATGGATCCTGGAAGGATGAGAGTTTGACTTTCTTCATGGTGCACTCTCACCTACTTCTTAAAAAGGTCTCATTTATTCATTTATTCACCAATATTCACTCATTTATTCACCAGTACCATTCAAGGATCCCATAGACCTATACAAACAAAACATGGAATTAAAAGACATGTAGAGAAATTGCAACCTTTATGAGGTCTGCCAAAATTCAATGGAGCTATATGGGGAATAAGAAGACTGAAGTAAACAGGATCCTCTATGTAGAAGCTTTGTGCATCTGTATCACCAAATTTCAAAAGTGTTTTTAGATTAAGCTAGATAAACAAGCTAGACACACAGCATTGTTTTGTGTCATCAGTCTTTGGATCTAGGTCACAGAAATCTGCTAGAGAGCACTCTGTTGTTGAAAAAGCTGGAAGAAAAATTACAGTAGTGGTAGGGTAAAGTGAGATAGATTACTTTTTTTCTGTCAGCAGCATAATGAAAAAATGTCTTTAGGTTATGTTGTGTCAGTTTTATGAACAGGTTGCTCTATCAAGCAGTATATTTTAAAAATTCAAAAGGTCATTAGGTCAGGAAATATTTAGCTGAAAGTGTACTAATGAACCAGCAGTACATTCAGCCTGCGGTACAGAAACATTATTATAAGCCTTGGATTTTTTTTACACACAGTCAAACGAGACCTTCAAAAATGAGACTGTATATATAAATTTCCCACTAACAGATTAGTTGCACAAACACAGGATCCACTGGCAAAAGGAATAATTTATGGTACTGGTTGTCCAAATCTACTTATGCCCTGTTAAGCCCTTTGCCTTGACAGACAAGATGCAGTTTTGTGTCTCTTGGACTTTAAATGAATATCCCAAATTTCTTAGTGAAGAGTGGGAGATTGCAACTCCTTATCCTAAACTGTGCTTAGAACACATATTCTTAGGCATAATTCCAGGCTATCTTGCAAGATGATTTTGGCTGTTTCCCAGACAAAGCAATCCCAAAGGTGGGTGAAATGGTCCTGCTGAGATGACACAGGGCACAAACACGTCCAGACTCCAACACTCAGTAGATTTCAGCTGGAAGAACTGGTCTGGGCAACTCCGCTGTGATGCTGGGGAAACCCAGAGGTCCCCCTATTGTCCTCTAAGCCGGGTCCTGCCTGAAAGCTATCAGGATGATAACAGCTTTAGCTGTGTTAACAACGGTATGTTAAGAGTGCTATTCAGCCACTGTTGACCTCTTCTCTGAACACTTCTCAGCTGCTGCAAAGGCTTGAACTTCTAAATAGCCATTAAAAATTCAAAAGATCATTTTAAATCGTGCTTCTCCCTCCCCTGGAGGCAGCAATTTTGAAAATGCCCTGGAGTTCAAACCGAGTGCACATGTTGTCCTTGGCTGGTGTAGTATTTCAGAACCCAGGAATCTATTTTCCATTCTGAAGCATATTTTACTTCGACTTCTGCATCTGGTCAATAAATGCAAAATACACAGATACAAAAAACATAAAAAGGGTGCTTAATCATATTCAAGTATTTCAACGAAACAACTTCTTGATATTCAAAGGGTAGGATTCTTTCTTGAAAAAGGTTTTCATGCTTCTATTTCTTTCAAATTGCATTCAGCACTCAAGAAATGACCTTTAATAGAATCATGCTGGGTGTTCCCATTGCATCAAGCAGAGAGATGCTGTATCATCTCTAGTGCACCTAGGGAACCATTATGAGGGAGAGATTTAGCACAGTAACTTAGAATTCAACATCATTTGTCTTCAAGACTTTATCCTCCATACTGGTCTCATTTTGGAAGATTTGTTCTTGCTGTAGACCTCTGGAATATTAATTCAAAACCTCAGTGTGTGCTTGCCCTGCTTGCAAGTCATCCACTCCACAAAAATTTATGTATGTAATTAAAGTAGTACTGTTTAGTGGAAATGTATGAGTAGTGTATTTGCCATTCTCTCAGACAAAGTATCAGCATCACACAAGCAAAAAACCAAAATAAAACTCAATCAAAACAAACAGACAAATGAAAAGTAAAAGTTAATGAGTAAGAAATTTGCCCAAACAGAGCTTGTATTATATAGCATCTCATGTCCTTGGATAGGTCTTGTTTTCTGTCCTAGATGAAAAATACTTCTAGTGCTAGTACACTAAATTAAAGGTACTCAGAGTAGCATGCATCCTCTACCTCCTACGACTTTTTTTTTTGTTTGCTTAAGTAGCCCTCAACGCTAGAGGTGCTGAAAATTAGAGCATAACCCTTAGTTTTGTTATTCCAAAAATAGAAGCTTGCTGAACTGCCAGTGTGACCAGGTGATGTTCTCAAAGAAAGGAAAAACAGGACCATTTGCTGGCAGTTAAGACAGTCTTACAGAGACTTCAAGGTTAAATCTCTCATCAGTGCTGCTACTTTTCAAATCTAAGTAACTTGGACTGCAGGTGAAGGTACACAGTTCTGTGTAAAAATTCTCAACCTCACTGTGATGGTTACAGCTCTATAAAATGTGCTGGTTGCCATTTTTACAGCGGTGAATCTTTGTTGTCTGCATAATGAGTGTCTCCACAGGGAACCACACTGAGCACTGTATATTCACAGTAAATTACCTTGGATCCCAATAACAATGAGTGATTTATCATTAAATATAAGGAATGTAAGTACAGAATATTTTTTTACTTTCTCTTCATTTCCCAGCCAGTGAAGGTTCCCACTGACTGGTTTAAGCTCCTGCTTGTCATCATCCTCTTGCAGTTACAAGCTCCAGAAACCCTCTTAAGTGTGCAAAGAAAGCAATAATCACACAGAAGAATAAGCTTTGTATTATGAGTATAGCTTTTCTTGTAGACAGACATCTAAACACTTTCAGAATTTTTGCTCAGGTTTTTTATATTTCTGATCTATGGCTGTCCTCTTTTTAGTCCTTTTGAAGTTCTTTATCATAAGGAAAATATTAATCTGTGCTGCTAGAGCTTGAAAATCGGTACTAAACTCGAGCTTATACTGCACTGGCAGGAAATCTCTACTTATGTAAAAAACAGTTCAAGAAGTAGGTAAGTAGCATTGTTTGGATCGTAACAGCAGCAGATGAATACACAAGCACTGAAGAAAAAAACAAACCACGAACTTGTCAGATTCTCACCTCACTTTTAAACAAATAGTAATAATTTATGCTTTTACCAGATTGTTTTGTTTTAAGAAGAATACTCTCTGACCCGTACACACATTCACAGACCGAGTGCTAGTTACAAAATTGATTTCCTGTGATCTTTTGCACTGATAAGGTAATTGCTTTCGTGGAGAACCAAATCTCTCAAACAGGACTGTGAGTCACTATGCAGACGGTGCAGGACTCCCCATTGCAAGCGTTGCAATGGCATCTTCACTGGATCAGATAAGACTTCTGAATTGTGTAATTGAGATAAATTTTTACAACCCTAGTGATCCTGCTAAATTCTAGTCCTGTAAGCAGGATAACTACCCTAATAAGGGCATAATAAATTCCTATGGGCTAATTTTAAGTACCTACAAAAGATATTCTAATTATCTTTGCAGTGGACAAAAGACTATTCGACCTTACTATTCCTACATATCCTGGAACACTTTCTAGTCGTTGTTCAAATTCTCTTATGTATGCACATTTTGGCCCGGGGCAGCTCCCAGGATTACACAGTTTCTCCAGCCAGGATATCCATCGCAATGTGCACGTAACACCTATCAACTTGTCTCAGCCTCGTATGGGGCTGCCAGCATAACGCCTGTCACCTCTGGGAATCCAGCACTTGGGGAGATCCAGTGACAACTAGGCAGTTGCTTTGAGGTAAAGCAAGCTAGAAATTACTTCAGTGAAGTAATTTGTTACAAATGAGTGCACTCTCTCATCTCTACAGAAACAAGCTGGGAAGTTCCCGTGAAGCATTAGAGGTACACCCAGAGGCACACCTTTGTATACACAGTCCTTCCAAATGCCAGCTATACTACAACTAGGATTACAGAAAGAATTTGAATTTCTTCCTTATATCACTATTATAAATTGATTTCCCAACGGGGTTGGTCACACCTGCCTTTGCAGGAAGTGCAACAAGTAATGGTACCTGTAATTCACTTTCCAGCTCGGAGGTCTAGTTTTCTCAACAGAAGGGATTGGCTGTCTTGTTGACTCACTGTAGCATTTCATCCCACTGAACAGGAATTTTGCAGAAAGACAAAATTATTACGAAGTATAAATAAACATGTGCCCAGGATTCCTTTTTTTAACTTTACACAGGTATTTGCCACAAGGTAAAACACAATAGCACTCAAAGCCCTTGACTTTCCTCTGAGAAGTCTTTCCCCCCTAATTCATTGCCTTTGTTAAACACGCACTTCTTTTTCGGTGTTTGGTGTTTCCGTCCTGTGAAGGAGCAACTTTACTTCAACTGGTAAGTATGCAAATGTTTCGTTTCTACTGTCACAGAAAAACGAGGAAGTGAAAAAAACAAGAGAAACAAGGAAGAGAATAAGTCTGCTCAAATTCATACTGATTTCAAAAGATCTCAGAGGGAGAGCTGCAAGCCAGAGTAGGAGCTGGAAATTTACTGAGCCAGAGTCTATGACTAGCAAGAACCAAGAACTGAACTCAGAGCAGAACCTGGGAGAAATGGAGGCAGCATCTGGCCACTCAGCCACCTCATTTACAGTCACTTTCTACAAACATAAAAGATTTTTAAAAATTGAGATCCAGGAATTTGTGTCCACATCTTATCAAACTTGACACCATTCTGATTTTTTTAACTGTTTTTATCTTAGTAAGAGCTTTTGACTGTCTGCTTTTCCCTTAAAAATTCAAGAGCAGTACCGGAGAATTTGGAAGGGAAATTCCCTTTTGATAAAAACAAGTCCCAAAGTCACAATTTCCAAGAAAAGTGTGTGTTGAGGGACAATTTTACATACATAAAAAATTGTGTTTCCTTTACCCAAGACAGTACTTTCTTCCCTTCACCCTTTATTCTGAAGATGATGTGGAGGGTTATAGTTTATCTTTGGCACTGGTACGAAAATATTTCTAAAAATTGAATAGGCCATACTGCAAACATCTGAAGCTTGTAGGTTATAGACATTAACAAAAAATATCTTTTTGACCCATGTCTTTCCAAATATGGAAGGCACCTTTTTCACTCAGAGAACTCAGAAGAGAGATAAGCAGGACTGGGTACATAAATGCTAGGATATATAGCAAAATGTAAACCAATCTTCTACTTGCCAGCCATTTGTCAATGGTAACCATGATTTTTTTCATTCACCTTTTCTCTGAGGTGCAGTTTACTCAGGGCATGTAAAAAAAAAATGGGACTTGATTTTCTCAATGCTTTTGAAAATTTTAACTGAAATGTTCTTGGAATCACAGCTGAGTAATATTAACAAAACTATACATAATGAATAGGATCAGTTAAGAATGCAAAAATTTTGAATTTTTGAACTTTATGGGTTCTAACTACGAAGTTGCTTCTCACAGTTTAACAATGAAAAAAAAACCCAGAATGACTTTACTCTTTTTTAGATACCTTACTTGTTTCTTCATACTCCTGCTCATCTTCTCTGTGCCCCTAGCAAAGTAGTAAGAATCACGTTGCTATATATTGACCTACTGTGTGTACAGTAAGCTGTGCTGTTGGTTAATGTTTTTTATACTACCCAAAAAAACTTTTCTGGCTTTCACTGGTCTGTGTGCTAATTTCAGAGCAAATTGAGCATTGCTGTGCTGTTACTTGAAGAACAAAGAGGTTCTGAATGCTTTACCATGTGACTAGGATTTCATAGCAGAGTTATATAGCAGTGGGAAGGTTTTATTTGCCAACAAAATATTTTATTTACTTGACACAGTATTCCATTTCTTTGCCACCCAGACCTCTAAGCAAAAAGCTCAGCTGAAAGCCTCTCCTAATACCAAGACTTCTTGTTTTCTTCATCTGCATTAGAATACAAGGAAAACCACTCTGAGGGTATGATAACATTCTTCTTCCTTAAAAAATTTCTGGGGAATGACTGAAACCATCTTTCACATGTTTTGAGGAAAGGATTCAAGAAAATAGCTGGTTATATTCAAAACTTTTTAAAAAACATTAATTACAAAAGTTTATTCATTTCCTAGGTTTTGGTCATAGGTATGATGAAATAACAGTGGTTCACTGTGTCAACTCTACATAATATTGTAAAAATACCCAACACATTAGCATTAAATTTTCCTTAGTCTGTATATGAAAAGTAGTTTCTGCTTTTCCAGACTGTTGTTTTCTTCCCTAGTTTCTCAGGCTTGCCAACTGAAAAAATCAGCATCCTGTCAATAAATCCATAAACTTCTACCATTAAAAATGGAAGTGAGAAGCACCCAGAAAAATTATTCCTCCAAATGAAATAAACTTCCTCCATGTATTATTCACACTAGGGAAAATATAAATCTCATTTATATGTGAAATTCAGTAAGACAATTAGGGCTTTTGATTGGTCTTCCTCTAAATAAGACAAAGAGATTCCGGAGTTTATGCAGAAATAGTGGGATGGAACATAAAGTTTCTTATCACTATTCTTTGGAAACAACTCTAAGATTATTGTAAATTTTTTCTCTGCTATTAGTCAGTAGAATTTTGGCAACACATATTTGTTTCAGCCCAGCAATTAATCTATTGTTGTAAAAACACCCTAAAATTTAAGAATATCAGTCTTTGGTGCTTTCTCACAGCAAAGGAATCACATAAGAGGAAAACAGACATCTAGGTTTGTTATCAGTTGAAATGGTGGGATGCAATGTTCCTCAGACACATAACATGTCTTGATATAAGAAAACATGTCTTCAGGTAAGTATTTAAACTAGCCAGAAACAGGAAGGGTTTGCTGTAAATCAAATATTAAATATAATTCTGACTGATCATGTCAAAAAATATCAGTGAGTTACCTAATTTTCTTTAAATGTATGGTCCTCTGTCCACCAAGAAATAGCAATATTTAGTAGTTTCTATAGTGAGTTCAGGATTTTTCTTGGATGTGTGGGTATTTTTGTTTTAAATCTCCTGTGAGTTTTCTAACATAAAATATAATTCAAAGGAGGAAACCACAGTGAAATTATCAGTGTTATACTGACTTTTTTTAAAACGAGAAAAACAGTTTTAAAAATTGTCTAATGGGTTGCTAGAAGATGAGGAACAATAATAAGAAATAAGAATAAGAATAACAACAATAAGAAAATACTTGTGTCTTGTAATTGTTAGGAGGGTAGAACTTTCTTCCAACCATGCAAATGCAGATTACAGATTTTTAGATTGCATGGACTGGATTTGAAAATGATTCATTGCATTGTTTCCTCTACCTTCTTGTGGTAAAAGCATGTTCAAACTTGCAAGAAGGAATAAAGGAAAGTAAAGCAGCTGAGGTATGCAGAAATCAGTAGGCATTTGTAAAAAAACTTGTTAAAGCTGTTTGCAGTTATTTCTTACTGAAGATTATTGTGCAGAGAGAAGTAATTAGTCAGAAAATTTCCTCTACTCACAGGGCAAATACAATTACCAATAAACAAGTTGATTTCAAAACCTGGGTCACCAAAAATATTCTGAACACTGCAAACTTAAAAATCATTAAAAACCATGCACTCCTGGCCAAGAAAAAAAAACAAACCAGCTACTCCTCCTTTCTGAGAAATAGTTACAATATTCAGAAAGCACATATTGAAACAGTATGATTTATAATGCTAGTAAAACAGTTGGAAGATTACTCAGAAAGATGCATCATCTTATTTTTCATGTAATTGTTCATTATTTCGAATAATATATTCAGTCATGCCAATCCATTCTTGTTTTATACGTAAAACAGGCCATAGTTTTTTGCTTTTCACAGGGTGAGGCATAACTCATGACATTTTCCATCTGCGTGTAAAAAGTTATGAATGTAGGCAGCTAATGAATTCATAAATATACTTTGTTGTATTTCCAAGAAACAGAACACTGTCATTTTTGCTGTTCTTAATGGCAAAATTTATATTCACACAGATCCTGTCTGACATTGGTGTCTGTAATAGTGCTAGAGTTTTCAGGACTTATACAGAACAAACTGTATACACAAAGTCCATAGTCAACAAAAGATACAGGTAAGAGACCCAATTGATAGTTTTAAGAACATCTATTTGCAATACTGCAAATAGCAAGCCTGAAAAGTATCATAAAAACACTTCAGTTAAAGGTGAGTAATCTGTGGACAGATAACCAAAAGACTCTATGCCATGAAATACACGATGCCAACTGCAAGTGACTTTACCAGCACTTGTCAGAGTTTTGGGTGTTGAGTGTCAGTGTTTGGGTGTTGTTTACATTCTCTTTTTTTCTCCTGCTAAGTCCCCAGCTACTATGAAAATAAAGCTACAATAATATCACAAAAATAATGACTTGAGAAGACCCATAAAAAAAGGACAAAAAATGTGTTGGCCTCTCAAACTCTGGACATGGAAGATTTTCTCCCACGCAAGTGAGGAAAGACAGAAGTCATATAAGTATACGCATTTGCCGTTAGGACCACCAGAGATACACTGTGTAAAATATGTTTCTTGGGCCTGCAGGTGACCTCCTTTCTTGTCTCTCAAGGCTGTTTTTCCATGCTGGCCAAAAGGGGCTGTGCTAGCGGAGCGAGAAGGTGGAGCTAAGTGGGAGTAAGAGTAACGTGAGAAAGCCTCCAGCTAACTTGACTTCGAGTGATACCGGTCCTGTGGACGGATTAACCAGGTCCTGGCTGATTCTGCCCTGTGCTGCAAGTAGCTTCTAACATTCACCCAAAACTCCATACCAGGCACATGGAGCTGACGGAGAACAACGGTGATCACTCAGGAGTGCACAATTTGGCCTTCCAGGTAAGCGTGGTTTCCTTTGCTTTCTGGGGAAGAGGAAAGACTCAAAAACATTGAACAGTGTTGAATTCAGACCCCGAACAAAGAAAAAGCATTTTCTGCGCTCTGCCTGCAGGTATTTTATAACATTCTACGTGCTGATACCCTGCCAAAGTACACGGCTCTTTTAAAAAAGAGCTGAGCACAATTGACTTATTCAGGAGTATGCTCTACTCAGTGGTATGCAGCTAGCTTTGAAAAGTGTCCTGACTTGGTAATATTTCATAGGCTGATGGATCTCACAAATGGCTCCCATCTGCTATATCAGTTGCAGGTTTTTCCTGAGGATAGGTCATTTACACTTCTGTTGAAGAGAAGGTCAGCATTATGCAGCAGACCTAACTCATCAAAGCAATGTATTTCAATAATATAAGAAAAATAATAATGTAACAATGTAATCATAGTGTGGCATATCATTCTTTCATGCATAAAGTGCAATTGTCTTCTGCTCTCGATAAGAGCACAAAGAGAAGATAAGGAGCCAACACAGAAAGTTTTGCATTTTCTAGGCATAAAGTAATATTAACAGCCGTTTAAAAAACACAGATTTCATAAGCGGAAGTACAAAAGCCCCCAAACAAACAAACACCACCAGAAAAAAAATCAAAAACCGAAAAGTAGTTAGTTACTGGTTTTCAGTGCCCAGCATCCCTGTGTTTTCTAATTGGGATTAGAGCAGACAAAAGCAGAAAGTTGTGAACCCGCAGCCGGGCGGGCTCACTGTACTTATTGCTGAAGGTAGAATAGGTCAGGGAGAGACAGTGGCTGAAATACCCTGAAGAGGGCTATACTAGCAAAGCAGCCCCTTGCTCTCCTTTGCAGTCTCCGTTCCTTACGCTGCCCCTGATGTCAGCTAGCAGGAAGAGGGTAGCTAGCGGGTGTGGGTACCTGCCGACACTATCCAAATAACACAGAAGGGTCTTTGCAGATGCTGAGCATGTGGACTATTACATAACATCGCCCACATTCAACCATTTATTCATTGCGCTGTACGGACAGACAATCACATCAGGGAATATTTGTGGAATGTAGGCAAGAGAGATAATCCTTAAAACATGATAGCCCAGTGGTTAGGGCTTTCTCCTGAGCAATCATAGCGCCCTCAACGCATCTGTGCTTCGGAGCAGATAGATAAGCAATTTGAACTTGAGTCTCCCTCAGTCCAAGTGAGCGAGATAAGAGGTTTTATCCTGTGTTTTCACACAAAATATGTGCCTGAGGTAGTGCCATCAGCCGCCTAAGTCTGTGCTTACAAACTCAAAAAGGAGAGGAGTCCCTAGCTGCAAAAGCTCGGTGTTGAACTCTCTTGAATGGCATAAGCTGAAAATCACCTTTTTCCTCAGAGATCTGTGGAGCACAGTACAGTGGCCCGGGTTAACCCTCTGCCTTACACAGCTAGCTTACCCGGGCCATTTTTGTTTGCTTTTACACTGTCTTATCTCTGTTTCAATATGTAAGTCACCCCATAGAGAAAATGAGACACAAAAGGAAATAGATAAAATTCTATATATAAGCAAATAAATCACAGTAAAGGCCACTGAAAAGTAAACAATGTCATCATTTCCCACTATTTCCTGTGTTTAAAGCTTTTCTTGCACAAAGAGTGAACATTTTAATTCCTCCAGAATAAATGTGTCTTAATGTATTAAGCAATGAGTATCCTACCTAAATCACAAAATATGAAAGTGTTCTGGAAAAGGTGTAATTTAAAACATTTTAAGTATCTGTGTAGGTGCTATTTGAAGTATCCATAGGTACTTTCAGATGTACCTGAACCAATTAACGATTAATGCACATAGGGATAAAATAAGAGACAAAAGGGACAAAAAAACCCTGGGATGTAAAATAAGAGACAAAATAAATCTGAGGCAATTTGTTATATAAAGTACCTCAGTTAGTAAAACAGCTCTCAATGTAATACAAAGCAGCTCAAGGCTAACGAGTGATGGATGAAGGATTATATCAGATCTTTATTAAGTCAAGAATGAGAAGCATTGTGCTTCTTGTTGCAAAGGGACTCTAACAGGATGAAGAAGTTGTAATATAGAGTTGTCTGCTTTTTGATTTGTCACACAAATGGTCAAAGAGAGATAACTATGAGCTCTTCTCAATTTCTCAGTTGCTATGAGAAATTGCCATATGTAAACACACACATCCATCTGTACTGTGATAGAATTTTAATTGCATCACAGAAGCATTTCACTGCATCACCATTTTCAATGGTACTGTAGTACACGCTCCGTTCAACCAATATTAACTTTCAGATAGGACATGCATCCATGTAGCACAAAGTTATATTAATACCATTAACTGCACTTTTAAATCTGCAAAATATCAGCTACTTCTTTTGTACACTATGCAGTTTCCACTTGAGCATAGAATTGAAATTGCAGGTCCTGCATTATTGCCTTGTGATAATGACAGTACCTGGGAGACCCAGAAGCAGCTTTCCCCCTTATTAACAGCTCAAAATGGTCTCAAAAGAAAACAGATGATAAACCCCAAATGTAGACCTCTGCTGTTTCTCTCATTGTCTCTCTCTTTTTGATATTAGGAACATCTCAATTACAAACAGCCATTTGGGTGTATTACAATGAGTGAGCATTTTCTATTGGTTTTAAGAAGATACATAGCTTTCTTTACCCATACTGCCAGTCATCCCTACCATGCTCCTACACTTCAGTAATAAAGTATTTATCATAACAAAACCCAATGCAGTTGTTAAACATGCTAAAGTTACCTGCTTTGGATGCTGCCTCATAGCTAGAATCAACAGATTGCTGCACTGTTTATAATGAGACATTCAGGTTGTTAATCTTTTTTTCTCTTAAAAATGTCATGTAATTTAAGGAACTTAAATTGTTATCCTCAATTCAGAAAAATTGCTCCTGCTAAGTATCTATGTACCAGCGTAGCAGATTGTGTCTCTATAGCTACAATAATGTCATACATAATGTGTGGAAATGCTACTGTGCCTCTTGCCTTCAAGGTGGTTCAGTTAACTTCTCATACATGACACTGGATGGCTGGAGGACCACTGCATTTGCCTTCAGTTTCCTGCTCAGAAACCCTGCATCACTAACAATAACCCTAAAACTGAGATTCGATTTACCTAGCTTGTCTTTAGCCCTCATTAAAGAGGCAAAATTTTTATCTAATCACTTCTGATGATGCAGATCTCTGATAACATTAAACATCAAGTCACTTACTCCATAAGGAATGATAAAAGCTGCATCTTAAAAAGGAATAGTAGGTGGGATGCATAAACTGCCCTACAGTTAAAAGCAACACAGAGGCAAACATAAAATAAATACGATGCAAAGGGAAGATATCAGCTAATAAATATTTATTGTTCTCTGGCCTCCTATTCCTAGTGTTATGATGCATTAAACAACCTGTATCTGTTTCTGTAGCAGAGCACACCTTGCCCTTAAGGAGCTGACTTGAGGAAGAAAACCGTTTAAAATTCTGCCCTTTACTCACAGTGCACAGGACATTGGTATTGCCATAATGCATGCAGTATTTGTACTCCATTCCATTCAAACAAGCTTAAAACATAACCTAAAAAACGCCATTTCTGTTTAGTGCCATTTTCTACAGTTTCCTAGATACTCTTGTCTGGTTGGTTAGTTAAGACTATAGATGCTATTAAAAATTTATATTTCATGAGCATCACTGTTATGTTTACCCTTGGAAATGAAGGTGGTGTTGCCCTGTATTATTTAACCAGATCTAGACAGGAAATTATGTAATCCTTTCCCACATTTTCAAAACTTGCTTTCCAAAGCAAGGATTGGGGATTTTTTAATCAAAACCCCTACATTTCAGGATACTATCCAACTACCCTACCCTGACAACCTAAATTTTTTAAGAAAACAACAATGTACTCAGAGGTCGGGAGTCTTATTTACAGTCTTTTTCAAAACAGCCCATGAAGACATAGCCTGCTAAATTTAAATCAGAACCTGTTTCTTATCTGTTGTTTCTACAACCCATTTACTGTAGTTTAGTACATGGATGATGGACATTCATCCTTCCTGCCTTGTAGACTAAGATTTATAATTTGTCTGGTATTTATGAGTGCTGTGATTATTAATTTAAATAAATTCTTCCTCAATATTTAAAATGCATTTAAACTCCTTCAGAATCATGGCGCTGGCTAGCAAAATATAGTACATGAGGGAAAACCTAGATGAATGGAGTTCAGGGCCACTGAATGTTTAAAGAAAAGCAAGTTTTGAACTGTAAACTAGATGGCTTCAGTTCTGCTGGGCAAATACAATTAAAAATCTAATGAGAGGCAACAAAATTTGACATTATAACTTGAACTATTTGCTTTTGAAGCATCTGTTTTCTACTAAGTTCCTTGAGTATCCTGATCTTAATCTCCAACAAAATGTTAGGACCCACCCTTAAACCATAAACAGTTTAAGCAGCTGCCTGGATGCAATGTTGGCCAGCCTATTTTCCTCCCTAGCTAACATGAGTGTAACACCATCTACTCCAGTGTGTCTAACATTGTTAAAACCACAATAGAAGTTATTAGCTCTTTGTAAAATCCATCCTCCTTCAAAATCAAGGAGGAGGTGGCAGGGAAGGTCAATGAATGTAGTTGTGCCACAATACTGGGTGATTAACAGCTCATCAAGAGGGAACTAAACAAATACTGAAAGAGCATTTCACTTACACAGTTGAGACAGCTACTCATTGTCCTTGTCATTTAATCAAATAGTTTACAATAGGGGAATTCCAATCTGTTAAAGTAAAGCAGTTTGTGAAAGCAGATGCACAACTTCAAAACACTTTTCATATTACAAACATTCAAAGATGGACCAATTCTGTAATCCTTTAACTGTGCACTAAAGCAAAGAGAATTTTCCCATCCAAGCTACTCTGTGAACTTCCTGCTCTCTCATGTCAGCTGGAGGTCGAGTAGGTTCAGAAGTGACTTTACATATTGCTAGACAGGACTGTGCTAACAGTAGTTCCTAAGGCCTGAACTCCCATTTTCTCTTGCACTGTTGTGTTCTCCAGACATTTACAGGGAGCTGGAAAAGGATACTGAGTAAATGAGGTAGACGTTTTCTGCCTGTGCTGAGCTACTTACAGAGCAATCAGCAAGCGTAGGTGATAAGCACAGACTAACGTTTTGCTGAAGAGCTCCTTCAGCACCTCAGCCACCAAGTAAGCAAGAAAAGGGAATAGGCAATTTTCTCACTTGAATATTTCTGTTCTTATTAGAAATTAAAAATAGCTTTTTTTGCCTCAAGCATCAGGGTTAAATAATGTGTTTTCACCAAATAAAACAAACAAAAAAACTCCATAAAGGGGAGAATTAAGAGACAGTACTTTAAAAATCAGCTGTGAAATAAGAAAATTGCTCAGCTGCATGGCAGTCATTCAAAGACTGTTCTAGTCAACAGAAGTCTTACTAAAGCAAACTTGTTATCAATAGTAATTAAGCAGTTTCTACTGAATCAGTAATAATCCAGAAATATGATATGATCAATTGAAATAATGACTTTTTATGCTAACGGAGAAGTACAAAATCTATCAATCTGCAGCGTGGGCTACTGAGTTCCAGCTATTATGTGATGCTCTTACTAGTTTTGTTACATTACTCATACATTTATATATTTTAATTACACTATAAATGAAGCTCTTATGTAGTTATTGCACTTGAGCAGTGGGTTTGCCAAAGTGACTTCTTGAGGTTTCTTCCAACACAGATCATTCTTTACTTGTGTATTTCATAGACAGCAATTTGCATGCTTATCATTTTTTACACATTTACTGACAAAAGTTCTAGGAAATTTCTGCTTTTTCTTCCTCAGCAACAAGTATAGAAATCCTCAAAGACACCATTCTCAGGATTGTATGGGTGTGTGTGTATGTGAACTACAGAACTATAACGCTTTGACTTTACTATGTTGTCCTGTGTAGTATTTTTAATGTATTATATCTCAATGCTGGAGTTAATCTCTGCTTCTTGTGATTTTTTTTTAAATTGTATGGAGTGTTCAGTAGTTGCGTTTGTTGCTGGCTGCAGGGGCAGTTACAGCAAACTCCTACGATGGCATGGTTAGAAGGCAAACAAGTGACAAGTGTTTCTGAAAAAGTAAAACCTCTCTCAAGGGAAGGAAAAGATACTCTTCGAGTAGAAGCAAGGAAACTGATGTATCCAGACCACAGCACTTGAATAAACAGCTTCTTGTGACTCCTCTCTCTTCTCCGAGACACACAAACTTACAGAAATACTGTGACTGAAACCGATTTTTGTGAAGTTTAGAGGCAAAGTATCTTAAGGAAAAATGTTACTGAGCGTTCCTCTAGTTGCCTCTAAGGTCATGTTTCTGCTAAAAGGCAAAATTCAATTTATTTCTAGTAGTACTGCTTATTCCTGTCTTTGCTATAATTTACTGTGATTCAGGTTTTTTTTTGTATTGTTCATGTGGAAGTGATTGTTTTCACTGTAAATACTAATTTACTGGGTTTATTACCATGTAAATAATGAGATACTTCATGCAGTAAAACCCAGTGAAATGACTGTACTGTAACTGCTGCCATAAGAAACCACTGAAATACAAAACATTCACAACAATTGCAGATGTAAGTTATCTGAAATTTTGTTTAAGCAGCTTTCTTACAAAACCAAGAACCAGATGTTCTAGAACCATTAAAGAGAGATAACTTATCATTCAAAACATTAAGAAAACAGAGATTCAGGATTTATTAAAAAAAAATAGAAATTGTTGGGCTGGTTATGGTTGTCTTGATCTCCCTATATAAAAGGTATACCTCAGAGGATTAATGTGGTACAGCTAACTCCTCTCTTTTAAAGATACCCTGAGTGTTTTATTCTAAGAGCAATACAAGTACATGCTCACATTTACTCCATGTGCATGAGGAGCATAAATACTGAAGCAAGGGTATTAACAACTGGGGAAGGCCCCAAATAGTCCATTTTGCCCTTGGTGAGGAGAAGATCTGAATATTTATAAACTTGTTGAACCAGTCCTGAGACAATGAGCAGCACAATTCACCACGGGAGGCGCGTGAGTTTAGTCAAGAAAACAGTAGATTCACATTAGTTGAGCAACATCCATGACCAAGGCACCTTTGTGCAATAGTGCAGGGACTTGAACAGCCAAGCTTTGCACACCAAGTTTTGGGATCCCTGTTCTAGTAAAATAACACAGAGAATTGTAGAATCATTTAGATAGTAAAAGACCTGTAAAATCATTGGGTCTAACCATTAATCTAGCACCACCATGTTCACCAATTAACCGTGTCCCCAAAGTGCCACATCTACAGGTTTTTGGAGCACTTCAGGCATGGTAATTCTATCATCTCCCTGGGCAGCCTGTTGCAATGCCTGGTCACCCTTTCAGCAAAGAAACTTTTCTAATCTAAACATCTTGTGGGGCAACTAGAGGCCATTTCCTGTCACCCATTCACTTGCTTCCATGGTAGCCCAGGCATCAGATTATAAATCAGTTCTTACTGTACATGAGAAAGGCCTTCAGTTTCTGATTTGAACCAATATAATTTCTGGCCCTAGAATGATGGCCCTAGTGATGATGGTGTGAATGATACAAATCTGAAAGGCCTTGGAGACAATTCGCAGAGAATCAAGAATTCACAAAATAAGAAAACAGTGCATATTAATCAGGTATGTTTTTTTCTTTTTTTTCTTCCAAATAACCTTATGAAAATTAGTAAACCTTAAAGTTAATATCAGCAGTGTAATATATATTCAAGACACATATTCTAACAAAATCTGAATATAATTTAAAATGTACAAACAGAGAAGTGAGTCCTGTTCTCAAAAATGCATTAAAGAAAAAAAATCAAATGTGTAGGGTTCAGAAAAAATTATTCCAATATCATAATGGCTTCATACAAGATACAAAAGAGGCATCAGAAATGATAATCAGAGGGAAGACTGGAAGAGTAGCTGCCGTAGAAGCATTTTCTCATAAGGTGAAAAAAGAGAATCTGTAATCATTGGTTTTAGAGATACAATCTTTCAGTCAGACAAAGAATTCATATTATTAAACAGCTAATAATAAATTAATATTTAATTATTAAATAAACATCCTAAATAGGGGAAATTTCAGACAAACACAAACTTGAGGCAACAGGTCCTGTGTAAAACTGACCAGAGAAGAAGGAAGCACAATACAGATTATTGTAATAATAAACACATTCATTTTGACTTCTTTTGACTATATGTTTGTTTAAGCCCCCATGGTGAGTATCCCACTATGAAAACATGAGAGTCAGGTTAAAAAAATCCACAGGTGTTTTATGATTGTTAGATACTAATATTTTCACATCCTCACTCCAGAAATAACTTGCTACTCTAAAAATTCTATTCTGTTGTAGGCATACCTACTTGCCAAGTTTGGTAATGGTACTCAAAGCAGCATATAAGAAATACTTGATGCAGTGGGTACTCATTTCTGTTTTCTATTGTTTTCTTGGATATGATCAGAGGCAGCAAAGGCATGATGCAAAGTAATGTCTCTGCTCTCAAAGTTAAATTAATTCCAGATATACAGTGATGGAAAGGATCACTTAGACTGTTCTGATAAACACTCCTGGGAACTAGATTGGAATCTGAGATCCTAGGAGAGAAAGGTGGTAAATGGTGCCTATACCTTCATCTTCAAAAAAGCTAGCAAAAAGAAAATTGTTAAAACAAAACAAACAAACAAACAAAAAAAAGGACTTGCAGAACTGATTGAAACTGTAGAAAATTGGAGAAAAGTAGTGGCATCTATGAGAGCTTGATTTTTATCCGAGAAACCAATTTCCCACCGAAAAGGTTCATCTGAAAACATTCTGCCACTACTTGGTGCAAGAGTACCAGAGATGTATATATTCACACCAACAATTTCTCCAGCACACTGTGACTGAGGCATAAGAATTTATTTTGAGGGTCTTTACAGTATGGACTTAGCAATGTCTCCCTTTGCTAGCAGAAGGCGACATGCTCCACACAGCCCTTAGGTAACTCTCAGCAAGGGCCAAGACTCCCCACAAGCCAGGCCTGGTATCATGTTTGGCCATGAAAAAAACAAAAGGGCTTTGAATCCATTCTCCAATTTCCTTTTGTATCTACACACTTTCACACAAAGTTGTCTTTGATTTCAGACTTTTTCACCATTTAATGTCACTGTAAGAAAGCATTTGTGACAGTAAAAGAGTGACATAGTAATATTCTGAGCATATTAAATACATTGTGAACAACGTGAAAAGATGTAGATTGATGCTTTTGTAATTGAAATACTCTAAAGGAAATATAATATAATATAATATAATATAAATATATATATTTCACAGATTCAGAGAGCCAGAGTTCAGGCTATAGGTGATCCAGGCACAGGGAGTATGTTGTGACATGGGGAAAAGATAGGAGGGCATGGCCTGGCCTAGGCAGTGCATGAAGTGGGAATGATGGTGGGGATGAAAGCAGTATATGTAGGACATGAGCTTCAGGCTGTGACCAGGAGAGTTGACACAATGCCAAAAGGAGTGTAGTGGCCTGCAAACATGAATGCATAGTGCTTCCACCTGGAGGGCTGGGACTCTCCTGATTTATAATGTAGGTTAAAAAATCTGTGAGAAGCATTGGTATGCAATATATTCCAATATATTTAGGCTCAGGAATAAATGATATTTACATGTTATCACCACTCAGTGTCCCTCAGATAAGAAGCCTACCTCATACAGTCACTGAGAAGAGTACTGCCAGTTACCAAAAGTAACAGTAACTTAGTAGGCATTTTTCAGGTTTGCTATATTTCACAGTCAAGACTGAAGAGGCAAAAAAATTGAGTTTAGTGAAGATGCAGTCATACGCTGCAGTGCAGCACCACAGAGCTACACAGCACCCTGCTCCAAAAACTGCAGCCAAGAGGACCAACAGACTCCTGTTGGTCTTACACTGAGCTTTCCTTATGTGGGTGAACAGCAGCTTCCATGTACATACTCTGGTCTCGCCATGTGTTAGTTTTGCCTTTGAGGTCATTAAAGTCTGAAGGCACTTGACAGGCTGAGAGAAATGTGGCTGTTCACCTGGGAGAAGAGAAGCTCCGGGGATTCCATTGTGGTCTTTCAGCACTTGAAGGGGGCTTACAAAAAAATAAGGAAGAACAACTTTTTATAGGGGCAGGTAGTCATAGGATAAGGGGGACTGGATTTAAATGGAAAAAGGGTAGGTACAGATCAGATATTAGGAAGAAATTTTTTACTGTGAGGGTGATGATACCCTGGAATAATTTGCCCAGAGAAATTGTGGATGCCCCCTCCCTGCAGGTGTTCAAAGCCAAGCTGGATGAGGCTTTGAGAAAAGTGTGGTGTATGTACTACTGGTGTAGTGTGAGGTGTCCCTGCCCACGGCAGGGGGTTGGAACTCTGATCTTTAATGATCTTTAAGGTCCCTTCTAACCCAGGCCTTCTATGACTCTGTGGTTCAAGCCTCTCCCTGGCAACTAACTGAGAGCTTTCCAGGGCTTCTGGCAGCAGCTGCAGCAGGACAGACAGACAGAACGCAGGGCTAGGACAAGGTTCATGGTGGGCCTTCAATTCCCCAGCAGACTGGGGCATTGACTTAGTATAAACAAAAGTGACAGAATAACAAAAGGTAAACTCACCTGCAGATTGTCACTGCTCCAAAAGTGGCTGAGCACTGTGGGCCACTCTTCTGAAGAGGGTAGGACATGTCCACCAGGCCAGGCCAAGACAGTCTGTCTTCACCCTGGTCATGGCCAGACACTCCAGGCCAGTCAGTCGGTCACAGTGCCCTGGCACACTGCTCAAAGGGAGAGGCGTGAGGGCCACATGCAGGTACACTGCTTTCTTTGAACACAATGGTCGCCTGCCCTGGGCCCTGGCCACTCTGCAGGCCCCACCATGAGCATGGAGGTAAGTAGCCAGGGGACAAGCTCCTTCCTTATCCCCACCAGAGTGGGATGGAGGAAGAGGTGCAGCGTGGGCATGACAGCCCCCACGGGTGTGCTGAGCAGCTTGGAGGGGCTTGTGCCCCTCCTGGCCACCTCAAGGCAATCCTCTGACAGGGTGCAGAGCAGCCTGTAGTCATGCAAAAGATTTAGTAGTGCCATGCTTATGTGGACTCAGGCAATAATTTTTCTTGACAATAAAATGATTGGCTAAGTTAAATCTTTAAAACACTGAGCCTCGCCTGGTTTAACCAGTCTCCATATACAAAAGTTCCATCATATTAAAGTTCTGCAAAGAGAGAAGCAAAAAAACCAGGGGGTGTCTACAGGACATGCTGGGCAAGCTGGCTAATTCTCAGCTTGCCCTTTTCAACTGTATGCAGTAGTACTATCTATGAGGCCCTGCCCTTTTCAGCTCTGAGTAATGCTGGTATTTCCCCCCCTTTATTTCCCTTTTTGAAAATGGTGTGGATGGCTTGGGAAACTCCTCAGCTGGTCTAAATGCTGGTCACAGATTTGGTGGCAGATGGGAGAGCTGAAGCCATGCATGCAGTGCAGGAAAGTCTAGAGACTACTTCAGCCAGCTGATAGAAGGGATGCTTTTTTGCAACTTACTTAAGACGCATAAACCCCTTTGACAACCTCGGCACTGATCTGCTTTCCAGGGGGATGAATACATCAATATTGAGAGTGATCTGCATGCAAACAAACGTGCCTCCATAGATGATGAGCAACCGCGCTTGAAAGGGTAATGTGTTTTTGCATGAGTAAGTCTTCCACTCACTTCATCCTGGCCTAAGCAAAAAGCTGCCAGTGTTTATGCTTCTGGAGTGACAGCTCTAAATGTCACTGCTGTACCCCTATGCTACATAGACCTTTGTATTGCCTAGCAATTTTTGTAATACAGAAACACAAAAAGTTTAAAATTATTATACCTTACAAATGACATCTGTGATTGTGGAACTATCCTTTTAAAGCCTTGCAAATTAAAGGAACAATATTTTTTTCTTCTTGTAAAATAACTTCTCCAATATTTCTAGAGCAGGGTTTTTTACATGGAGGTCTTAAAGAGGGTCTCTTTCAGGAAGTTGAAGATTCACTAGTGTCTTTCTGTTTGCATAGCGATTTACTCCAGCACAAAGTAAGAAGAGAATAGGTGTGAAAAAAGCCATTTTAATGGAGCAAAAATTTTACATTATGCTTGCTCTACTTCCAAGTGATCACAGAGCAAAACCACACATCAACATTTTACTTTAGGATTAGGTGATTTTGTGACAATGATAAACCCTGTTTAAAGCATTAAAAAAGTTAAGACAGAGTACTTAAAATCATACTAAATGTTCATATGTGTCATTGATTTATTTCAACAGATAGTGCTGAATAGCCTGCAGTCTAAGACATAGTCCTTTTGAAAGATCAGTCTGTTGATAACACAGATTCACAACAAGTGCAAGGTTTCAACATTCCGTTCTTGAGTACGGCACAAGAGAAAATTGATTTCTGAGTTACAAAATAGAATAGAAAGAATAGTTTTGACATATATAAATATTTCACATTAATGTGCTTGTGAGATCTGTTTTTTCAACATTTTCAGTTACTTTTCAAGCCTATAGGATCAGCTTTTAGAAAAGAATGTTTCCTTAGTAAATTAGCCATATTTCATAAGGAACATATTTTTTCTCCACCTTTCAGAACAGAGGTGCATATTTATGACATATGTGCTTAAATATTTAAGATATTCTGGTACCAAAGTCATAATAGCCTAAATTAGTAAAATAAAAAGGGGAGAGAGAGATGTTAGATAAAAGAAGAAATTACAAGAAATTGTAATCTGAAAGTAACAATTTTAAATCCCACAGGACTCATAAGTAGCAGTAACAGATACTAGAGAGTATTCTTTCCTTTGCTTGGGTTGTGGATGAACCATAAATTCGATAAATTAACTGCCTTTTTCATCTATTTGTCTCTCATTTTTCCTTTTTTCTTTTCCTGTTTTATCTAATCTTTCTGCTGAGATTGTGTGGATAACTTAATGTTCTTACAAGTTAGAAAAAAAAAAAAAAGCGCTATGATTTGTGAAGCAACAGGAACTCCCAGAACTGAAATTGAAGTATCAAAAGCAATCAAGATTTCTCTGAGAACCTATTACTCTTTGTACTTGTGAAAGGAGTGTATTCTTGCTCTGTTATTCAGTGTACTGATATAATTTAGATTATTATTTCTTGTTTCCCTCAAATTTATATTAAATTATTTGAATTTTTTTGAGTGCAGAAAAGAAGGATATTCTTGGTGGATTTCAGTGTGCATCTAACTCCAGCTGCATTTAGTTTCTAAACAAGCACAGTCTGGATAATTAGCATCTCTAAATATGACGTTGCCATTATGCACTGGGAATGCGAGAAACTGCTTCAGAGATGTGCCTTTCTAAAGCAGTGCCTCTGAGATCACAGGCACAGCTGTAATTTTTTTCCAGCTTGCACAATATGACAGGTTTTTTAGCCACTGCTTCTGTAATTGATATATGTCCATGTCACCGGCATATTTAACATTGGAAATCTCTGTTGAATTAACTCCCTTAACTGCTATTTCCCTAAATTTTGACCTCCCTCATGATATCACACTGTTACGTTTAGTGAGGAAAACAAATAAAGTAAAATATGTTATAATTGGAAGAACTGATATCAGAACATGACATTCAAATGTAACAAATAATTTTAACTTCCATGAGATGATGAGATTAAAAGTTTGTGCAAAAACAACCAAATTTTAAAAAGTCCAGAAACATCTATACACACTGTAATAAGGTTTTAGATGGGTATTGGTTATTTTACACACAAATGCAGCCTTAGGCCTTCACAATTACAGCAATACTACTATTCCACATAGTAATGATGGGCTGGCTGTATTATTAGACTTTGTGGAACTAGTAATGGACACTGGATCTTTTAATTGTCTACTCAGTTTGCACTAACCCTGTTAACAGATCTCTTCACAGAAGAGCTGTACTTCAGAGGGCAGCAGAACTGCCCTGCTGACTTTTACCCATGATGTAGATGACAGATTGTCCCATTAGATATCTGCCATATTTTCTTTTTCACCTGTCCAACATCAACCCAAAGAAGTCTGTCTCAAAAGGCCCTTTATATTTGGCACTTTGAGACCCAAATTTAATCCTCTCCAAATTCAGTGAACTTCAGTGGAGAAATTTTGACCAATTTAACACAATTTTCTTCTGCAAAAGCTTATGTTTCTATTCTTTGTTAATTTTTTTTCCTAGACATTTGGAAAAAAGATATTATGAAGTCTGTGAATTTTGCAAGAAACATAAAGCCAGAATTCGTTATGTGGTCCATGGAATTTTAATAACAGGTACAGTATATATTACACCCAGGATTGCTGAAGCCTTATTTATTTACCTATATGAGGTTATAGGCTGTGCTGTGTTTTTGTCTGACATAAAAACTCTTGACTGTCTTTAACGATGTATTTCAAAGTAGTTAAGAGTTTAGTCCCAGAGAAAATTCCAGATTGCAGAACCTCCACTCATTCCCAAGCATAACAAAAGCACAAATCTTGCTAAACTGCTTCTTCAGCATGTTTAAAGTCTGTCTAGCAATTACACTTGTGATAACAGCATAGTTCAGACTTTGTGTCTACTCCATTACCAGCTGACTCCAAAATTACAGTTTCAGTAACTTGTCCAAGACCATGAAATCACTTTAAAAACTGTCAGGCACCAAATAGGACTGAACTTAAGTCAGCAGGCTGGAAATAAAAGCTTTCTCTTCTGACCCATATCACTCAATATTCACTGCAATTTTTTTTTAGAGTACTTATGACAGCATGCACTGCAAAATCATTCAGATATTCTTCTTTCTCCCTTTCCTAATTAGCCAGTAGGTTGGTTTGTTTCCTTCTACTTCACCAAATTTCTTTTTGATATCTTCCTACTTGAACACTGGGAACACAGAGACTTGAAATGTCTATGGGACAGGCATCAGCACACTGAGAGGTGGTTATAAAAGTGTTGCTTTCATGCTGAATATCCTGCCCTCATAACATCATCTTGTCTTGCTTTATTATAGTACAGACATATTCTGTCTCAAGAAAGTGAATGAGTTCTAAGAATATGTCAGGATTTCATACATTAATTCCATAAAAACCAACTTGCATCACAAAAATGAGTAGTCCTTCTTCTTTATTTGCCATAGACAAAATCCATTAATTCTTTACAAGAACTGAATATTTTTTTGGCCAGTATTTATCAGCAGTGAATCTGTAAAATAAATGATTTCATAGCTACTTCATGAAATAAATTACTTTTAAGGTTCACAATTACTCAAGGTCATCAAATGAGTCAATTGACATATGTTTATAAGAGTTTGTTTCTAGTTTTATTGGATAAACTCATCCCCTTTTGAAAAAAGAAGCAAGACTCATGCTCTTAATTCATACTTTTTACACAGGAAAAAGAAGTCCTTGTAGATGTGCTTCATTTTTCTGAGTGATTAACATGATTCATATAAACTTACCTTAGCAAAAGCATATAATCTGCTTTGACAGAATGAAAGCCACCTTTCATATCAATGAGCATATCATAAGTAACAACACTATCCAAAAATGCAAAATTTTTCAGTATTTACGCTGAGAGTCAGAAAAGCGCCGAAAAGATCAACCCAGGCCTGACTCTGATTACCTCTTATAAATTTAAAATTTTATCCTGTTTTTAAAAAGACCAACCTAACTGACATGCATATTCTTGTTTCTGTGACAGCATACTTTGCAGTAGTTATTGCAGCCTGCAGTTTGAATTTTCAGAGAGCTTTGCCACTCTTTGTCATCACTGTCCTAGCCATCTTCTTCATCTGCTGGGATTTTTTAATAGCTAAGTATGAAGACAGAATTGCTGCATTATTTTCCCCTGGAGGCCGATATCTGAAAAAACAGTGGTTTTGGCTGAAATGGTAAATATTAATTACTTTCTATTTATGTAGAAGAACAATGCACTAGTCAAGTTACTCCTATGATTTAATTTCAACTTACTGCCCCATAAGAACAGGGAGATGGATCAATCACACATATCTCAATAAAATCACAGAATAATTCAGTATTTACCAGTTTATAGGTATCAGAAACTTATTCAGGATTTCAAGGCAGTAGCTAAGGATCAAAAGTCTTGGCAGAAAGCATGGAAAAACACCACAAATTTAGATGGGAAAAGTTTTTGGTTGACAGAGAATATGTTCACAAAAGTTCACGTGTGTTGCAGCCTTTTGCATTCATTCTGCAAACCAGAAAGTGCTTCACTGTTCACAGAGCTGTTAGATTCATAAAAACCTTAACTCTAACATTTGCAAACTGCTAAAGACTGGAGTCTATTATCTAGACACTGTTTTCCACATATGCCCCTAGCAATTTTTACTTGATGTTCAGGAATCAAAACATGCCAGCAGATTTAATGTCATAATAAGGTTGTATGACCTTAATTTGGGATGGTAGACATTCATCTGGTAGATAAGTGGTAGATAATCAGACCTGTCAGATACTTATTTCAAGTATTCCTGAGCAGTGATCAGGGATCTTGAAGTTATCCCCGATCCCTGGCAAAATGTGGAGACCAAGGAGCCTTGCAGAAAAAAAACAAATGAAATCTCATTAAGAAGGAAAACTCAACTGGCCAGCTACCTTCTGTTTCAGCTAGGTCCTCTACTAGCTAGAGAGAGGAAGAGTTTTAAGGAGGAGTCATTCTCAGTTCAGGAAAATGTCCCAGATTATTCTTAAGATTTAGAAATGACTTTGCTAAGGAAGGTGTTATAAAGATTGTGGTCCTTCTGCTCAGGAGTCACATTAGAGAGCAGTCACACAGAGGCATTTCCATTAGATGATCTGGCAGCCTCTCTGGGAGAAGGAGCAAAAGGAACAGGAGAGCCCTGAGGAGCAGATGGAACAAGTCTGGGGCAGTAAGTGCCATATTACCTGGGCTGCAATCCTTAAATTGTACATATCATAGAGTAGGTGCTTAACTGTTTTCTTCCATTAGACAGAAAGTCTCTCAGGTGTAGAAAGGGTTATTCAGCATTGCAATGGCCAAGCCATTTTGTGGAGTTTGCCTGCAATGTTTTTAATCCCCATCTAAAGATGGAATTGATGTATCTAGGTACCACTGAAATTAGTGAAAGCTTACTCTTAGACAAAACTAGCATTAAAGACTTGGGGCTGTGTTTGTTTCCTCTCTGTATATATGGGATGATGTATTTTGTTGCCTTCCAGGTTGTTGTTGCAATAATAACCTTCAATAAATAAGCTTAACATGATTCTGATAGTGGGGGTCACAGAAACACTGAAACACAGATATGCACATCTCATGTCATTATTTCTGAGATAGTGGAACAGACTACAAATGGTCACAAAGAAATGAGCCATTTATAGCCTGCTCTTCAGTAGAGTGTGCTTCATAGGCCCAACAGCTAAACATCACAGTGCAAGTCATAAATGCCACAGCCTCTCTTGCCCAGAACTAAAGAAAGATTAAATAAAGGAAGGAAGGGAAGGAAAACAGGGATGAAATGAGAAAGGAATATCACACTTCATTTAATAGAAATAGCACCCAGACAAGAGTCACTCATGGTTTTTTGGGTTTCCCCCCATACTCTGGCTTGAAGGATGTTTCTTCCAGATGCCTTCAAGGGATGTTGCCAGAGGTGCATCAGCAAAGGCAGGTTCCTGTTTGTGTAGAGCTACAGGTTTCAGCTCAATACATTGTACAAAGAGTTTATTCACAAACAGAAATGTAAATGTTTCGGGTATGGGAAGGGAAAGGAATATCCCAAGCCTCTTTTTCAGGATATTGTGATACATTTTATTTCCTAGGGTGTTGTGTGCAACTATTGTTATAATGATTATCTGCTGGCTCATCTTTGACACAACAAAGCAAGGATCCCGTCAGTTAATTTCTTTTGGTGGGCTCGTGATGTATGTTCTCCTGATGCTTATCTTTTCCAAGTATCCAACCAGAGTGAGTATTTATTCCATGATGGATCTTTTGGGATTTTTTTATTCTATGTCTAAAAAGCTATTCCCCTACCCTAGCACCAAGTCTAATAAGAGTAACAAAATGTGGGAAAGTAAGAATATAGACTTGCCTGAGACCAAGCACTGTATTTAATTTCTGAGGAAAGTAATTTTCCTGTTGGAGACCATGTATGGGGCTGTGCCAACACCTGTCTGTCACGATTTGGGAAGCTGCTGCCCATCTTCTGTTCTAGCCCTGATACATTCAAGCTGAGATAGGCCTTCTCCATGCTTTCACCCCCAGGAGCCTCACCACAGTCCTCAGCACATCACAGTCACTTATTTGAGGACACTGTCATCATGTCAGCACAAATTGCCTTGAACCAGAGATGTGATAGACTTGTGTAGCTCTTAACCCCTCACAAGTTTGTTTCCCACTGCAAATTCAGCAGCCAAGGCCAAGCTGAGGTCCTCACTTTTTGCTCACCCACTCCCACAGGCTCCCAAATGCCATTTATTTTAATTTTCCATCAGAAATGTCCACTCTGTTTTGCTGTGGAATTACAAAGGGCTTTGTTCAGCCACCACAATTACCACTTTAGCTTTTACTCCTGTTTGCACGCCTCACATACATCTGCATGCTTTCATTTATCATACATCCATTGTCTAGGTCACCAAGTTTTCCCAGTACTTTTCATGTCTTCTATCAGTGATGAGACTTTCTTAATAGGTGAAGTCCTCTCAGCAAGGACTAATGAACTTGCCCTATCCTTTGCAAATGCTGCTGTCTCCAACTGAGGTGAAAACTCATACTCCAAATACTCAGTGTTCTGCCATGAGCCCTCATCACACCTAATTGGTTTGTGTTATTCAAATATGATCTGATTAAATTAGAGAATGCCATCTCAGCTCTTTGTTTTGTAAGTGATTTGATTCAATTTTCACAAAACAAAGATGTTTTCTAAGGCAGCAGAACAGGAATCATCAGTGGAGTGAAGAGAAACTCATAATAGGCAGCCACAGTTTCTCCTGTGGCTGCCTTTATATGATGAATCACAATATAAAACTGAGTAGTTCTCAGGTACCAAAAGTCTCTAATGCTAGGGGATAGAAACAGAGTTGAAATTACCCAAGGACAAACCCTGTAGCAAAATCTCCTTATTTTCTGTCCAGATATGTGAAGATCCAAGTCCCCTAAAATCTGTTTTGGCAGCTGCTCCCATTCTGCAGCATAATCAGACGATCCCCTTACATTTTCTAAACAAACATGCAAAGTAAACTATTATTTAGTTAAATAACAAGCAGTTTCTTTATTTTTCTGTCTATCTAGGTTGCTTGGAGACCAGTATTTTCAGGAATAGGAATGCAGTTTATTCTTGGGATTCTTATTCTGAGGACCAAAGTGGGTTTTGATGTATTTAACTGGCTAGGCATTCAGATCCAGGTAAGCTATTGAGCAAAATCCTTACTTGTTTAATATAATTTTCTGTCTTGAGAGACTTACATTATACAAACAGGCTGTTCAAGGATCCATTTGTCCCTTGATTTTTTCTTCTCCTGAGGAAAACGGGATTCTCAGAAGGGTAATTGACTTCCTGAGTTCAACCTTCTTCTCATTTTTTTTTGTTCAGTTAATACAATGGCCAGAATAATCCGATTTATTAATGGCTTTACCATTCATTGGGCTGAAGTTATAGACTGGCATTCTTGAAACACAAATTACTGTTGTGTCAGGACACT
The DNA here is from genome assembly GCA_013398275.1 of Promerops cafer. NCBI lineage: Eukaryota > Metazoa > Chordata > Aves > Passeriformes > Nectariniidae > Promerops > Promerops cafer. Next base: position 109,447 of record VZSE01006887.1, on the reverse strand, counting down.
CATAGGAACTCTTAGAAGGTTCAACTCCAAATCATCCTTGCAATAGACACGATATGCTGAAAAGCCTTGGGATTTAGGGCACAGCCCTAATTATCTCCAGAGCAGCAAAATTCCTGGGATCAGGGACATTTCATAGTCCTCATGACATATAAGAAAATTAATTCAACTACATACAGGTGGCAAAATCCAGATCTGCATGATGGAAGTGATCTCTAGAAAGAGGATGGGATCTATCCGCTGGTGTCCCTGCAGACACAAAGTTTGTTAAAAAGTCGGTTACTGTAAAGTAATGAATAAGCAATATCCAAAATATACATCAGACAGTACCCACTGAAGGACATTCAGAATTTTCACCTCAGGGATACTATTCTCACAGCTGTTCTTCACAGGTAATTAAGCACATGTAAAACCAGACAGAGCAGAATATACTGTCTCTGTGCAGGACCAAAGGCACAGATCTGATGTCTGTCTAATCTGCAGGCAGTGGGAGTCATATGGGTTTTGTCACCAGGTTCTCAGTCTCTGACTGAAACAAGTCTGGTGCCCCCTTTTGTTAGTTTCATATTTTTATGTCTTACAGTCTATCCTGCAGAACTAATTACTGTAGCTGTTATAAACTATATTTTAACTCCATTTTGAACTATATCAGTAATGCATATATTTGCATCAGAAGTATAAAAATGCACTGGATCAAAATTTAAAAGTAGAAGATTTTCCCTCAGGCTAGCTCTTAGCTACACCTATCAAAACTCATTACTTCAGCCACCAAATCCATTTTAAGCTGTGTAATTCATTGTACTTATTTGCATCAGATGGAGCATAGAAATACACCAGTATTGAGATTAAAAAGTAAAAGTTTTTTCAGTGTAGATTATGGCCTCTAATGTGTCGGGTACTCAACAGAGCACAGCAGAGACCGTCAGTTCAGCCAAATACAGTCAGTGGGTCTTGGACCCCTACAAATCAGAGCCCAAGGTTCTTGGACCTCACCATATTTCTGCACAACAACTAGCAATATTTTGTTGGGTTTTGTCAGGTACCCAGACCTTATGGCTAATTTACTTTGCTTTCTGTCCCTAGGCTTTTCTGGAGTACTCTGATACAGGTGCCAAGTTTGTGTTTGGTGAAAAATACACAGATCATTTCTTTGCTTTTAAGGTAAGATGGTTGTTATAGGCTGTATGTGGCAGATAAACAATGGTAAGAGGAACAGTACAGCTGGGAAACAAATTGTGTGTCTTGTGATACCTATGTAGTCACCAGAGAAATCAACAGGTAAACTATTCCTTATTATGTGATATTCTAAATAGAAAATTTGGGAACACTTTCATTCACTGCCATACACTGAGTTAGATTGCACTTATGTAGTCTAATTATAACAACATATATTACATGTAGACAGAACTTTGGGATATCTTTCTACAAGGAATAGGATAAAAGGCTTGCGTCTGGCCACTGACAGAAATATTACCTCCTGCCTATCTTCCCCACCTCTCCATGAGTAAAAGTGCTCTGCCATGCTATGCTATTGTACCTTTAAGTGATGTACAGACCACTGCTTCACAGACTTTCCCCCTTAAGAAGTGGAGAGCCTAGATGTGTATTTATACATGCCTGGGAGAAGAGCTAGAAGCTGCATAAGCAGGAAGAATTTCATGATATTGCATTACTATTGCATTAGTAAGATCACAGTGAGATTTCCCATCTCTCTCTTAAGAGAACTTTTTGGGAAAGAGCTGGAATACTGTTTATCTGCTCTGTGCTCTAATCTGCACCAGCATCCTTCCTGGTTTTACTCTGAGAAGTAGCTCATGCCACAATGCCTGCTTAGGCTGGAATCAAGAACATACAAAGCAAAAGAAACTCCAAACCCCAAACCACCCAAATAACAAATAAATAAACCCCAAACAAATATGAGAAACGTATCAGGACTTAGTCAGAGACCATACTTTTGATATTTCAGATATCTGACCATGGGCTTACATGCCTTTTATCTTATAGTTTTCTTGACGTGATATTGCAAACTAGATGTTCTGCAAACTTAGCTCTTTCATTACTTGAGAGAGAAGGTGTTATCTGTAAAATACCCTGCTGCTAAGAACAGTCAGGACATCTTAGATGGAAACAAATTTTAGGCATTTCATCAATAAATATGAATTATATTTTAAGAGCAGTTCTTTGGCAACTTTTGTTTCACCTTCTGGGCTCCTCCTACCTTTACACTACTAAGAACTCAAATAACAATTTTGATTCCCAACTACATGCTTTAGGGACGAAATTATTTAATTCACACACACACTCACCACCCCTCTCCCCCCCACCCCCCCCTTGTAATTTTTCCTGTGTTTTTTGGCAATGTGTTATGAATATGATTCTTTCAATGTGGTTCTGAGTCCTCACTGATGATGCAAAACACTTTTCTTACTAGAGCCATAACTAGGAACTAGACAGCCAAAAGTTTGCTTCTGTATAGGCAAACATCCATCAGTCTTATCCTATGGTTCAAAACCATGGAATTTCTAGATGATGACAGGAACAAGTAGATTATTCTCACATTGAAAAACAAGAAAACAAATTTGTTTACAGAGCTGCATATATATAGGAATATGTACATATATATATGGTAAATGGAGTGGCAGACAAGTGTACAGCAATATCAAAACATGCTCCATCTGTTCCTTCTCTAGAGAGGGAATTCCCTCTTCCAACAACAGTGAGTGACAGCCAGCATGTTCTGTCTTAAAACACTTGTCATTTATTTAGACATTAAGTTGGTCCAAAGTACTTTTTTGTGTCTTTCAGGTATTTTATGGGGTTTGCATGTTGTGATGAGCTCTTCAAATCTTGCCCCAAGATATTTCAAAGCATCTTCCAAAAGACAATCCTTAGCTTCTGAAAGATTAGACAAGGGACAAAATATGTCTGCAGAAAACTGTCAGAGTCCAGTTGTATCCATACTGCATCCATATCATTATGCAGGGACACATCAGTTTTCTGCCAGGTGACGTGGACGTGTTACCAGAGCAGGCACATCCCATATGCACATATGCACACTCATATGTTCCACCAGTCCCCCAGTGCCTTTGAGCACACAGCTCTGGAAGCACCAATTAGTCAAAAATGCACACATTCGCATGCATAAACAGGGTTATTTTAAATGTGTATATGTGCAGGCAGATGTAGAGTTTCAGAGTTCTGAAAAAATCCACTTGGCCACATAAATAAGCAAGTACTTAAATAGATGGAAAAGACCTTTTAGTATTAAGTCTTCTATCCTGTTGACTACAAAAGACAAATTTGCTTTGAGCAAGGAAGAAATTAGACTTTTGTTAAATCTGTAGCTTCTTTTTTTACACCAGGAGAATTATGGTTCCCGGAGAAAGGCTTTGCTTTGAAGGTCAAGCTTTAGGAGTGCATGAAAAAGCAGGATGTTTCTTAAACATCAATAGCAAATTCTTTAAAGGAAAATAGGGAAAAAGTTAAACATCAAGCCACAAATAGAGCAGCCAACAATTTTAACTTCCTGCTCTGTATGGAAATAACAAAAGAAAAGGCAGGGGAGAAAGATATTAATGTTACTGAACTAAACTGTCTACTGTTAGTGCATGGTAAACTATCCCTACAGAATTGCAAAAAGGATCAAGGAACCAAACTAGAAAAAGCAGCATTATATTAACTTGTTGAACAGCACAGCAATATTGGTTAATTGCTCTCTGTCCTTTCAGTGAAAGGTTCTGATCATCAAAATTGATTTTCTAAATGTTTATCAGAATTGTTTATAGTACCAACTCTCCTCTAGAAAGGCATAGAGTCTATGTACTGAAAAGATCTGAACTAACGAAGTGGTTTGTTGTTTTTCATTCTGTTACTTGATTTTATTTATAATGCATAATGCATTATTTATAATGCATTAGTGAACACACATGAAAGCTTCCTAGTCTTAGTGATTGTGGGAAAATGACTGCAGACCCTGTGGACTCGTAGCTGGGGATACATTTAGAAGAAACTGAGGGGTTATATTCGCATTTTAACAGGAGTTATAATACAGGGTAAATCACAGTTGCTGCTTTCTGGATGGAATATGATTGGTGCATGACTTGAAACCTCTTCCACAATGATTCCCCATCACCTGTTAAGGGGGATGGAATGGAGGGTGGAGTGGAGTGGAGTCCAGTAGAGTGCAGTGGTGGCACCACAGCCAGGCTCTGTGGAAATCCTTGCAGGGAAGGGAACTTGGTGGTACTCTGTAGCTGATAAACGACATACCAGCTTTCAGTCCAGGGAAAGAGGGGAAGATGTCCCACTGGTGAACCAGCAACTGTGGCCAAATCCCTCTCCTTAGACAAACTTGCTTCATTAAAGCCTAAGAATAATATTAATGCATACCTCCATGTCAAAGTTACCTGCTCCAGATGTATGAACACCACTCACTGGAATGCACTCTACATTCTTTTTGACTGTATCTTTAAAAGCAAAGGGAGAGAATTTTACACTAATCAGTAACAAGGATATGTACGACTAGAGTCAGTCAAACTCCACGTAAACGTGAAGGAATAGTATATAAGTTGAGAAAAGGGGAAGGTTAGAGAAGACTCCATCTTAACTGCAGGGATCAGTCAACTGAACTGTTGTCTTCTTCCCCGTAGGGATGCCTGTTGGGTAAGATCCAGGCTCTATGTGCCCTGAATACTTTTACTGAGGATTACAGCTCGTCTGTGTATTCCTTCAAGAATATTTTTGCAGTCTGATACAATCAGCAACAATCTTTGAATCTTAACCTGTTGCAATTTTGTATTAATAAGGGTGTTATTCCTTAAATTATTAGTGTGAATCCTTTATGGACTCTGGCAGTTGGCAGTGGGTAACACACTAATAACAGGCAAGACCTGCTGAGAGGTCTCCCTTAGGCTGGTGGTGTGTTTCCCTAAGACAGTCAAACCACCCTCCAATCCAGCAGGACTGCTCAGTTAAGTGTCTCCCTAATGGGATGCTCGAGACTGGTCAGGTACAAGGGTCTTGGCTTTCCTGGGACACTGACAGACAAATTAAACACTAAGAGGCAAATAAGTCTCTCCACACTAAGGGTCAAGGAAGCCTCCCCTTTTTATATGACAGTGGGACTGTTTTAGCTGTAACTAATCTGTCTGACTAATTTTGGGCCTTTTGGGGGGGGATTTTTCTTTCTGTTGTAAACTAGCATAGAAGTGGTAATGTCCTGTGTATTTCACATACTTGAGAATCAAGTTATATTCATTTTATTCAGGATGAAAACCCAGTCAGAGAGTGGTTTTAATAGCCCATCAGAGAGTACGTTAGACATTCATGCAATTCTTTTAAATTATGTTGAAAGAAGGTATTTTTCGGTCTCCACAGTAAGAGGCCTATATTCACTTTTTGTATTTAGTAAGTATATACCTTCAAATAGATTCTTTTTAAAGGATGTGAGTGTTTGAATTGACTTAAACATGGCTATAAACTAATGTATATTATGCTAAGCTAAACAGTTTCCAAACAATTGCAGTTGTGTTAGAAAACTATGTAGACAAATGAAAATTATTTAATTTCAGCACAAACAGGAAGGTCAACAATTTTATAGCGTAAGTGTAAACTCAATGATAAGTTTTCAATACCTATAAGTACAACTCCAAAAACATGACTCTCTTTTTCAAAGAATAAATAGCCTGAAGGACAGGAAACCACTCTAGAAGTTTTAATGATCTTGTGTCTTCAAATCAGGTACTGCCAATTGTGGTTTTCTTCAGTACGGTTATGTCTATGCTTTACCACGTTGGATTCATGCAGTGGCTTATTGGAAAGGTATGCATTTTTGTCAATTAAGTGCTCTTTTGGCTAATGGGGGAAATGTTTTGAACACGTGTGGAGGAACCGCAGCCTGGAAATAGTTCCAAATGTTACCATTGCAAAATCTTAATTGGCATCACATAGCATGCTTTCCCTCTCTCAGTCTGGTTTCATTGCTATATCATATTAATTGTTAGATTTGCATGGCTAGCTTGTAGCATTCCTCAGATGCCATACTTGCTTAAATCTTCCTTTCTGCCTGCCCTTCTCCAAGCCCTCAAAGTGCAGGATGGAGATTAAATCACAGACAATGGATTTCTTCTAAATATTTCAGTAGCAATTGCATATACCTTCCTATCACAGATGCCCAGATAATATCAAAGCAGGTTCCTCACCTCATTCTCTAGGTGTTCATTTCTGTCAGCATCTATGTCTAGTGCTACTGTCTACTAAGATAAGATCAAGTCCACTTTCTGTTCTCTCTGTCCAATAAACCTATTATATGAGAGAAAAGATCTTCCCCTACAGTGGTAGTTAAACCTAATTTGAAGATATTCTTAATTTAAAAGTACTTTGCCCTTTACATTCACAGGATTGTTATATAGGCACTGTGAACATCACCTAGGTGACATTAGTGTGCTAAAATTGCAATGAGGCATTTTTAGCCTTAATCTAAATTTCATTTTTTCCCTTCATATCATCCAAGTATTTTTTGACAAGAAGATAAGTAATTAGAACACATCGAAATATCTGTTTTTAAAAATTTAGTATAACATTTTTATGCCCAGAAGGAGCCTGGAGTACTTTCAGTTCTGCTAAATTACTTTTCCTCTGTCTTATTTTAGCATGTAACAATTACATGAATGTGCTATATCTTTAAGCTGAAATCATTAACTCAGGAAGTATTGTAACTTGTCTCTGAACTCTTAGATTGATGTGATTAACTCAACAAGGGTGTTGAATAGGCAGAACAAATTTTTGTTTCTCTTTTTAAAACATTTTAGGTTGGTTGGATAATGCATGTCTTCATGGGGACAACTCCCGTTGAGTCTCTGGTAGCTGCAGGTAACATATTTGTGGGACAGGTGAGTTGGAGCACAGAAAAACATGATAACATGTAACAATATCACAGAATATAAGAAATAATGCTGCTCGTTGAGCATTTGTGTATCAAAAAAATAATCTCTTAAAAGCAAGTCTGATGATTGATTTTCAAAATTGCAGTATGTTTGTATATTGGCAGTGATGCACAGTGGAAAGGATTTGTGAAGCGATATGTTTTCATATCCAACATATGTGTTTTCATGACCAACAGAAGGTCAAGCATAAATGTAGATAGATCTCCTTGCTAGACTACTCCAAAGCTATGAAGAAATAACAATTTCAGGGTTTTTTTCAGTTGAAAAGGAAAGTGGTATGAAAAGGTGGCACGCAAAGCAGGCAAGGGCAGGAGACTGAGACAATAAAGAAAACTAAGATCCAGGGCTAGCAGTATAAGATGTCTGACCCAAGCTTAAAAGCAATGTAGAAAGATCAACAATTAACATCCAAGCCCAAATGCACTATTAGCATGATACTTAGCAGTGGTGCATCACCACATCACACTGCTTCAAGATTTAGAGTAGTACCATTGCATGACACTGCCTCCAGGATGTGCACACACACATGCTAGAGGGGCGTGTTTCACTTGACTAACAGCCTTACCTGTGATTCAGACCTGTGGCTGTCCCTAAGTTACTCAGACAGCAAACCAGCCAGAATTATCTTCAGACATTCTCTTCCTTGGGATAAAAAAGCCCCAATATATTGAAATTTGAGCACTCGTTAGCACTAGGATTAACTAGTCAGAGATACCTAAGAGAGTATGATGCAGACACTAATTTTTCTGCCCTTAATGAAATAAATCTTTGGGCTTTTATTAGGATTTCTTAATTTGGTGCTTGTTTTTCACTTCCAGACAGAGTCTCCTCTCCTGGTACGTCCCTACTTACCGTATGTCACCAAATCTGAACTCCATGCTGTCATGACGGCAGGCTTCTCAACTATTGCTGGAAGTGTCTTAGGAGCATATATTTCTTTTGGGGTAAGACAGGGGAAGAGAACTAGAAAATATATGGTTTATCTGAAATATTTTTAAGTATTTAGCCCAGCTAAAACACTTTGAAATTATCCCTCAATCATTTCCACCATTGGTTTTATTTTGTCTCTGAAGGAAGTAGCCACAAAAATCCCTGTTCTTCTGACAGCTCATTCTCTTCATTTCCTTATGAACAATATGAACTTTTAATGACCTCCTGTAGAAAAATCATACAAAAAACTAAAAAAATTAATTGCATTCCTACATGTTTGTGCATAATATGGTTATCATGGAGTATTTTCTGTCACCTGGAATTCTAGGTTTCCTCCTCCCATCTACTGACTGCTTCTGTCATGTCAGCACCAGCATCATTAGCTGCCTCCAAATTATTCTGGCCTGAAACTGAAAAGCCTCTGGTAACTCTGAGGAGTGGCATACAAATGGCAAAAAGGTAAGCTTGTACAGGTACTAGTTAATACCACTGTGAAAATGAGATCTGGAAAAATAACTCCTCACACATAAATTTTAGTGGGATTACATGGTAGGTGTGCAAGCAATAAATTAATTACAGACTAAATCCTCCAAATGGTTGATTTATGAATTCAGGTGAGTGTGCCCTGTTACAATCTAACATATGCTAAGGACCTGGGCCAAACCGTAAACTCTCCAAAGAGGAAAATGCCTACCTGAGGTAACCTGCCAGGAGGCTTTCCCATTTGTAATGTTGCTGTCTTTTTTCTGTAATGAATCTGCAAATGCAAACATGTAAAAAGCAAAGGCAAATCAATAATTTCAATAAAAGCAGCAAATTTGTTGCCATCTGCAGGGAGACTTCTCTTGAGAATGACGGGCAAAGCAAAAGTGCTTGTAAGGATCTGCTCCTGAATGGCCCAGGCATTTCTGCAAGGGCTATGTGGAAGAAGAGCAGTGACCACTGCCTAATCCTAGCAGTGCTACAGTTTTGAGATCTGATCCATATCTTGCCCAACCCTGAATATACCAGAATTCATTCTCAGGGCACCACAAGCATACACTTCAAGTGTCTGCCATGAGGACTGACATGAAAAGCCTACTTCACCTCATCATTCCTCTTCATTATTTTCTCTATGAATGTACAGACAGTTTCAGTACTAGAATTCTAATCAAGTGCATGTACTTTTTAGTTCTGTTATTTGTTCTTGAACGTAAAAATGTTCACACTCTGGTTTTCTCTTCATTGGCAAAGTGAATCAAAGAATCTGCTGGAAGCAGCAAGTCAAGGTGCCTCTACCTCCATCGGGCTGGTAGCAAACATCGCAGTGAATATCATCTCCTTCCTTGCCCTGCTGAGCTTCCTTGACTCAGCCCTTTCTTGGGTGGGCAACTTGTTTGACTATCCACAGCTGACCTTTGAGGTATGGTCTCCAGGTTCTTCATGCAGCTGAGACACATGCATAATTTGTCCTTCTCAAATTTAAGTGCTTGTGTGGTTTGTTTGTAGTTGTTTATTTTTTCTCATTTTGTGTTTATACATGACCTAAACCAGTATTTTATTTGCATGTCCTGAAAAAATTCTTAATAGTTAAAGTAAAATTTTTGCCGTGTAAGTATTTCTGTATTAGTCTGCTTATAGTTTCCCTCTGCAGTGTTCTTGCTAACCTTCGGGGTATGTTTACACAGAGTAGGCTAGCACCTGCCTCCTCTGACTTGACAGTGCCTCACATCTGTCAGTTACACATGTGCCAAGCCATTAACATCTCCTTCAGCTAAACATAAAAGTGGCTTTAGCTTCAGAAGGCCCCATCAAACCCTTAATGCTCACTGGGTTCTCTTAGATGGGGACACTGGAGAAAGGTTGGATTTATCTGAAACCAGACTTACTTGATATCAATTAGTTCTCAATACAATTATAATGTAAAACTGTACCCAAATCACTCAACAGAGCAAACGGGTTTCAAACAAGACTTCTGTTTGTACCTAGGTCAATATGTCATTTTCAACCCAATGCAATCACCTAGTTTCAGTGGTTTGAGCCTTTTTGTTTTGCAAGACCCTAATAAAAGCCCTGTGAGAAACATGGGTATAATTTGTGTTAAAGGTGCTGCAGAAGTGAATAGCCACTCATAACAGATATGGCTTCCACAAACCAAGTTGTTACCCTGCCAAGCTTTCACAGATACCTCACTGCACCCCGGACACCCACAGCTGAGGAAAGGCAGAAGTATGCATGCCTCAGGCATACGCATGCAGGGGCTGGTAATTTTATAACTGCTGGGTGGTGTAAGATTTGGACAGGTAGATAGTCCACAAGGAATTGAGACACGCAGACACGATGCATACAGCCAATCTTCCCTTGGGAGAGACGCTAATGTGTAACCTTTTGTGAGCAAAGAAACCAGCCAGAAATAGTAACTGCTTAAAGACCTGTGTTACATTCCCTAAGGACAATCTCTCCAAAGCCTTTCACAGTTGGAACTATTTTCTCTCATATAGAAATAAGCTATACTGTGACATGGGATTTCTTTTTCAATTTGCATAAATCTTATAATGCCAAGAAAAAATAGGTACAACTTTAATTGTGTCAGATGCACAACTTTTATGCAGAGACAACTCTTCCATTTACACCAGTTGGAGTCCAATAATCGGATAATTAAGCTTGTTCATTAACACATTTGATTTAATCAGCAGAAGAATTAGAATCCTCAGTTCTCCTATCAGCTCCTTTAGTTTAATCTTCCTTCTTTTCGTCAAACACTGTGCCTAATTTGAAGCCATTATTGAGGGAAAGGAAGGCACAGAAACCTTTTTTTATTTTACATATAAAATTAGGGACATATATCAGATATCATATATCTAGAGTCTGGATTAATATTTTAAAAGTTACTCAAGCATGCCTGACAATTAAAAACTCCCAGAGTTCGTGGCAGCAAAACTTCAAGGCCAATTCTCCTCTGCTAAAATAAAACTATCCTTATTTTAAGTTTAGAAAACTTACTGCCATGTTCTTTGACCATGCCTTTTGACCTGCTTTTTCCTACACATTCTGCAGAACATTTGTGCTTACATCTTCATGCCATTCTCTTTCATGATGGGAGTAGACTGGGAAGACAGTTTTATTGTTGGTGGACTACTAGGTTACAAAACCTTCTTCAATGAATTTTTGGCTTATGAGCGCCTTTCAAAACTGATTCAAAACCGAGAAAAGGGTGGAAGCATGTACATTAATGGTGTGAAACAGTATATGACAGTAAGTAACATTTTTTGTTCTACAGATTTCTTTGATCAAATATTTCAATGTTGAAACTCAACTTTTTTTTTAATATGGGCATAAAATGGTTGCATATTACTCTAAGATGTGTCTTTGAGCAAGAGAGTTCAATTATGAAAGTGCAACATTGCTCTGTGGGGTTGCTGTGACTGTCATTGCCCTAGTTGTCTTGAACAAGCATAGAAACACAAGGGCCTGGGTTTGGGGAACATGCAGTGTCCTACAGGACACCACACTTAAGACAGAATCTGTCTTCAAGGCAAATTTCTTCTTACCTGATTCTCAGCACTTGTCTATGAGCTACTCTCCCAAGAAAACCCTGAGGAAGAACTTCAGGATCCTCCTGCCCTCAGAGGTTTGTTCAAGCATTAAACTTGGAGAGAGGCATCCAGCAAGCTCTAGCAGGTAGCATTACTGGCACACCTTTGCTGTGGGCGATTGTTCCCTCTGCAGAGGGCAGTAATAAAAAAAGACATGTAGTACATAGCATACACCTCCCTCGCCACACTGAGTCCAACCAGTCTGTCTCAGTCGAGCTTTCCAGCCTTGTCCTACCTCTTATTCACAGTTTACCCAACAGACATGTAGCTCCTACTACAGTGCCCTGAGAAAGGCAATGCTAAGAACATCTTGTATGTGAGCACGGGGCCAAAGGTCATTCAGTGATCAAAACTGACCTTTTTGGATGTGACTGCTCCACTATGTGGCATTCACACGCACAGCACATGCTGAATTCGTCCTGAGAACAGGCAACGAAATCCATGATATCCAACTTTACACCTCCATTGATCCTTTCTCAAATTGAGACAGATTGTCACTGTAGAGAAACCCTGAATTAGAAACTGTTTTGTTCAGCTCTTATTTGCTTCTTTAAATCAGATGGGATGCTGTGGATGCCTCGTATACTAAAAACCAAAACCAAATTCCTGACCACTTGCATTCCTGATTAACAGAACATATTTCACATGTGGAGGTAGAAAGCCAGATGGTCTGATCAAATATTCACACCCTTATCTGAGCATCCATTACCAGTGTTCCTGAAGTTCCTGGCAATAGAACCCTGGGCTAGAATGATCTTTGATGTGTCCTGCTATAGCTGTGCTTCCTTCTACTACATGAATATGACACTCAATTCCTGCATAAGTGAATAAGGGTTTTTTAGTATGGAATACAGCCTTAAAACACAGATCCTAGGAACTCTATTTCACCTTTTTTTCTTTCCTGCATAAGATGTCATATAGAACTTTCACATTCACTTCTAACACCTATAAAGAGCTGTATTAGCTTCCATGGTGAAAAGCTCTGAGAAACATAAACAATTTTCATTCATAATGCTGGTAATAATTATAATTGCAGCACAACAGTTCAGGTGAGGGTTTGCTTGGCTTCCATTTTTAATTTCTCTCCAGCTTTCAGAGCTCTCTAATTCATCCACGCACAGATATTCACTCAGACTGAGCAAACAAGTGTCTTCACCTGAGTCATTAATTACATGTCTTCCTGTTTTCAGAGCTAGGAAAGTGCAAATGAAAGCAGGGAAATCAGAGTACACAGAGCTTTTTCTAGGAAAAGCTGGTAGAGTGGGTACTTGAAAAACATTTTCCTGCATTTGTACAGATTGATTGAAAGTATCTACAAACTGATGTTCATAAAAGAGGAATTAAACTAGAGAAACTTCTAATAAACAGGAAACCTGCTAGAACACTCACTCATTTACAGCTTGAACCTAAACCACAGTAAACAGGAATTCAGAGCTGCCAGGGGGACAAAAATCCATTTGCTGAGATATGTTGCCTCCTTTCTCAAAATGTTTGAATTACATTTATCTGAAGGCTTGCAAGGTTTGTAGCCTGATTTCACCTAAAGGACCATTTTGTGTCCTATGAGGGGTCCCTCCATGGAGGCAAAGGCAAACCTTGTAGAGACAAGGTTCTCTCTGCTGTGAGGTCCAGGCTTAGCTGGTGTTACCCGAGGGGAGAAAGGTGGCAGAAGTCGGTATGGAAATATGCTCTTAATAGGGATTCCAAAATCATAATGTCCCTCTCTGCTAGTCAACACATCAATGTACCCACTTCCTAGGAGACCAATTTGCCTTCTTTGCACAGGATGGGGTATGCACAAAGCAGCTTTGTATACAGAACCCTTTGCTTCTTCAGGGTCAAAGAATTCAGGGATGCATACCAAAACTTGGGGTTTCAAAAGAGTTTTATAGAGGCATCCAGCTGTGAAAAACAAGTTGAGTTATAGCTCTCTGACTCATACTTTAAGAAAACAGCAGCTAAATTGCCACTAGTAAGATAAGATTTTTTTTTGTCTTTAATTACTAGTACTCACTTCAAAAAGGCATAACAATATATGGGAAGATAAAATCATCACATTGTTTGTGAGTCCTCACATGGGCAGTGGGTGTAAAAGCCTGTGACTTTCAACAAGGGAACAAGTCTACCTTTCTGAAAACCACACCTTGGGCAGCAACCAAGCAAAACAGTTATTTTTGTACTCAGGGCCACAATGGCATGTTTTCAGACCTTTCAATCACAATGAGCTGTTTCAAACCACTCAGAAGGTGTGTCTTTGCTTTTCAGGTTCGCTCTGAAGTCATCGCCACCTATGCTCTCTGTGGGTTTGCCAACTTCGGCTCCCTGGGACTGGTAATAGGAGGCCTGAGTAAGAGCCACTCTCACAGACAATTTGTTTGTTGAGCAAATCCCAAAGAAAACACCCAAAGGAACAAGCTGGGGGTGAAGCTTTGCAGCTTTAGGGGCTGAGCAGCTGCTCTGCCAAGGCCTAGCACTCAACTGTGAATGGAAGGGCACCCAGAGGGTTACAGACTTTGGTGTGGAGGTACTGGGAGAGGTGCTGAAGGCAAGGGGAAGGAACCAAGCCCTTCTGATAGCCTTCCCTGTTTAGCCTCAAACATGAACCTGAGTTACTACTACTACCCATGAGCTCCAGGAGGAGAAGATCAACTCCACAGCATGCTGGTTTGAAAGATGAATTTGGCTATTTCCTGTAAAAATATCACATATATGCAGTAGGCTTATAGGGAAAGAATTTTTTAAAAAAAGTTTTCAGATCTCAATGGAAAAAGAAAAATTGAAAAACCGTCTAAGTTCCTCACCAGGCAGCCAGAATTGCTGGCAGTCCTCTTTACTCTGAAGCCACAGAAGGCTCTGCAGTGCCAGCAGTGGGGCAGCACAGAGGAGCAAGACCCAGACATGGGGCCAGACTCTTCTGAAGGGCACAATCATCCAGCATAGACATGAAAACTGCCAAAGAAAACGAAAGTTACCATTTTATATATAAGCCACCCTCTTAACAGAGAGAGCCAACATCGGCATTTAGCCTTCAAATAACCCACTTAAAAATGTCCCATTTTTCCTCCATGTTTCCATTAGTTTAAACTGCAGGGTGGGAAATTACTCCCGTGGGAGCAAAAGCTGGCAGCTTCACCTTCCTTGTATGTACTTCTGTTTGACATACACTCTGCTTTTCTTCTAGCAAGCATTGCTCCCTCAAAAAAGAAGGAAATAGCCGACGGTGCTTTCAGAGCAATGATTGCAGGAACTCTAGCCTGTTTCATGACGGCCTGTGTCGCAGGTACAGTGCTCAGGTTTGGTGTCCCCTACGGTCAGTGACCACCACGTGGCAGTGCACCAGCACCATACTACATCTGCCTGGGCTGCCCCTGTCACTCAAACACAAGTATTTTTGTGCCTGGCAGAATGAAAAGTTGATATGAGACAAAAGGTCCTTGAAAACTAGAATTTGAAAAGATGTAAAGATTTTAGTTCTTCCATTATGCCGGTGTTTTTAGGAGAGGGGTATGGTTTTAACTGGGGAGTTTTTTGTTGGATTTTGTTAGTTTGTTTGTCTGTGCAGAACCCGTGACTCATAAACAAAGCGAGTTATAGATGAATTAAAATCCCTCCTCCACACCACTAGATATAGAAATAGAGAACTAATTTTCGAAAACAAACAGAAAAGTGGAATGAAAGGGTATAAAAGAGAAACAGTGAGGGAGAATCTGAACAACTCTTTGTCATAATGTTAAGTCAATATTTTGAGTGGATATTATTTCCACAAAGCACTTAGGCTTGTGAAATGGTCCTAAAATGGCACTCCAGAGCTGATCCTTATTTTCAAAATTTCAGCGTCTGAGTGAAGAATCACAATGCAACAGTCATGTTAGAGAGTAAATTAAAAAGAACAAATTAATTCTTCAAAAGATTAATTAATTGATATGTTTCAGTAGGTAAAATTTACCCTCAGTATTTCTCAATCCCCTTTCCAGCTCTCTTTCCTGAGCATGTGGTATACAAAATTGGTTTGACGTGGTGTGATGAATGTTAAAGCACTCGTATTTCAACAGTGAAGAAAGATCTTGGTACTTTATGTAGCTAAAACCACTATGTCCATTTCTACCAACCTCTCTATGCCTTTGTATTCATGGTAGCAACAGAAACATACACATTTTAAAGATAAGCCCACTCTATTTTCTGAAGGCTACAGAACCACCATACTTGAAATAACATTAGTCTCACAGCCATCTCTAATATTTTAATACATGACACTACTCTGCATAATTGAGGAACCAGGAAGCCCTACTAAAATGTGTCATTTCACAATACCAATCTTAAGAATAATATTGTGAACAGCCACTGAGAAAATCTCTCCAAAATAATAGAATCTGCTTTGGAAAGAAAATTGCGTTCCACCCACTCCTGCCATGGTAAATGGTTTCCTTACACTCAGGAGAAAGTAGAAAAGCCAAGCAATTTCTATTACCCCAGTTAAGATAAGAACATATTAAAAATATGTCCAAGTTCCACAACACTACATACAGAAGGAGCTATCACTTTCACACTTTTGTGTCTCCATTACTCCAGTGAATTATGACATTAGTATTTGTAGGAAATTTTTGAGAATATCTAGCAAAGCAAACTCAATTTTAACAAAATGAGAAGTTCTGCATTTACTTGCACTTTTATAAATGCAGCATAGCTTCATTTTAGTTAATGAAAACACATTGACCCAGCAGTAAGAAAGGCATTACTACACAATATGAATATCATCAAAAGGGGCAGAAAACCAAAATTATCCAAGTATAACTGGTTGCTGTAGTTTAATTTCGACATATGAAAAGTAAAAAAATTGTTATTGTTGCTCCATAATTCAATTTTTTAAAATGATTCAGATTACAAGTCCCACAGTTCAAAGATTTTGACCTTGTACCTTTACATAACCACCTCAAATGGTGATTTTGCGTCAGCCAGGATGGCTCATTTGATCATGACCCCATGACTCACATTCTCAAGTCTTATCTTCCTCTTCATTATTCATTAAGAAAATTGTAACTTTCTTCACAGGAATGCTGACTGTCCCTGGTCTGGAAGTTCCTTGCCACATCTTATTAGGAAATGCTTCCAACTTCACAGATTTCCCTGCCAATAGCACAGAGCTAGTTGAATGCTGTCAGCATCTCTTCACCAGGTATTGAGGACCCTTTATCCTCTGAGAGTAAAATTTGGGGAGCTCATATCTTCTCTGAAAACCTAATTTTATTTTTATTTTTTGTATTTTTTTTCTTAGGCATCTGCTTTCAGTGAAATAGTGTATTTTAGAGGAGTGGCTATTTTAGTGCTGTTGAATTGTTTTCCTCTTCTTGGGGCATTTTTCTGTTGCATGACAAACACCTACAGAACCAACAGACAATTCAAAATATTTTTGTTGAAACCTCCTCATGAGAGGAGGGTCAAGCACTGATCTCTCCTCTGTGGTGACCAGTGAGAGGACCTGAGGGAATGGCCTGGAGTTCTGTCAGGGGAGGTTCAGGTTGGATATTAGAAAGAGGTTCTTCCCCCAGAGGGTGGTTTGGCACTGGAACAGGCTCCCCAGGGAAGTGGTCACAGCCCCAGCTTGGCAGAGTTCAAAAAGCATTTGGACAATGCTCTCAGCACATGGTGTGACTCTTGGGGATAATGCTATGCAGGGCCGTGAGTTGGACTCGATGATTCTTGGTTTATCTCAAATACTAACAAAAAAATAAATTGAATATTTGAACTAATATAATGTTAACATAGTATTTGAGGATAGCAATAGCTGAAAAAATGTCAGAACCCTTTCCCTCCCTTCTCTCTTCTGTCTGTACTGTGACTGAAGATAATAGTAATCAGTCCTGTTTACATTCAAAACATGCAGTTAAAGTAGAAAGATATTTCAAGAGAAATTGTATTTCACAGCTCTCTATCCAAGACAGAGAAGAAAGAAATACTGATATTAAATAAGGGATATATTCAGACGTACTTAACACTATCTCACAAAGAACCAAAGGTCTATGTATTTAGGTTATGGCAAGAACCTTTCAAATTTGTCCAATGTGTGTTTTTTCCCCCCCTTTTTCTATTTTCAAAACTAATTACTTTAGAAATAAATACTCTTAATTCATCTTTTTTCCTTGCTATTGAAAATAGAAGAACTTACACAGCGAAAATCATCTCTGGGTACATTCAATCATTCTTATTTCTTCATTACTCCAACTTTTGCTCATCACACTAGTTTCAACTGTACCAGGTTGCTACAAAGACAAGAACCTGCTCTATTTTCAGCAGAATCAATGTTAAGCAGATGCTTTGAAAATGTAAAAATATTGAATAGAGAAGTGAAGCCCTCAATCACTTCAGTTATCTAGGGAGATGTACCAGAAGCATGAGGACTTTAAAAAACCAGAAAACCAGAAAACCAGAAATTATCCTGATAAAAAGGGAAAACATCTGGATGTGGCACTTGGCTGGTGTTTGGGAAGTCTTCTCTCTGTTTTGTTTCTCATTAAAATTTTAACACACCTGAAGTTGCTTTGGAGAAAGTGTATGTTCTCATGTGCATGTGTGTGTGTGTATATACATGTACTGCAGAGAGAGATTTGCATGACAAAATTCTGTGATTCTGTGAAAGGAGTTTTATCTGATTTCTGCTTTATTTCCTTCCCCAGTGCAAATCACTCGGATAACATCTTTCCTGGAGGAAACTACAGTCTGAATCCCTGGAAAGTGTGTTGCCAAATACTGGGTCAACCTACTTTTCATTGCACTTAGGTTAAGTTTTAATTTTTTTGTCAGCATAGATCATCAATAAGAACTGTGTTCCTTGGAAGAAAGGAAATAAAAAATTTGCTTTGCTACAAGGAATGTGAATTTCCCCCATGTAATCTTTATTTTTCATGTCTTACCAGCCCAATTCCTCTGACTTCCTTGGAATTATTTATAGACTAAACAGGAACAAATGGAAGACAACTCTTGCTGCAGAATTCTTCTCCCACTACAAATCAGAATAGAAAAACATTTCTAACCTGATTCTCATACTTTTATTTCTACCCTGAAACTGACTAATTTGTCAG
The DNA here is from genome assembly GCA_013398275.1 of Promerops cafer. Lineage (NCBI taxonomy): Eukaryota > Metazoa > Chordata > Aves > Passeriformes > Nectariniidae > Promerops > Promerops cafer. Next base: position 90,925 of record VZSE01006887.1, on the reverse strand, counting down.
ATTAAACTACTATAAGCATGAAAAACATTGGATTCAGAAGATTTGGCTACCACCTAAAGAAAGCTATGAACTAGAGATAATATTCAGAGTTGCCATCAATTTCTAATAGTATTTCTGCCCTTTTTGATGGCAAAGAAGTCTTTACTGCATGAAGAGAAATTACTCTTCTCAGAAATCTGCATTCTCTGCAGAGATAAAAACATGTATATATATATATATACACTTATATAGGTATATACATATATATATATTCCTACTTATACCTAGGTAGCTATAGCTGCACATGAATTGAGCTGCAAACCTGTTCTACCTCATCAGCTTGGCCACTGAGCACTGAAACTGGAGACTAGCCATTCTCTGTCACAGTCCTCCCTCTTCTGCCCACAGGAGAGTGAAGGAAGCTGGTCACTCTTTAGAGTTAACTGATATGAATGAAAATGTCCAGACTTCAAGTAAAGTTTCCTGTATAAATTCTTCTAAATCTATGTTTTTAACCATTGTGAAAATTGACCCTGGAGTCACCAACAAGGAACTTTTACAAACATTTGACCATGATGAAATGCAGGAATAATTAGGTCCATACCATGACTATTCCCTGTCAAGAAAGCTTAATGTAGGAGACCTCTACAGGATCCCCTTGAGGAAGAAAGCGTGTTATGGATTTAAGCTTCAGAACTTTCATGGACTTGAAAATGAATAAGTTCTGTGCGGAGATAGGGAGAGAGAGAGAGAGCAATTACTATTCTATGACATCATTAATGCTAAAGGCTTGGTAAAAAAGGTCAGAACTAAAGTACAGGAACATCGGAAAATTCTGACACATTCTGCAAATAAGAATTGTGCAGATGGTCTATTCAGGTAAAGCAATTACTAGCTTTTCAATCTTCCATTAATTACTGCAGAATCTTTTCCAGGAAATCCAAGTTCATTAAATAAGAGAGCTGCCAGTACAGCTATTTCCAGCGTGTATTTATTTGAACTTACTGTGAAAGTGCTAGTTTCCTGTAAAGCTCAGTTTATTAACTTAATCCCTAGAAAAGTTATAAATGTAAGTATTGCTACTACTTGTGATTTTTTTATCTCTGGTTTTATATTGTTGGTGTTTTTCTTTGGCCTCAGCCACCTAGGTTTAGGAGACTGCATGTCATCCTCAATTTTCAGTGGTTTTAAAGGATGTTGATAATCCTGATTAGGACAGATATATGCTCATATATTTAATGCGAATCCATCCTAAAGAAAATGCATGGATTTGATCCACAATTTTTATCCAGCGTGCTGGTTATAGCAGGCTTTAGATTTCAAGTAAGTTTAGAGTCTGAAATAGAGTAATATATTATTTCAAGGAAAATTAATCAGAAACATTAGTTCTTGCTGTCAAGAAGAGCACACCCCATGTGCTCTGTTTACAAATCATCACTGGCACTCTCCTTCTTTGCTACTCCGTACCATGCTCTGTTTATCGTTAGTCTTTTGCAATGGCTGCTCTTTCCATTTCACAATTCTATGCCAGGTAAAAGGGCTACTTGGACTAGTAAATACAATAATGCATAAACTGCTAAAAAAGCCTTTCATATAGCTGAAGGTAGCAGCCTTCCTCCCGCAGAAGAGATGTGGTGTCTTTCTTTTCAAGACTTCTCTATAGCTGGATTAGATGCAAGGCAATTTTTGCAGAGTATATATGATATTTCTCTACACCTGCTCAAAGAGATTGGCCTCCTGGCTTGATGATGTCTCAATCAAAAGACAATATATGTGGGACATTACACCTTAAGTGTAGCAAAAAGAGCAGTGAAAGCAGGAGGGGATTGCTGCCAAGTACCATCATGTGTTCTGGGGACTATTTTCCCTCTGTCCTTGTGGTGGTGCTAGGAGTCTGGTGTAGATTTCTTTGTGTTTCTCTCAACACAGAAGTGGAATAGTGCAATTCACCAGCCTGGAGTTACCCTAGCAGCTTGGACCCTGAACTATCAGTGCCCAGGAACACATGACAATACCAGTGGCAACAAATTGCATCACAGACCTCAAAAGAAACATTTGATTTAATCAAATGCTTGCTAGCACGGGTGATGGGTTGACATTGTGGTGGGATGGATGCCAGGTGCCACCAATTTGCTCTATCCTTCTCCTCTGCTGTAAAGGAGAGAGAAGATCCAATGAAAAGTTTATGGCTTGAGATAATGACAAGGAGAGATCACTCACCAAGTACCATCATAGGCAAAACTGACTCAGCTTGGGGAAGATTAATTTACTTTATTGCTGATCACTTCAGAGTAGGATACAGAGAAACAAAACCAAATCTTAAAAACACTCTCCCTGACCTCCCTCTGTGCTTTGTGATCAGTTTTACCCATGATTTTCTCTACTTCCATCCCCACCACCCAGCAGCCCAGAGTGATGAAGAATTGGGGTTGTGGTCAGTTCATCACACATTGTCTCTACCCCTCCTTCCTCCTCAGGAAGAGGAATCCTCACAGTCCTCTCCTGTTCCTGTGGGATCCCTACTGTTGCAGACACTCTTCCAACTGTCTCTGAACTTCTCCAATGTGAGTCCTTTGTGTCCTTCCATGGGCTGCAGTTTTTCATGAACTGCTCCAGCATATGTCCCTTCCATGGGGTGCAGTCCTTCAGGNTACCCATGATTTTCTCTACTTCCATCCCCACCACCCAGCAGCCCAGAGTGATGAAGAATTGGGGTTGTGGTCAGTTCATCACACATTGTCTCTACCCCTCCTTCCTCCTCAGGAAGAGGAATCCTCACAGTCCTCTCCTGTTCCTGTGGGATCCCTACTGTTGCAGACACTCTTCCAACTGTCTCGAACTTCTCCAATGTGAGTCCTTTGTGTCCTTCCATGGGCTGCAGTTTTTCATGAACTGCTCCAGCATATGTCCCTTCCATGGGGTGCAGTCCTTCAGGAACAGGCTGTTTCAGTGTTAGTCCCCAACAAGGTCACAAGTCCTGCCAGCAAAACTGCTCCAGTGTGGGCTCCTCTCTCCACAGGCCTACCAGGACCCTGCTCCAGCACCAACTCCCCTTTCCATGGGGCCATGGGTCTTGCCAGGACCCCTCCAATGTGGGCTTCCCACAGGGTGACAGCTTCCTTTGAGCATCCTCCTGGTCTTGGGTGGGTCTTTTCTGCATGCTGCAGGTGGATCTCTGCATCTCCATGGACCTCCATGGGCTGCAGGGGCACAGCTGCTTCACCATGGACTGCACCAGGGGCTGGAGGGGAATCTCAGCTCTGTACCTGGACCAGCTCCTGCCCCTCCTTCTCCACTGACCTAGGAGACTTTCTCTCACATTTTCTCACTCTTCTCCTTTGGCTGCTTCTTCTGCAGCAGGTTTTTTCCTATTTCTTAAATAGTTATCACAGAAGCACTGCCACTGTCACTGATGGGCTCAGCTTTGGCCAGTGGCAAGTCCAGCTTTGAGCCAGCTGGCATTGGCTCCATTGGACATGGAGGAAGCTTCCAGTAACTTCTCAAAGAAGCCACCCTATAGCATACTCCTCTCCCCCCCAGCTACCAAAACCTGGCCATATAAACCCAGTACATACTCTACACCTATAGACTCAAAGATGTAAATGAACATTTTGTCAATTCATAAATAACAGGTGAAGTATAGAGGTAGCTCTGTTTCAAAGGTCTTGCAAGAAAGAGTTTAACTTTCTTTAAAGTTATCAGAATGGCAGTGCACAATAGGTTAGAGCTAATGAAGATGACAAGTGAATGAAGCATTAGTGGCATGACTCAATTTCTCACCCTCACAAGCTACCCACTGGATGTCAGTACATATCTAATAGCTTTGTGCTGTAGCTTTCGCAGGATGTTAGTCACTAAAAGTCACTGGTAATAATTCCAGGAAAACTTTTACGCAGTTTTGTGTGCAACAGTTCCAGGAAATCTACTGTATAGCCTTTATCATGCTCAGAACATGTACCATCAATGAAAATTACCCTTAAAGTAAGACAAAGTTCTGTCTCAACCCAATTTAGCAAAGTACTGAAATATGTAAATTAGGGGCGTCTGGCAGATAACAGGAGTATTTCTATTTTAATTGGCTGAGATGAGAAGCAGGTGGAAAAACAAGGACATTTTGGAACAAACTTTTTCAAATTCTACATATCACAGCAGCCATTGCAACCTATAACCTTTGTGAACAAGTGACTTATGTTGTGATCTAAGGGCAGCTAAACACTGCCCAGTCACCTGTTCACTCCCTGCTGTTACCTGGGACAGGGAAGAGATTCAAAGCAAAAAAAAAAGTAAAATTTGTGGGTTGAGATAAAGACAGTTTGAGGCAATAATAGTAGTAATAATAGTAATAGCAATAGCAATAAAATATACAGAAGAAGTGATACATAAGGCAATTGTTTTCTATCCACCAACTACTGCCCACTCAGTCCCTAGGCTGCAGCCCCCAGCCAGCCTTCCCCCCAGTTTACAGACTGAGCATGACACCATATGGCATGGTGTCAATACCCTTTTGAACAGTTTGAGTCAGCTGTTCTGGCTCTGTGTGTGTCACGGTTTAGGAATGGTACTCCCCAATGTAGTGCTTTTACTAAGATTCTCCAAACTACACTGCAAATCACTCCCTTCCCCTCCCACTACTTCTTCCCCCTGTGAGTGGCTAGAGGGGAGAATTGGAGGCACAAGAGGTGTAGGTCGCAGGTTGAGATAAGAACAACTTACTGGAAAGAGCAATGTGACAAGAAAACAGCAATAACAGCAGCAATATGAAGAGCAAAAATGTACAAAAGAGAGTGAGAGTGATTTACATGCAAAAATGCCATCACCACAGAGCTCAACCTGACTGAACACCAACTGCTCCATCAGTGTCAGAACCAGAATCACCCAACTTTTCTCTCTGTGTGGAAATCATCATTACCCTGCTGCACCTCACTTACTCCCACGCCTACTCAACCTGAAGGAACCCCTTCACCTCATCAGAGACTCCTTTCGTCTGTCCCTCAGCAGTGATGTGAGGTGGTATAGAATAACGAGGTGGTACAGAAGAATAAGTTGGTATAGAGTAACCACCAGGTCCTGGCCACACCCTCTCCTGGCTATGGCAAAAATGAACCCTCTCATGTCTGGAACCATGACTGTTTTCTCCCAAATTCTTGTGCTCCCCACTAACCTATTCAGTGTTGTAGTGGTATGAGAAGCTAAAGTCCTTGACTTAGGGTAAGCACTAAACAACTAAAACATCAGTGTGTTATCAACATCATTTTCATCCTAAATCCAAAACACAGCACTTTACCACCTACTAGGAAGAGAAATTACCCTATCCCAGCCAAAACAAGGACACAGTCAAAGAGGCATGTCATAGACAGCAAGTTATGGAGCCAAAACAGTGTTCTCCAAACCAGGTACCACCTGTTTCTTACAAAAGGCATGAATAGAGAGAGGCAAGATGCCAAGGATAGAGAATGTTAATGCCAATTCTTCTACAGACTGAAACTGTTTTTGCTAAACAGTGGTTAGTCTACTTCTCACTATGCAGTGCCATAAATTAATTGTTCCCAAAAGCTGTGAGTCTGTGGATCACTCATACACTTCCAAATTTCAACTAGAAACAGCTTGCATGAAATGTTTAGCAGTGCCATATAGGTGTAAAGGTATCTCTGAAGCTCAACCCCACCAGTTGTTGTAGAAGACAAATGTGTGTCGAGGGCATTGGTGCAGGGCAAGGGAAGCTCTCTGTCCTTGTGAGGTACATGCACAGCCCTTCTTGGCAGTCACCAACACAGCTGGATTTGCCCTGGGAGCAGCTGGTGTGAAGCTCTAAGTTTGACAATTGTGGCAACAATTCATCCATGTGGGACCATCTCAATTCTGTGAGCAGACCCAAACAATAAATAGGTCTCCTGCAACCCTAGGCTGTTTTCTGGTATCAACATAAAAACAAGCTTCAGGTCACAAAACTTTCATATTTGAGAGACTGAATCAAATTTTCATTTGCATCAGTCTAAACTTGGTGGATCTTCACTGAAGCTGGAGTTACCATACACTTGTGACAATGAAAATCAGTCATGAGTTGTTTCCCCAATGAAAGTACATAATAAAATATTTTGTATTGTATGTGAACAACTGTGCACATGCTTCTGTTTTGCTTTGTGAAGTTATGAATCTGAAACATGAGAATACAAAACTAGAAAACTAACTGATGAAAACCACTCTTTAGCTCTTGATGGTTTTGTAGAGGGGGAAAAACATCAAAGCATTTTCTTGTTGCTATGGTATTTTGCAGCATAGGGATTCACTATAGCAACCAGAGCATTACGTCATAAGGCATTGATCAGAATACATATGTTGCCACGGTTGCCACAGTGAATATTTTATTTTTGCTATATTGATTGATGCCTTTGATGTCAGGTGGCTAGAAATATGAGGGAGATGGGAGCATCCTACATGACATTCTGCTTGTTCCCTGGTAGCAAATATAGATGGCAGCTAAGGATCACATTTGTCTAGATGAAATGAGAAAATTTTGAATTTATACATGCAAAATCTTGCTTGTTACCAGAATTCAACATAGGTAAGAAATACCAAATTTGGGTTTTCTTGTTTACTTGTTTTCCACCTCCTAGGGAAATATTCCTACCTCAGCACCAATTGCATTATGTTTGGAGTCCCCATGCTGGGGAGATAGCCCAACACCTAGTATAACAAACCTGAATTTGTGTCCAGTTGTGAGTTTTGTACCCCATGTTCACTTGGGAAAGTTTCTCATCTCTGTTTCTGATCTGCAAAATGAAGCACTAACCTGGATGTGTTACTGAAAGTTGTGTTACAACAAAAGTTGTTAGCAGAAATGAGAGAGCATGACTTCTGCAGGTGTGGGATTATACACCCGAGAAATCCATCTGTCTGATTCTGTGCTGGAAAGCCAGGAGAAACTATACATGCCTGGTTTCTGTCTCTTATACCTGGATCGAAGCAGATCTGACTTCACCACCATGGTACTTTGACTGAGCTAACAGCTCTGGTTTCTGGTTCAGAAACAAGACCATGGATAGGTTTGTACCGGTGTTATTTCCTCTCTCTGAAGAAAAACTGTCACACTGCTGCAGCATCTTAGCTCAAGCAACAGCTGGGACACAAAGTTGATGTCCATACCAAACAATTACTGTTCCATTGCTCAATCCCACCTATCTTCCACAGTTTTTTAGAGCCCTAAATAATGCAAGTTTCATTAACTGCTGACTGAAATTGTCTTAAAAAACTCTCATTTAACTCTAGCTGGCTATGTGGCCATACTACAATAATTATTACATACAGAAAGTCTCTGAAGTATCTTGTCTCTTTATTTGGAATACTTCCTTTGTTACAGGTACTTCCCCAAGGAGCCACTAAAAAAAAAGCCTTTCTTTATTTTCAGTTCTGGACTACCACATAGAAGACATCTATCCTCCACAGTTTTTTGAATAATCATGCTCAGGCATTTCAAAACAGGAACTGATCCTTGCAGTTATGCGCTATTCTTGCAGACAGCTCAGCTGAAGTCACCTAAGTTATCCTCTGTACTATGCATATTCTCCATTCATAAGTGATTATGGGACCTGGCTTCACCTGCAACCAGATGTAGGAAAAATAAGAGATCTCCCAATAACTATTACTTTGCCCCTTAATAAAACCACAGCAGAGCCCCAACTCAGATTTCAGGTCAGGCTTAATTTCCCAGGTAACTGTTGAATTCTCAAGCAGCTTGCTTCCCTCTCTTCATCCTTTTTTCCTCTGATCATTCCATAACTTTACAGAAGCAGTCTTCCTATCTTGCTTTCTGTACCTGCTGATTTTGATCACCTTTATTTTGATTTCACGCACCATCAGGGGTGCTGGAATTTTTCCTTTGTTGGGGCACTAGATGGCAGAAGAGACTCAGTAAAAGCTCTTCCCCAGAAAATAGCTACCGATACAAGTATTTAGCCTTTTTACTCGCTATGTGGTCCACTTGGGGATTTTGTTGATCAAAATTTCGTGTTAAATACTTTTTTATCCTGTTCTCAAGAAAATTTTCAAATAAAAATGTAAAATGCTTTGGCTAAGGTGGTTTGCTTTTAAGCAGCCACTCTGGGCACCTTACAGCTCCACTTCCCAGAGTGCCACATAGACATTCCTGAAGATCATCTTTTCCTAAAATGATGTCTGCTGGTCCCCCTGCATTTCTTATCACCATTGTAGGTTGTGGTGAAGGGTGTTAGTGCCTGTCTGTAGTAACCTTAGAGAAAGTAGTGGAATGAATTATGGAATACATAAAATTTAGATGCTGTAAAAACTCGCAATAGATGGAGGTGTGAAGAGGGTGGTTGTGTATCTTGTTGCAAAATCCTCATTCTATTTACCTGCAGGTAATATGGGGCTAAAGTTTCTAAAAATTATGCATGGTCTAGAATAGCAACAGCAATAATAACAAAGTCTATTTTATTGTAATCCCTACCCCCAGTCCAGCTCTCAGCTTGTCCTCTGTCTTCAGGATTGCTGGACACAATAGGGCTTTTTGAAAGCTGATATTGATGCCCAAAGATTTTTGCATTTTGTGTATATCTGTAGTTTTATGGATTTTAATATATAGCTGTATAGTTTCTAACTCTTTGTCACTTTAGCATAGCAGCTGTACTTTCCTAGATATTATGCTAGCTTCTTGGAATTCTGCTTAGTCTTGCCTTTTAGGCTAGCAAGGACACTTTGTTTTCCACTAGAACTTAAAAGACATAACAAGAAAACCCCTGGAATAACTCCAGTGGGGCAGAACATGGGGGGAAATTACCTAACCAACTGTTCTTCTACTTGGACAACATTTGATAGGTATACTAATCAACTAACTTTATAAAAATTGCAGGAACACCATCATGTGTGCCTATCGCCATATTGCGCACCTTGAAAGCCTTTTATTTAGGGATTTGTTTATATATAATCATTTTAATGCTGTTTCGGAAAGATATGTGTTTTATTCCAGGTAACAATATAATTTTCCTTGTAGAGGTAAGGGGGAGCAGGAGGAATCACCTCACTGTGGGAGAGAGGGTTCAGACAAACATGCTAATAATGACACGACCTTGAGTAGAAGTCCTAGAAAATGGTACCTTTGGAAAGGAAAGGGAAACTCATTGTGGAGAAAACAATGATAAGACGTCCTTATGAGATTTACTAATTTACTCAAGTAAATGGTTTGTTTCTGGAGTATTGATCATCACAGTGTCTGGCAAACTCTTTATTTACAAGGAAGAGGGAAGGACAATGAGCCTTCCTTGCATTCCAGAGCTACTAGAGCCACTACTCAAGAGCTTAAATGCTTACTTCTAAATACAGCAAAGTAATCCACTTTGCTGAGCAGTAACCTGTTCACAGTAAGCTGCAAGAGCTTCAACAGAATTTAAAAGGCTCCTTAAAGAGATTGTATGGGTATAGCACTCTCAATACCTAAATGAGAAGGTCTCGCCTTTACTTTCACTCCAGCTGTGGAATGTTTCATCTAACAGCATGAGACAGCAGATACTGACTTTGGGCTGTTCTTCATCTGTCAGATCTATGACTGTGTTAATGGGAGCCTTCAGGAAAGGCATACACAAGATATGAGCACCTATCCTTCAGGAACCATCCAAAAGACACTCTCAAAAAACTTGAAGGGCTCAAAGCCCTTCAACAACAATGTACTGTTGAGAGCTTAGAGAGATTTGGCTTTGCTGCATTAGCTTTTCTTCATATTTCCTTATGTAATTCTATAAAGCTTGGTGTGTGTGTTTGTCAACAGAATGAACTAAAGCTCTTGGGAGCAGTACAGGATGGGTGGTGGGTTTGCTCTTACTAGCAATACCCAGCTTTGAAAAAGCTCCCTCTTCTAGAAAATTGTTCATAAAAGCATTTTCACTTGGACATGAAAGAGAGCATATTCTCCAAAGATAATTTCGTCTAGTTTCAAAAAGTGTATTTCTGTCCTGGAGACTTTGACCTGACTGCTTCCAAAGAAGACTTTGCCAAATAATGGTCAAAAGGAAAAAATAGAGTGTTGGTCTTATCCACCATTATATTTTCTCTTTCTTTTTTTTTTTTTTTAGCAGAAAAATGCTAGATTTTAAACAGAAGTAGCTTTAATTTCCATAAAGCTTGCTCTCTAAAGTTCCTTCAAAATATTCATGCCAAGGGGAAGAACTTTCTTTTCCACATCTGGGTATATTGCAATAACTATAAAACTATAATTTTTTATCTAACCATTGCTGTTCTGATCTATAAAGACTTTGTCCTTTACAGATCTTTAAGGATTCAGTAGGATGCTAAAAATGTACCAAATTTGTTTCTGCATTAGAAGTTACCTTCACCTTATTCTTTAAATAATCCCTAATAATACCCCTCCTTACTCTTTAAATAATCCCTAAAATAGCAGTAGGTGCTTTCAGCTCCATCTAGATTTATTTCTTCTCTGAGGTAAGGTCTTTGGTCTGTGCAAACATCTCCCAAAATCGTAGAACACAGACATCAGGCAAAAATGGCTTCTGCACTAGGCTCACTTGCATGTGCTTAGGCAAAAAAAGTATTTTTCAATGTCTTTGACTCCCAGCTAAAACTGCATGAGGTGGCCACAATTGGGGAACTGCATTCTTTTCATGCTTTATGCTTTCTCAGATACATTTGTTATAGTTCTACATAAATCCAGTCAGGCAGTTTACTCATTAGCCATCAAAGAGAGAACTAGCCTAATACCTGAGAATTATTTGACTTAGCTGCACTAGCAGTCAAGAAAAAAAACCCACCAAACTAACAAACACATTATCTGACAAGCAGGAATCTGCTAAAGAAAGCTTCCGTTGAACCAAACTTGATAATGCTGTCTAAAGCAGAGGAGAATGTTAATTCTCCTCCTGGTTTATTTTGGTAGGGGAGATGGAAGAAACCAGTTTTCAAAATACAAGAAATCTTCCACTTGCAGATTTGCAAATATAGACATTTCAGAGAGAGAAGGTTGAACCCTAAGGTGCTGATACAAGTGACTGAGGAACTATTATGGTGACATTGGGAACCCTTACTGTTGTCTTTGTAAAAGTGATTTCATTTAGAATTCTTGGAAGACCCTCTTATGCTTACATGCCCGACATGGTTTCAGGTAGGGTAGAGCTAATTTCTTTTCAGCATCCGTTACAGTGCTGTGTTTTGTATTCAGAATGAGAATGTTGTAGATAACACACTGATGTTTTGGGTTTCTGCTTAGTCCTGCTGATCCTGAGCCAAGGACTTTTTGTTTCGTCTGATGCTCTGCCAGTTAGGACATACACAAAATAAACTGTGAGGGAGCACAGCTGGGACAAGTGGCCTGAACTCGACCAAAGGGATATTCCACACCACATAACATCATGTCCAATACATAAACTGGGGGAGCTACCAGGAAGGGCAGCTGATCTGGGTGTGGGAACAGGGTCTGGCATCCATCAGTGGGTGGTGATTGATTGCATTGTGCATCACTTGTTTTTCCTCTTTTTTATTATGCTTATTATTTACCATTATGATTGCATTTTACTTTATTTGCAATTATTAAGCTGTTCTTATCTCAATCCATAGCTTTACTTTGATTGTCCTCCCCATTCCATCAGGATAGCAGAGGGAGAAATTAGGGGTTGAGCAAGCAAGCCGCTCTGTGGTGCTTAAATTCCATCTGGGCTTAAACTACAACAATGTCATGGAAAAAAAGGAAAAAACAATCAAAACAATCAAAACATCTGCTACTAAATGTCTTTTTCCTGATTGTGACAAAATAAGACTATGTTGATGGTACCTGTTCTGTCTGATGGCACTGTTTCTGGCAAAACATGTTCTAAAACACAACAGGTATAATTCTGAATATATTGCTTTATCAGGGACAATGAACAGGCATTAACCTCCATTTTAGTCTGCATTATGGAAACAAATAGACCAAACAACAGGGAGCTTGTCATTCAATTTTTATGGAGCAAACAGAAGAACATGTATAGAGATCAAGGCAACAACAGATACTGGTGCATGCAATGCATAGCAGCACTACCACAAAGTCAGTACAAATTAAGCAGCCACTAATGATACAATACAGAGCACAATACAAATATGACCAGGCCTCTTTTCCTAAGCCATAGTATGAATGTGTAACACTTGTATATTATGTGTGCAGTGTAGTCCTCAACTGCTGGTAAAACGGTATGCTGCAATCACATAATCTCCTGCTTTCGACAGCATTTAGTGGCCCACTGCTAGGTCTGTATCTGTCAGTTCCATTGCTGGCAATGGATAAGAGACAAAGGTCTCTTATTACCAGAGATGGGCCTGTGGGGCTTTGTTCACACCACAGAAAAACACAGCCTCTTGGTGGGTTGATACTTGAGTTTTATATACCTATGTCTTCTGAAGAGACTCATATATTGCTCTAGAATCAGTGAGATTATTCAGGGTGAGTATTTTGTTTTAACCAGTCTTAGCCCTGGTCTCTTCACCACAAGTCTGGGTAGACCAGGACTGAGCATAATATCACACATGGTGCTGCTGGCAACAACTATGGGACCAAAAAATTGTCAACAAAGACAAACTTTTCACAAGTGTTTGTAAAGGGAGAGGTTGGGAGGCAATTTTGTTTGGAGGTTTTGTTTGCTTAGTTTATAACTAGCCAGCTTGATAATGACCAAAAGTGAAAGAATATCTTGATTTTGCACTATCTTGTTCAGCTCTGCACTACATTGGGACTAGGACTGGTCGATGAGGCGTAGATGGCTCTGTGCTAGATCTCCACTGCAAACCAATGTAGGTGCTGCCATTAGAGCTCTTCTGAAATCAATGTCAGGAGTTATGCAGCTGCTCTTGCTGGAGCACTTCATCACACAAGCACACAGGAAGTGCTATATTGTTTATATGTGGCAAGGTTTTGGTAGTGGGGAGCTGCCTGTTTGACCTCTGTGAGAAGAGACAAGGGCTCCCCCCATGTCAGACACAGCAAGCTCCAAAATGGACCCACCACGGAAGTCCACATATTTTGTATATGAAAATACCTCCACAGACTGTCTATGTGCAGCTATGGAAAATATTCAGGCTATGAAGTTGGTCTGAATGCCCCAGCAGACTGGACATGGAAAAGAAAACAGTAAATAAATTCCAAGTGTTGTCTATTAATAAAGAGTTACAAATAACATAAAAAATACTAATGTAAACATTACACTATGTACTATCCCTCTGTCTCATTAGAAATACAGAAAAAGCCTGTTTAACAGTATTATTTAACAAAAAAGGGGCTACATGAACTAGTCTGACCCTTCTAGTTAGTGTGATCACAATCTATGCTATTTTTTCCTCATATAAACTCTAAGAGTCTTTAAGGATAAAGTTCTTTTTTTTTTTCCCATTTCAGCTACTTGAGTGTCAATGTGTTCTTGAATAGCTAAAACCTGCCTGGCAAAGTCTAAAGAAGGAAAAGGACATGTGCAAAGGCAGGCTTTGTTTCTATTCCTGTACGCATTTCTACAGAGCTCACAGAATCACAGAATTGTTAGGATTGGAAGGGACCTCTGAAGATCACCCCCTCCAACACTCCTGCCTAGACATTTCAACCACGCTGGCACCAGGGCTGCCCTGTGGTTCCACTCCCAAGAAGTTTGGGTGCAACAACAATAGAAGTGACCAAGCTCAGAGCTGCCACGCTGCTGTGAATGTGTCAGAAGAGCTGGGTTTGGGGACAGCTTTTCAAGCACGTCTCACTTACAAGCAATTTTTGCCTGCTCATCATCAAGCGCTTTGCATCCTGGCACATATGGCCAGAATGGCCAGAGAGGTCAGAATCCAGTCTTGTACGTCTGATGATGAAATGGGATTTGCATCCCTTCCAAACTGACTATGTACCAACAGTGTTCCCTAGGTAAGCTTGTCAGAAGACTTTCCAGAGGGTTTAGGCTTGTGAGATGTGGTGGTCTCTGCCATCAGCAAAGTTTTTTTAAAATGGACCTTCTTCACTGGCATTTTTCTACTTAAAAATGGCTCTAAGGTTGCTTCAGTCTGCCAGAGCATTGGAATCCTATGATTCTTCCACAAACATATGTCAGGAAATAAAATAATTCTAGAGAATAGCAAAAAACCAGCAATGATGGCATGGGGCATGCAGGATTGAATGAGAAACATTTGCAAGGTTCAGAGGTCCATGTGAGAGTTTTGTACCTCTCATCCATCAGTAATAAAGTATCCTGAAGTATTCCTACTCCTCTAGGCAGAGAGTACTGCCTATTCCTCTAGATTTCAGCTCTAGTCAAGGACAAAGCAGCAATTCACAGGATTTCTGGAGGGAATATAAAGCTTTATGCCATGGAATTTATTGTAATGATATGCTGTCAATAGATGAATGCTACAATTGAAAAGAAGTTTGAAATCTCCAGACTGAAGGATCCTAACCACTAACCCATCATATGTATGCTTTTTAAGCTGTTTCTAGTCATCATTTACTACTAAGATCTGAACAATCTCCTCTGTGCTGTTTACACTGTGAGATTGTAATGATCCATATGGCACTGGTGATATACTGACATATGTTGTAGCATATGTTGTGAAAGCTTCTGAGCCTCAGTCTTCTCCTGAGGAGTAAGAAGGTGGGGAGGCAGGGAAGCATGTGTGTCTCCAAGCACGATGGATGCCTTCTCCTACTTGAGTGTTAGTGGTTTTTGCAGATATTTCTTTAAGGCTGCTGCATCTTTTTAAGATTTTCAAACCTCTCTTCTGTCCTTCATGTCTGCTCTGACCCTTTTGTGAAGGAGCTTGCCAAAGGTCAGTGGGCTCGCTCCTCTCCCCAGCATCCACGGAATGGGGACTTCCCTGTTCCTCTCTCCATTCTCCCTCTGATACTTTTCTGTCTCTTTTCTGTTCTCACCTCTGTGCTTCCCTGTGTTTCCTTGTCTGTCTTTTCAGAGGTCAGAGTGTGTTGCTGCCTCCCAGTTGACTGTTTTCCCTCTCAGGGACAAGAAGGAGGGCAAAGGGATGGAAGGGGTGTAGAGAAAGGAGCCATGGGACACGCAGTGTGGGGTGGGGCTGGATGGAAGTGACGGCTTTGACCACGTGTGGAGCACCCAATTTCAAAGCTGTCTTTGCAAAACAAAGAACCTAAACACTGTTCATGAGCTGAGGACTGTCATACCCCAACAGGATTTTCAGTCCTGTGTCCTCTGGGAATATGCAGAAATATCTAAAATTTCTCACCAACCCAAAGGTAAAAGGTGACAGCAGTTAAGAAAGCCTGGAAAGTGGACCTAAAATACAAAATTCAAAACAGTGGGAAATTAAAACCTCTGTACATTTGCCATACAACTATTATTTTCTGAGACAGATTTTTCAGAACCCACTTTGGTTTTCCATATGATGTCTGAGACCATCACTCATTTTTGTTAGTGTTCTGTGTTTGGACTTCCCAACATGCCAAAATTATTATGTGTTACACAACTGACATATGATAGGTTCATTGCTGCTAATCAACCAATTTGTTTAAAGCTATATTTTTTTCCTGACACAGATAGTGGCAAAAGCTTAAATTTAAAATTAGCTTTCAGACAACATTTTAACAATATGCATATCCAGAAAAATGTGTAATAACTCCCATCAATGTTGAAAATTTGACTCCTCCATCTCTCATTGTGCATCCCTCATAGAGGTATATATTTAATTTTGTTGTCTGGTATTTTCCCCAGTTCTTGTGTCACCTGGTTTCCAAAAAATAATTTTAAATTTTAAATAATTAAAAACAGAGGGATGACTGGAAATGTTTTTCAGAGTTGGAATTAATTTTTACTTTGTCAACTTCTTTTCTTCCTGGATGGGTGTTTGTCTGTCTGTCTGTCTGTTTGTTTGTTTGTTTGCTTGTTTGCTTGCTTGTTTGTTTGTTTGTTTTGTCTACCACAACATCCCTTCACACAGATAGAGTATACTTACTGGGATGAGAAACACTCTAGAAAGAAAGGCTTGGAACTGTCTTGCATCCGTGGGTCAACCACTTTGAAGGAATGACTGATCTCACTTTGAGCTTCCCGTTATTTAATTGTAGGTTTTCTGAGCTCAGGTTTGCAAAGCATCAGAGAAGTGACAAGCATAACATTTGAGAGAAGATGATAGAATAGTAAGTACACTCACTTTTCATCAAGTGACTTTTCTGCAGCAATCGTTCTTGAGCCCAAAGAGGCCTATTACTTAAAACACCCATCTCTGGAAAACTCTAAGCTTCAATGATAAAATGGAATATTCCAATACTCCAAATTTTGTGTAGACTTTCACAGAGGCATGTTTGCTCTTTTGTCACCTCATCATTTCTGGCTGATTGAAAACTCATCTCTAACCTCTTCATTCTCAGAGAATAATGGGAAATTCATCTCCTTTAGAAACTTCTGCCACCTTCTAAAATTTCCTCTCTTTTAAACTATTGCTTCATTGCTCCTCTTCCCTGGTTTTAAGCTGACTTTGCTCCACTCATGTCCTACTGACTCAGCTGTGTGCTGTTTCTGTAGTTCCCCACTTTTAAAAATACTTTTCTGAGCCCATCAGCTACATTGCATTCTATTTTCTAGTCTCTTCTCACAAACCTGTTGATCAGTTCAGCCTTTCTGACAACTAAGCATATTAGGACCATCCAGTCACAGTCCTAGGTTCTTGGCTTTCCTCACTCACTGCTGAATTTCATCCTTCTTCTGTTTTTCTAGTCTATTTTTGAATAGAGAGCAGCTGTAAATATATGTAATTAAATGTCCATGTAACTAATATCTGACCATAAAATGGGGAGAGGGCCATACCAAGCATTAGGAAGTCTTCCTGTCTACAGCTCTGTGAGAGAGCTGGGCCTGTAGGCTGTGTAGAGTAGGGCCTGTTTCAAATGCAAGCAGACTCAGAGGAAGTCTCAATAATTTCAGAAAACTTTTGACAGTAGCTGAGGTGTGATGTGTTATTGTAAAATGATGAAGTAATAGATCTATATATGTAAAACATTGATTAAGTTACCTGTCATTTTATAACTGCAAGCACATGAATGGAAAAAACACAATGTATGTGGGTTCTTCAGATGCCACTGTCAGGGAAAACTAATGGAAGGAGATTGCATGTAACAGATTCTGTGCAGGCTTAGATGTTTGACACTGTCTTTCCAAGCTCACTCTGAAATGAGATTGAAAATATCCACAGTAAATATGTGTTTATACAGGACTAAGCAACTAACATATTCTCTTATTTTATTTACATCTGAATTAATGAATAAAACCTTTGTGTTTTGCCTCTTTTCACCTGAAGAAACTTGAAGAATGAATCAATATCTGAGCAATGAAGCTTTTAAAGCTTAAGTAAAGAGATCTCTATCTAAGTATTTTCAAATGGAATTTTTTCATTGGGTTAGTTATATTTTACTGAAAGAGAAAAATCATTACTGGGAGCTGTAATAATGTAAAATTATATTGAGGAGTTGATGACATGGCAATCATAAGTGACTCTCAAGCGGCTTGCCACACTAGAACCCTGAGGGGCTGAATGCTTGTTATTACCCTCAGTGGCAGTGCAGTTCATGGATTGATGGGTTTTCTCACCCTTTAAAAATAATTACTTTTCTGTTTTACTTTCAACTGGGATGGAGTTCATTTCTTCTCAGCAGCTGTTACAGTGCTGTGTTTTGGATTCAGAATGAGAATGGTGTAGATAACACACTGATGGTTTGTTTTTCTGCCAAGCTGTGCTCATCCTGAGTCAAGGACTTATTCAGTGTCCCATGCTCTGACAGCATGAGAGTAGCTCCTGTGAGTAGGAGCACAAAAGAAACTGGGAGGGAGCACAGCTGGAACAGGTGACTTAACCTGGCCAAAGGGATATTCCACATCACAGAACATCATGCCCAGTGTATTAACTGGGGGGAGTTACCTGGAAGAGCAGCTGATCTGGGTGTGGGAACAGGGCATCCTTCAGTGGGCAGTGAGCAATTGCATTGTGCATCACTTGTTTTGTTTCCTTTTTACTACTATTATTATTATTTGCAGTTATTACTGTATTTTATTTTCAATTTATTAACTTTCTTTTTATTTATTAAACTGTTCTTATCTCAAACTACAAATCTTACCTTGATTCTCCTCTCCATTTTACAGAGGGAGGGCAAGGACAAGAGAGTGGAGTTTGAGTGAGTATGGTTCTTAATTTTCAGCTGGGCCTAAAACCACATTGCCTCTATTCCCTCTAATACAACAATGTGAGCTGTAGATATAATTTCTACAGTTTGATTCATTTGTGTTACTGTAATTTGCTTTTAATTTTTAATTCTGCTTGCCAAAGAAACTGAGTAATCTGCTGTCATTTGGGCAGGGATTAGAAAGAAAGGGGTGAATGGAAGGAACAAAGTGGATGGAGTGAAAGAAAGGTTGCAGAATTGAGTAGGAGCATTAAATTTACAGCACCAGGATGACGAAGTGGAAATAAAAATCAGAGAAGAAAGTCTTAAGACATTAAATAATTCAAAACCCCAGGAAAACATGCAAATGCAAGCCATAATTACAGATACCAATTTTTTCCCTATGCATTAAACCTCTTTCTATGGTATATTTCCCTGAGAGGAAAAAAATGACAAAAGGATAGCAGATGATCCAGATTAAGAAAATCTTGGGCCAATTCTGGCCTACACAAAGTGGATGAAAACCTTCAGTCCCTGGCAATGAGCAATTCATAGATCTGCTAAGTAAGAAGGTCAGAAGGAGCGTCTTGTCTCAGAGTGACAGGGGTATTTTTCTAAACTGTTAACTGGGAAATACAGTGATAGGGTTCAGTCTGGATACCCTGCCCTTCAACTTGGGGACATATTGATTAA
This sequence comes from Promerops cafer, assembly GCA_013398275.1. Taxonomy (NCBI): domain Eukaryota; kingdom Metazoa; phylum Chordata; class Aves; order Passeriformes; family Nectariniidae; genus Promerops; species Promerops cafer. Next base: position 72,114 of record VZSE01006887.1, on the reverse strand, counting down.
GTTCCATTAAAGCATTTCTTCGGCATAGTTCCAACAATCTATTTAAACTGCCACTATAACTAGTATTTTGCACACTGGAGAAAAAGACTCAATTTTGCATCTTGAACAGACTTTTTTGCTAGTTCTGAAACTTCCCCAAACATTTCTTGAGCTCAAGAATTTGTTGAAATTCTTAGAAACACTTTTTGGGTTGAAAAATTTGCATTTTATGGGAGGAAAAGGGTGCTTTGAATAATTCCAGGCTCTACATACTTAAGGAGTAATATTTCATTTGAAAAATCTAGTGTAATTTGCTAATATGGATGTAGAACCCTTTTACTGCTGTTTCAAAGTAATCAAATACTTTATAGACTTCATGAGTAATGATGCTTGTTACTCACTCTGATTAATATAGTAAAGCCATAAATATATTTATTATTAAACAAATAATGTCTGTTTAAAAAGTTTATCTACTTGTGGTTTTCAGTAATGAGGAAATACAGATTTAGATCCTCTGGAAATGCCTTTGCAGATAGATGACAGGATGTTGGATATGTACAGTCTCAACCAGGATCATGCCAAATGTCTTGGCTTTTCACCATGTTCAAGACCACGGTGAATGCAGCACAGTAAATGGAACTCAGAGTTTCTTTACGGATTTTACAGAATTTATATGGGAAAACATCCAATCCAGCTGTTTTCCCATAATTCAGTGAATTAATGGTCTCCTCAACTAATGCTTTTTCTTCGTCAGCCCTTGTGTATGTAGGCATGTAGGGCACTTGGAGGCTGTTAAGGAGTGCATTAATTTTATTTTTATGTGCATCAGAGTAGTAATTTCTCAAGTATGTATGACCAGAGACTGCCTAAAGGCTTTTTCTTTTTGCTTAACTCAAGTTATTTCCTTTTATCTTGAATTTAAATGGACCTTGCTTTATTATTGCTGTTTTATTTTCTAAGTGATATTATAGATATTCCAGATATTTTTCATTGCCTGTTTTCTATTTTCCTGTGCTGCTCTCTTAAATGCTAATGTACAGCATATTCTATATTGGGACTGGAGACAATTTTTTTCTGTAAAAGCTGTAAAATGGAAGATTTGTCCCTCCACCACAATAATGTGTCCTTGGGTTTTACAATCACAATTTGAGATGGATCAATAATTGCTGGCATTTCTATAAAAACCTGCATTTCAGGAACTTAAAGCACTTAAAAAATCCCTGTGACCAGAGGCCTGAGAATGCCCTGAAAATGTTAGTGATACTGTGGAGTATTATTTTCTCCACATGCAGGGCTACATGAACATATTTTAAAACTGAAAGCAGCACAAGCAACTCATTGTACTTTGCCTGCAGTACTAGGACTGGAACAGAATATGCAGATATGGTTGTCCACAATCCATGCACAGCACCTAAGAAGACTGAAGAGGTTCATTTGTGGGATGTAAGGGCAGAAGAGATTTACCTGGCTCCAATGGGGAGCTGAAGTTTTCGGATCGGGCTTATTATACAACAGTAGCTGAGTAAGAAAAAACAGTTGCAGGAAAAAAAGCTCTTTATTTGTTTGAACAATATTATTTCAGCAAAAATCCTTTAATTAGACCTTTGTCATTATGTCTATAGTATACCAATGCAATATGTATGTTATTTTCTGACACTTGGCTCCTTTCACTATTTTTTTAGATGAAGCTTCAAGTTACTTGGCATTTCTATTTATTTATTCAAGCTCCAAATGTTTCATTGGAAGCTTTCAAATGAAAGCTGATCCACTGACAAAAAAAAAACCCAAACCTATATGGCTGAAGAAAATCTCAAAAACAAAAACAAAAATGAAAGGTAGAGGGAGGGGAAAAAAGTTTTCTTTTTTTTTTGTTTAAATCCTTGATTTGAAAACAGCTGCTGAAAATATGAGTAACTGGGTCCAGAGACCCCAAAACCAAAAGTCCTTTTTTGAAGTCTGAGAGACTTGGAAGATCCAGCTGGAATTATTTATTTCATGGTCATATTTCTTTACTTTGAATGATTTAACATATCTGGAATAGGAAGCAGTTGATAAGCAATGTCAGCCCTAAATATGGTAAATGAAAGTAATGAGGATGTTTGCTAAACTGAACTTCGTGATTACTTTCAGGAAATTCACACTTTTGCACTCAAATATATTTGCTTCACCCTAATACAAACTATCCTTTAATATCTGTTGCTGAGGTTTCTAGGGCAATAATTTCTGCAGCCCTTATGCTGAACTGAGTTTTCCCTGGTGAATTTACTTGCTTTTGGTACTTGTGCTCCTGCAACTTTGCTGCAGGATGTAAATCACACAGAACAAAGAGCAAATCTCTAACTACTTCCTGAGGGTCCAGTGTTTACACACTCACTGATTTTCTTCTCTTTCAAATACTACTCTAAGCTGCATCCAATGCTCATACTGACATTGTTCATTCCCTGTTATAAGAACTGTAAGACTGAAAGCTTATCCTTTGTGTATTTGTTTATTTGTCAAACATGGGGATCATTCTCTCTGAAATATAAGTATTTTGTAACAGCCATGGTGCAGGTGAAGCTCTGTTTACTGAACTTGCAAACTGAGGAAGGACTGAGAAATAGATTACTAAACAAATAGTACCTTGCAAAAATAAAAAAAATAAATAAAGGAGGAAATTACCACTTTAAAATACTCCACTGGAAAATTCCAGCTTTTGATAACTCTTTGTCCAGTAAAATCCATTTACTAAGCTGAGCAAGACTCTCTCTGCATGCTGTGGTTGTCCATTCCAAATGGCTGACTGCCAACAGTTTTGCTGAGAGTGGGAGCCATCTGATATTACAGCACAGAGAAAGAGAGCAAGTGCATCAGCAGGACACAGGGCATCAGAGAGCCAAATGGCATCGAGAGCACAGGCTGTGTTTTCTGTGCAGTTTGAGAGACAGCACGAGTTGAACGAAAGCATGATTTTGTTGGTAACCATCTTTTATCAAATGGGCTATTTTTAAGCTCTGAAAATGTAAAAGATGTGCTTATTAGTTACAGCTTGTTAAATAAGGGCTTGAACAGCTCCAGTCTCAGTCAAACGGTCCTTCAACACAAAAGTGAAGGAGGAAGACAGAATCACAGAATTAACTAGGTTGGAAAAGACATCTGGGAGCACTGCGTCCAACCTACAGCCCAACCCCACCTTGTCACCTAGACCATGGCACTGAGTGCCACACCCAGTGTTTCCTTAAACATCTCCAGGTACACTAATTCCACTACCTCCCTGGGCAGCACATTCCAATGCCCAATCACCGCTTTTCTGTGAAGAACTTCTTCCTAACGTCCAACCTAAAGTTCTCCTGATGCAGCTTAAGCCTGCATCCTCTTGTCCTGTCTGTGGTTCCCAAAGGAGAAGAGACCAACTCCCACCTGGCTGCACCCTCCTTTCAGGCAGCTGTAGAGAGACCTTACACATCTTTCTGATGAGGGCCTATGACATGCTGGAATATCCTGCCCTGTTAGCCCCATGTTGCACTTTTCTCAAAGCCAGACTTCAGCACAATGTGCCCACAACACTTCATGTTTTCTGACCTAGATGCACCTTCCAAGTCCATTTCTCTCTGTCTGAACAGTAGCAAAACTTCCCACAGGATAGTGTAGTGCATATACATTTACTGTAGAGTTAAATTGAGCATTTACTGCATGGTTGACATAAATCTTCCTCTTCACCAGCCAAAACCTTGCCCATCCTCACTGTGGCCCTCTAGATGTGCTAGCTTGCTCTCTAGACTAGATATTAAACCCTGCACCAGTTTTGGGTTCAGCTTTGTAAGTCTTCATGCTGCAGTGAGGTTGCAGCTGATGTCAGTCAGCTGTGGGTAGGCCTCTGGTGCCTCCTATATCACTTCCAAAGAAGAAGCATGTTCTTATATGAGTCAGCATGGAGGAATCACAAAACATCAGAGTTTTTTAAAGCATCGGAACATCTGATTTACAAACGCCAGTGGCCATCAGCACTGGCAAAGTCTTGCTCCTCACACACCTTGAAGTGACCTGCCTGGTCAGCTGAATTAGAAAAAGCTTTTGCTTGACTATGGAGTGAGGACACTCCACTTGACATTACAGTCTGTCAAGTTAGGACCCTCTACAGAGCTCTGTGTAACATTAGTGAGACCTCTGTCTTTTCCATCACCAGAGAAAATGTTTTCAGAAGTGGGGCGGGGGGAGTACCTTGACTTTTCTGCAGTCATTATTTTTAAATTATTGCAATGAAAATCATTAAAGTCTTTGAAACAACAACTTTCATATACTTCACAAGTATTTATGAGAAAAAGGGGATAATTTCTATATAATTAACAGAAAAAAAAGAACTGAATAAAATTACTCGATGTGAGTAGGATTGGTTTAACATTTTTATTTCTCATAACTCATGCTGTTAGTAGTGAACTCTGCTCAGTAAAAACAGCAACTTCAGCCCTACAAACATTAATTGCTATCACGTGAATTAACCCTGGTAGACAGTTAGGTATCACACAGCTGTTTTCTCACTTTGCCCCCTCCCCCAGTGGAATGGGGGAGAAGCAAAGGAAGTGTATTGGCAAAAAACCTTTTGGATCCAGCTAAAAATTTTTCAGTAAGTGAAGAAGGAGCGGAAGAAGAAAGAAATGCATTGAAACAAAAGAAGTGCAAAACCACTCAGTGCCTCTCGCAGGCAGACTGAAGCAAAACATGGCCAATGTCTCTAAACTCCCCCCCCCTTTGTTTCATTGCTGCCTGTGGCATGATACCATGTAGAATATCTCCTTGGTAACTCAGCTCATCTGCCTTGTTGTGTCCCCTCTCAGCATCCTGCCCACCCCCAGCCCCCTCACTGGGGTGGCAGAGGGAGAAACAGAGAAACCCTGGATGCTGGAAAAACACTGTTCAGCAAGACAGCTGTGTTATCAGTTTTGTATTGGCCACAAACCTAGAACACAGCGTTGTACAAGCTGTTACAAGAGAATTAACTATATCCCAACCAGACTCAGTACTCTTGGGGTTATTTTATTATCTCCACTGCAAATTTCCTTGACTGATTTTCCATAGCTGTAAAGGGATACACCATCATGTTTTCTCTAAGGAGATTGCAGTACAAAGCTGCTTTGGTCCCTCCAGAAGTATGGCACAAATCCTGCAGTAGGCACAAGACCAAGCCCATAAACAGTAAAATCCATATCATACTCAGAGCTACTTACAGTTCCACAGAGGGTGAGGGATTGGAGTACAGTGAATGAACCTGCAGCTTGTCCCAATCAGCTCAAAAAAAATTAAACTGAAATGTGCTTTCTGCAGTTCCTCCAGATTCAGAAAGCACCATGTCATTCCCTGGAGGAGGTAGGCTCTGACATAAGGCAGACATTGCTGAACAGTCTCTAACAGGCAGTAAGCACATCTACTTTCTGTTTAAAACAGTATCTTTTCCGAGATGACCCCAAGCGGCCAATCTCTGCACACTTTATCAGTGTCATCCCCACGGCTGTTTTCCAGGCAAGACAAAACCCAGAAAAGAACACAGTTGCTGACTGGAGGTCCTACACAGCCATGGGTGGAAAGGTGTTTAAACATGAGAGCTGTTTTCCATGAGGATTGATGGGTAAGCATCATTGCAAGAAGGGCCCCAGTAACATGGACCACTGGGGTGTTGTGTAAGGGCATTCAAGGATACAAAATTTTGCCAAAGTACTAGCCTGTATCCTCACTGTACTGTTGGCCTAATTTTGTTTTCTTTTATGTATTTGGTATAAATGTGCATTAATTTTAGTGGGACATGATCATTTAGGGAGTTTTTGGAATGAAAGCTGAAATTACATAAAATGAGGTGGCACTAATAAATGAAAGCTGGCCCCTAACTGAAGCAAGGCAATGCAGGAATATTCAGGCTCTAGAAATATGTGCTCAGGTAACAAATAATAATACTACTAATAATTACAGTTCAAGAACTTTTGACTACATTCATCTTAAGTTTCATTTATGTGTCTGTGTGAGTTAATAGGACATAAATTGGTAAGAGAGTGGCATAATTTTCTCTTCAAATTATTGAATTTGTGTACACATGTTGTGCTGAAAGGGACAGAGACAACAAACTTTAAAAAATATATCAGCTAGCTTAAATATTGCTTTCAAATTCACTTAAATAATGCCTAGGCATCAATTGTTTTATGTGACTGTCAGGTAGGTGCTCGTAGACACTTTTGGATTTGGTTTCTCTTCTTAATCAATTAAAAAAAAAAATGTTAAAGGCAGAAGGAAGAGGATAATTTCAATGTTTGCATTGACCTAAAAAGCTAGCACTGGCTGACAAGAGCAAAAAAATGGGAGCCTGATTTCCTAAGTACATCTAAATGAACACAAATCACTTAAGATTGGGCGATCATCCAATCACCTTATCAAGTGCCCATACTCCATACTTACGAACACTGTTTGTTGTTAGTAGGATACAAGGTAGGTTTTCTAAAATTAGGCAGCAGGGTATATTAAGGCTTTTCTATTTTGCAAAACAAATTGCTAACATCAACCATTCCAAATGTACAAGTGGCTTCATAGTTTCAAAATAATAGTGGGATTTGTGACTTCAAAATGACAGACGGATTTATAAACATAAATTCTGCCAATTTAAAACATGGCAAAATGGTTAAGTGCTTTGGTCTACTCTTGCAAACTTTTCATTTTTTTTTTTAAATCAAAGCCTAATACTAATTAGTATCTGATCTTGGCTTTGTTTTTCTTGCAGATGTTTCAAACTGACAAGAAAAGACAGTAGTGCTTAACCTTCTGTTCAGTTACGTTGCTTATCCCCAGTTGCCTTTTCCTATTTATGCTAGAACCCAAAATACTAATAACAGCTTTTGAAGCATTATTATATTCCTAAGAGCCAAAGTGAGGTCTGTGAGTTTACTTAACATGACCCTTTTTATTTGGGAACACATGTACATGCTGCATAATTGGGAAACACAGCTACTGAAAGAAAGATCATCAACCTGAGGCTGAAATGGTCTAAAAACTGCTTTGTCCAAGTTAGCAACATTTGTTGTATTTTCATCTGCATATATTAAAAGCTACACACGCAAAACAAACTCCCCTTTGTGGAGAATGAAATATGTAAATGAAATTTATAGCTTTAATTTGGACTTGAAAATCTAATACAATCAAACATAAAAAGGTTTTCATGCACTGAATATTCCTGAGGTGGTTTAAAATGCTTAAAATAAGTATTGAGCAGATGACAGAAAAACTTGTCCTCCATATCACAAAAGCTGTTTTAAAACTATAATTTAAGTGCCTAATTAATATTGACTACTCTGGGATTCTAAATTATTAATTGTGCAATCTATATAGGTGGCAGGCATTGATGGAAATAGAATGCAAATGGGCAAAGGCAAATTATAAATTTTGCCGTATTAAAAAATACTTGCCATGAAATAAAAGAAACTGATACAAAAGAGAGTTTGTTTCAGGTCTTCAGCTCCCAAGTTTCCTGAAGGCAAAGGTTGTGTAATTTGCTCAAAAAACCTTTTGTTTGAAAGCATTGTGCCAGTAGTACACATTCAAATGCTTGCTCTCCAAGAGACAAACATACTGAAGCTCAGCCCCAGGTACAGTGAGGTTGCCACGCTGCAGCAGTTTGGGATTGTGCCTTTCTTTTGACCATTAGCTGTTTCAGCTTGCAAGCTGACCCATACCTCAGAACTCGTTAAACTCTACCAGAGGAAAGTAACCTGTCTCTATATTTTGTTTTAGAGTTCAAAAAAAAAAAACCAAAAAAACCCCGCTGGACTGGGTGAAATAAGATAAACCTCTCAAACAAAATGTATACCATTTTGTTTTCTACATAAATGACACAGAGAGAAGAAAAAACCTCACGTCTCTGTAATTACAAATTTGCTATGATTTTCTGAAGTGCACTTTAATGTATCTCAGGGACTATAACATGCTCTCATACAATTGTTCATCTTGCCTTGCTTTGGCCAATACTCCTTATCTTCAGTAATGGATTAGTTTGCATCTAGCCTACAATCAAAATCCTCATGTTATTTTTCTGAGCACTATACTTACTAAAAAAATTCTGTTTTACAACTTCAACTTAATGCAAAGCTTGTAGTTGCATAATATTTAACCTTATTATGTGTCCATCCAACTGAATGCAAGTCTGAGGAAACCAAGACGAGAAACGTGAGATGCAGGCTTAGTGAAATTAAAGCAAGCTACTGGTGGGGTGACTTTTGTAACCTGATGATGATGCTTTCCAGGCTGAAGGTGCTGGGTCTGCTCATAAAGGAAATTAATTGATTTGAACAGAGGGTTCTGCCATGCCCACTGAAAAGATTAAAATATAAGAGCTAGAGTGTGGGTTGAATGTCTGCTAGGTGTTTGACTGCCTGGCATTCAAATGTAACGATGTCAGGGCTTGAAGAGGAAGAAACAATGCTTTGGAAACTCCTGACCTGAAGGAATGGTGCCCAGGGACATGGTTTATCAGCATCAGTTTGTCTGTATTTATGCACATATTTGGTGTTTCAAGCCAGGCTGAGTGTGGCATACACTAGCAAAAGCCAAGAGCCAAGAGAGTTCTCACGTTCTCAAGGTATTGATTATTGATTAGTATTGACTGGCCTGACAGTCAGGCTACTATTAAAAATAGAAATGTGTTGAAGAAAATCAGTGATTTTTAAGTAAATACCTTAGTAGTCACCTATATACAGTATGTTCACCCAAGCATGAATTAATCTAAATTTTTTTATTGCACATTCTAATCACAGAAGGTGCATGTGATCTGAAGGTGCAATCATTCATAAACTCTTAATCTCTCTTATTTGTAAAGGAAGACAAAAGCTACCTGCAGAGGTAATCATTGTACATTGGCAGTGTGTTCTTGTCTTTTGTATGCACTGTTGCCAGGATGCACAATGTTCCTGTTTCCATATTATGAAGTCTAGGTTTGTTTCATATTTCTTGTACACACAGAAGTTACATAAGTAATCTGCAATGACAAACTATTTAATAGCTGTTTAGCTTCTAATACGTTCAGGTCCAATCCTGTATTTTATGTAATCTGTGGAAAAGCAAGAGAAGAAAAATATTTTCTTTAAAATGTTTAAAATTTTTGGCAGAAGGCTGTTCCTCATGGCTCACTGAAATAATTTAATGCTTACTAAATTACTCCTCTGGTAAAACTAAACCAGAACTTCTTGATTTCTCAAATCATACTGGGTTTGGACAGGAGCTATAACAGCTTTTGAAAGAGCCTTTTAGTGCTCCAGCAGCTAATTAATTAATTAATTAATAATTTTGGAATAGAGAGTCTGCATCTTGCTGAAGTTTTTTTCTGAATCACTGTTGGCTATCTTTTAAGTGAGATTCTTGTTGTATAGGTCACAATATTTAGGAAAGTTCTGAAAATTCTATCAAAGACCATTTTCAAAGACTTCCTAAGTTCACTAACTTTCAGTATTTTTAACTATTCTTATATTATTGGAACCATATACTTCCTCTGTACAATCTGTAGCAGGACTGTAACACAGGAAAAATGAGGGATATTAATTCTAGCAAGGCAGTTTTGTATGCAGCTTACCTTATTTCACTGGTGAAAAAAGAAATGGTAATAATACAATGACAACCAAGTGCACTGAAGTACAACTCAACAAATGTTGCCAGCTGGCTCTGAAAGAATTTCTTGGGTATACATTTCTTCATTTTTTCTCCTCCTGTCTGTGACCTCAAAGCCAATTTTTACAAAGGAGGTTATACAGTGCAGCTGAGCAACCTTTGGCAGTTCAAACCCTTTCTTCTCCAAAGAGCCTGGGAAGGCTTTTGCTGGTAAGAAGGAAGACTCTGGTATCTCCTCGTGGCTTTTTAAGTTAAGCATGGCAATAACTGATTGTGGCTTTAAAGATGCCTGGGACCGAGCCTTTTAAGATAATAGTGATGAGGACATGCCATGTGATTCTGTTATGAAAATGATCCAGAGTGACACCACAGAAGGCATCACGTGGAGAGGAAGCTGGAGTATTAGCTGTCCTCAGTGACTGACCTCTAATCCTGCTGGGCCATTTCTTCTGGGGTGAGACACCAGAAGAGATGGTGAGACACCAGAAGAAGGGCAGAGATCACACGTCTGTGGCAAGCAGGGTCATCATCAGGAGCTCTTGGTGGCAGGAGAGCAGGATGCAGTGGTAGATCCCAAAGAGCAAGAGCTCATCTCCGAGTTGCAACCTGCCATGGGAGAAGAGGAAATTGAGGGTAGGATGGAGGATGAAGACCAATCACAGCAACTAAGTGGAGACTTTTCAAGGGTGAGAGCCCACACTTTGCACCAGGGAGCGGGGCATGCTCACAGAAGGGGTGTATGAAGGGAGAAAGAAGGAGTTCTCATCATGTTTCTTTTAACTACTACAAATCTTACAATTTTACTTGTGCAAGAAGGAAACAGATTATTTCACAGAATGGGACCACTGAGAATTAAGAGGTGTGTGGGAGATCAGACAGCTGCAGAAGCTGAGCTGGGCAGTGCTGCAGACCTCCTGGCCCTGGTACAGTGCAAGCGGAGGGAGAGATAAACTCAAGGCAAGAACAAGAAATGAAGACGTCATGTCTGGTCACTCTGACTGCTCTGACGAGAAAAGGTGTAACAAGGACATTGCTGACACAAAAGAAAGTAACAGGGACTTGATAACCGAAAAGATTGTGTTGCTAAGGGAGTAGGGGCAAAGGGTTCCAAGTGGAAAATTTTGCACTGAAGTTAGAGAACTATAAATACTGCTGTTCAGTGTAATAAAGTGACTTTTGCTTGCATAGCATGGTCCGTGTCCTTCAATCACTGCAGAAGTGCAATAAAAATTCTAATGTGTCTGTTCTGCACAGACCACATATTTCTTGCCCAGAAACCTGACAGGAGATCTGGTATAATTCCAGAGAATTATCTGAACCACTCCTCTGTGGCATAAATGACCTAGTAAATTTGCTGTGCCCAGCAGAGAGTGGCCTAATGCCAGTTTAAAGTGGCTCCTGTGAAGCGGCCGAAAAATGATGCCATGCAGTACCTCACTAGACCATATCTGTGTAACTTAAATTCTTCCTCTCCTCCCTACTCTTCGCAAGAACCCTTGACCCTCTTTGTCTGTAGAGAGCAGCAAGCCTTCTCCATCCCTGCCTTCACTCACAGGACATGCCTGTGGTGTCCCTGCAAATCACCTTTTGTATAGGGACTGTTGGGCCCTGTACAACTATAGGCCCTATTCAGCTATAACTAACTATATAATTTCGACATTTACTATTCCCAGATATTTTTTAATATAAACAATTTATTTGGAAGATGACAAATGCAACTTCTCTCCTTAAGAAAGGCCTTGAGTAGCAGGACTTGAAATTTAATTACCAAATTATCATGTCATTACTATTAGTGTGTCTGTCAGAATTAAAAAGTATTATTGTCTTTTACCTAGTGTGTAAATTTTTCCTGGCATATAATAATAACTCTGTTTTACTCTTACAAATTCAAGCACAAGATTCCCAGCCAGCTTGATTTTGATTTCTTTTAGCTATAATATCTTACCCCAAATATATTACAAATAGATTACCTGTAAGAGAGATGAAAATTTGAAAGTCAACACAGTGGTCTTTCAGCATGAATCATTACTAGAAATTAATTAGAGTTTACCTGAAGTAGAAAAGCCACATATTTATTGCTGACAGTGTTTAGCAATTACATCTTGGTTATTTACAACTATACCTTTTTCTGCCTTGGGACATGACATTGTGTTTCAGAGTGTCTAACAGTGTTGTGGTATAGCTTTGGAATAAAAAATTAAGAATTTTTCTGTCATATCAATAATCACCTACCCACCAGGGAAAGCTTGATAGCAGCAGGATAGACAGAATCCATAATGGAGCTAAATAATTTTATCATTATTCCCAGAACTGTTTACTTGTGAGGAAGTTATATATGTCTGTGAATGACAGAAAAGGAGAGTTTCTCCCCATGGGCAGGATCTGCTCTAGCCATGGGAAAACCCACAGGACCCTGCCTGATGCTGCACAAACATGGGGCACCCAGCATCTGAGGGGATGTAAGGTGCTTCTCACTACCTATAATCCTCTTCTTATTCTGTCTTATTAAAGCAGATGCCTTATTAAGCCACTTGTTGTTGGGCTTTTCTCACTGAGATTCAGAAATATCCCTTCACTGGCTCACTCTCACCTCACTCCACTTTCCACCTCTGTGCAGAACAACTCCTAGAGTAGCCAGCAAATATCTCTGGAGAAGATGGCTTGCTACTTCTAAAAGGTGTATTTGTCATTAGAACTTCAAACAAGACTGCCTCAGTTTTTCCCATTAGACAGCTACCCACAAGTTCAGCTCCAGACAGGCCGTACCAGATTCAGCACACATACGGAGGGGAAAAGGTCTACATCCCATCACAAAGTGTTTAATCTATCCACTTCTTTTGCACATAAATGCTTGTGAGTGAAACGAAGCACCTTGCTGTCACAGTTCCCAGATGTTCTATATCCTCTGTTTTGGATGCTTCAAAGGGGGATAGAAATTGTCCAGATAGGAGTTTCTGATATTTTTGAGGGTGGTGATATTTTGGGAGCAGTCTTTGGCTCAGTAAATCTATATGCATTCAAATTCATGCAGAAATAGATCTTCATGGTTAGTAGCATGTTTAAATGCTGAATATTGTTAATATTGAAAAGAGCACATCCTCAGAAAAGGGGACCCAAAATGAATTTTGTCTTCTACATTTTCATGGGGTCTCTTGCTTTCCTGGCTTTCGTTTAAGTCATTTATTTGGATGTTGCCAGGGTACGGTGGAAACCAGCTCAGCAGCCATTTCTAATTTGGTCACTTCAGATGGCTAAGTACTGCCTTTTCTGAGCTGAGCTCTGTTGCTCTGAAGTACTTGAGCGACAACATGAACAATGCTTTTCTTTAGAAGCTTAGCATTTATATACGCAACAAACTATGAAATTCCCACCCCAAAGCTGGTGAAAAGAAGTTTTCCTTGCATAGCATCTGATGGCATGCTATTTTGAAGCTAGAAGCCAGAAAACAGTTTATAGTTATTCTTTCAGATTGTTCTTCAGCTGGCACAATTTGGGCATTATAAGATGGGAGAAAGCCATCAAAACCAGCTAAATATAGGTGTGTTGGACTCTGTCTTCCAAGAAAAATAGGTTTCCTGTAAGGTAAGTATCTTCTTACCAGGTCCTTGGAGCCACAGCAAACGAGTACACCAAGAACACACCAGTCAGGCAGACATAATTTCTAAGACTTGTGCTTGAGCTGGGAAATTTGCTTTAGTGTGAAATTTGAAGTCACAGGCCATTAGCTATCTTACACGATAGGATTTGCTAATTTTATGGGAACAAAAATCTGCCAATAAAATACACTAGAATATTTATGTTGGAAGAGACCTACAGCTATCATCTAGTCCCCTTGCCCTGACCACTTCAGGGCTGACCAACAGTTAAAACACATTGTTACAGACATTGTCCTCCTAAACACCGAGAGTTTTGGTGCATCAACTCCCTCTTTATAAGCCTGTTTCCATGTTTGCCCACCTTCTTGGTAAATAAACACTATCTAATGTCCAGATTGATCCTACCCTGACATGGCTTTCCATGCATCTTGTCACCAGATCCCCATCAGAGGAGGTCAGAACCTCCCTCTCCACAGCCCCTCATTAGGAAGCTGTACAGATCAACGAGGCCACCCCTCAGCCTCCTTCTCTCCAAACTCAAAGTCCTCAATTACTCCTCACAGGACATGCCTTCCAGCCTTTTTTTTTGGCAGGCTGGTGATGCTGTGTCTGATGCACCTGGGATGGGGTTTGCCCTCCTGGCTGCCCGGGCTCACACTGCTGGCTCACCCTGAGCTGCTGCCCACCAGCACCCGCAGATCCCTTTCTGCAGGGCTGCTCTACACACACTCCTCTCCCAAATTATACTTGTGCCCAGCTTTACTGCATCCCAGGGGCAGAATCTGTATTTGTTCTTGTTAAAGTTCATGCCACTGATAATTACCCAGTGCTCCGATCTATTTCAGATCCCTCTCTGACAATCATGCTAGGCTCTTCAGCCTTGTGGTGACATCCCTCATTTCGGTCCCAGGGAATCAACATATTGCCATTAAGAGAGGATCTGGTCTGCAAACAGGTGTTTCCATTCCATACCACCAATACCATACCTTCTTGTTGTTTCTTCTTGCATGGTCTTAATGAAGGTTATGTTGCAAGGGTAATATAGCTTTAATAATCACAGTATCACAGCATAGCTGGGGGGCTGTCAGGCAGCTCAGCAGTCTGTGCAGTCTAACCCCCTGAAAGAGGGGAGCTGGACTGCTAGAGCAGATTGCCCAACGCTTCTGTCCAGTTGAGATTTGAATGAAGCCAGGGATACAAATGTTACAACAGTTCTCAAAACTTCTTCCAGTGTTGACCAACCCTACTGTAAAAAAAAAAAAAAAAAAAAAAAAAAAAAAANAAAAAAAAAAAAAAAAATCACAGCATTTTCTTTTGTTTAAAAGGAATTGTCTGTATTTAAATATATGCCCATTGTCCTTTGCTGGGCACCACTGAGAAGACTGCTTCCTAATTTTCTTTACCCTTCCCTTGCCCATTGAGCTAGTTATTTTGGTTTAGAAGGCTATCAGGCTGGTCACACAGGATTCCCCTTCACAAGTCCATGCTGACTACTTCAAGTCACTTTCTTGTCCTTCATACACATAGAAATTATTTCCAGGATTAAGTCCTCCATCAGGTTTCCCGAGACTGAGGTGAGGCTGGGAGTCCTCTAGTGCCCTATGTCCTCCATCTCGCCCTTTCTGAAGACAGGAATGACACTTTATCTTTTCCAGTCCCCAGTAACCTCTCCCACTTGCCACACCCTTTGAAAGATAATTAAGAGTGCTCCCATGATGCCACCTGCCAGCTCTCACCCCCTAGGCCTCAGGGAGTTGCATGTGTCTACTCTGTTCAAGCACTCCCTAAGATGATCCTCTGCACCAGAGGCAAATCTTCCTTGCTTCAGATTTTCACACAGGTCTCCTTCCTGAAGATGAGCTCTATCAGTAAAGACCAAAGCCAAGGAACAGGTGGGTTTTGGCTTTCCTAATTTCATTCCTGCACATTTGGGCAGTGTCTCTCTCTTCATTCTCTTGAATTCTTCCCTTACGTCCAGGTTCTGTTAGGAGTTCTTTGTTCATCTTTGTAGGTATCCTGCCATCTGTGCTTTAATTCCTGTACATTTTTGAGGTAATCCCTGGGCATCAGCCAATATAGCCGTTGTAATTACCTTGCACATTGTTCTTCATTATAGGCATTAGGGTATTTTCATTTTAAATAAAGGGAAAAAAATGGTCATGGCATTTGAACACCAGCTAAATTATTGACCATATCACTATAAAACAGAAAAAAGAAGTCTGTATTTCAGGTTTTGTTGTTTTGTTGTTTTTTTTTTTTAACGTGATGCAGTCTTGATTGGTCTTGGCTTAACATTTTTCCACATTTTTTAAAATTTAAAGATTGGAAGGTTTCACCTTTTAAGTTTGTGCAGTATTTTGAACCTTGTAAAGTCTCCATTTACTAGTAAAATACATTATTCAAACAATAAATAAATAAAAAGTTTCCTTCCTGAGTCCTGGTTCTCCCCAAGGCTCAGTCTTGGGCCAACCCTGTTCAGCATCTTCATCAATGACATGGGTGAGAGTATTGAGTGCATGGTCAGCAAGTTTACAAGTGACTAAGTTGGGTGAGAGTGTTGATCTGCTGGAGGGCAGGAAGGCTCTGCAGAGGGACCTGGACAGGCTGGATCAATGGGCTGAGGTCAATTGTTTGAGGTTCAACAAGGTGAAGTGTGGGATCCTGCCCCTGGGTCACAACAGCCCAATGCAGGACCACAGGCTTGGGGCAGAGTGGCTGGACAGTGTCCAGTGGAAAAGGACCTGGAGTTGCTGATCAGCCATGGCTGAACATGATCCAGTGTGTGCCCAGGTGGCTAAGAAGGCCAATGGCATCCTGGCTTGTATCAGCAATAGTGTGGTCAGCAAGACCAGAGAAGGGGCTTTTCCCCTGTGTTGGGCACTGGTGAGGCCACACCTCGAGTGCTGTATGCAGTTCTGGGCCCGTCACTTCAGGAAGGTCATTGAGGTGCTGGAGTGAGTCCAAAGAAGGGCAGCAAGGCTGTTGAAGGGTCTGGAGCACAAGTCCTATGAGGAAGAACAGCTGAGGGAGCTGGAGATGTTTTAGCCTGGAGAAAGGAGGTTCAGGTGAGACCTTATCACTCCAACTCAGAATATTTTGTGGTCTGAAAAGAAATTAAATTGAATGTTTCAATTCTCTTCAACTGCCTGAAGGGAGTGTTGTAGCCAGGTGGGGGTTACTTTCTCCTCCCAGGTAACAAGGATAAAACAAGAAGAAATTACCTCAAGTTGCACCAATGGAGGTTTAGATTGAATATTAAGAAAATGTTGTCAAGCACTGGAACAGACTCCCCAAGGAAGTGTTGAGTTATTATACCTGGAAGTGTTTAAAAGATGTGTGGATATTGCATTTGAGGACATAGTTTAGCAGTGAACATGGTGGTGTTGCTAAGTTGACAGTTGAACTTAATTGTCTTAGAGATCTTTTCCAACTTAAACAATTCTGTGATTCATGATGGAGAGATAGATGAAGTTCTTATGTCACTCCTAATTGAATTTAAATACTAGGACACAGTGATGTTGAAAAAATCGTAAACAGGGAAAGATAATATGTGGAATTTGCAATTTAAACCAATATTTAATGATGTAACTATATTTTTGAGGTTTCTATAAGTTATCAAATTACATTTTTATTTTTTGTGCTGTAAGTACAACTCACATTTTGAATTGATACTGTAAACTTATCATTTTGAAGAACATCTGAGGAACAACAAAATCTTTAAGAGAGGCCTACATTTTACATAAAGAAGCTAATTATTTACAATTAAATAGCATTAGGATTTGCTAATCTCTCTGCTTCCATGAGCTCAGAAATACCACAGAAAAATCTGCTGTTGCATAAGGGTATTACTCATTCTGGCCACCTGCTTTAAAGATCCTTTGCCAAATCTCTTTATGGTCAGTTTTGAGCCCTGAAATGAGCAAGAATTAAGAAGCATCACTTCTTCAAAGTATTTTCATTAAAAAAGGTGGGGAAAACAGTGTTTGCAAATTCATCTCTTGATTTTCACTGTTTATTAGCACTTAGTACTTGCAGCTCTCTTTCAGTTCACTCATACAATACATCCACATATTTAGAACTTCTTAAACCCAGGCCATCTTTACTTAGTCTCTTATAGAAGGGGAGAAAACCCAACTATTTGAGCACTTTCTAAACACTGAGATTTGAAGTCACTGACCACACTAAAATGATTTTTTTTTGTGTTATAATGGCAATACCTTGCCAAATGGTTTATCTGAAGTGTTTAATCTTTTTACCAGACAGGAACAAATCTGTGTTTCATGACACAGGTAGGTATAGCCCTAAAAATCTTTTGGGAAAAAAAATAGTTTTTGAGTTTTTGAGTATTTACTCATTTGTGCCTAATCTCTCTATATATGACAGCAAATATATCCATTTTCAGTGCTTGCACACCACCTTTGATGGACTTCTATCGGCCGGGTTCCTGCTCCTATGATGAGGACAGAAAGGTGATAGAATTACAATCCACTGTTCTGCTCAACAAAGGAAACTGCAGTGCTACCAGTTCCTCTGCTTGTGAAAGTCAGAATTATTTTATCAGGAACTGAAGTGACAGCAGTGCCTTGCCCCTTGTAAACAAAAATGCTGCAAGGCATGAAAGAAATCTAATAATGGAAAAGAACCAAAGAGTCAACACATAATTATCAATTCTTCAGTTACTTAATCAGCTATACAATATACCATATAAGGATTCCCCTGCCCTTTCCAGTACAGTGCATTAATAAATAGCACCCTTTCAACAAACACATCTAAGATGCACCGCAAGTGCACTCCAGGACTTAAGTGGGTCTTGTTAATGGAAGAGGATGTGATATAACATATGCTTGAGGAGGTTCTCTTTGCTTCTTAACAGTGGTTTAAATGTCGTTGGCAAAAAAAATGATTAAATGTAATGCCATAGTAAACAGGAGGCTGCAGCACATAGGTCTACAGTAAAACAACAGATGGCACAAGTTAAATCTATTTATTAGCAGTCACTTGGCAAGGAGACTGGAAAAGAGAAAGAAAAGAGACAAACAGATGCCAGGTGTAATATAACAACACTTGACATAATAGTTCCACTAAAACATGTTTCATTTTCTTGTCTCTCTTAGCCTTCCACCAAAAATTTTAAGAGTCTACTGTTTCTGATTAGGAATCATTAAAAATATGCACAATGCTTACTCTAGGATATGCTGAATAGCTGTTTTTCTACTTCTGAAAAACAGGAACATTTTTATTACTTTAGTGGAAAATCAAGGACAAGAAGCAGTGCAAAGTCATCAGTGATGGACAGCTAGTTTGCCATGGCAAAGCTGGATAGCTTAACTGCTTTTCTGTCTGTTAACTGCTTTCACACTAAACTCCCTCCTCTCTTTGATTGTTGTAAAGCTGCTCTGTAGTTCTTTCAGAATTAGGATTCCATTTTTCTCAGACATTATTCTAGTTTTCTCTATAAAGTTCCTGATGGGATTAAAAAATGTTTTTAGCGTTTTAACTTTGGTTTTACCCTTGAAGTCCTAGTGAGCAATGCAGTGGTCTATGTGTTCTGAAGATAATTATCCTGTTATTGTTTCCTTTAAAGATAATGAAAATGGCAGGGCATTTTTTTCAGGCAATAAGGCTGTTAACTCTGCTGTTAACAATATGGTGATCATCTCACTGGCTTTTTCCCTCCTCTTCTTTCAAAGGTTTGGAGTTCATGAGAAACAAGCTAGCTTGGTCACTGTTAAATCAAACTCACCTCATACCCTTTTGTAAGTGTAACTTTATTTCTGAGTGATACTGATGACAGCAACCCTATCCTAGCCATGCTCAAAGTGAATTTCTATTCCATGTGGTATCACACTCTGTTATTGTTTCCAGGTAATGTGGCCTTTCTTTCGCATGGCAGCCTTTTCAGGCAGCCCCTTGTTAGTGCATAGTAAGAGCTGAAAAAACCTACAAAAGTCTCGGATGACCTGTTTTGCATTGTAAGATACATGGATTGATAAATACATTAGGATGTATTATTATCCATTATTCAGTTCTACAATTAGTGAACATCTGGCATGGGGAAGATGAGATACCTATTTACTTACCATCTGTATTAATATTGATTTCCAACAGGCAAGAGCGAGCATGCCACTTTCACCTGTTTAAAGGAGGCAAATGTGAAACAGAAATAATTTAACTGATATAAAGAGATACAGATTTAAATGTTATCTTTACAGATTGTGTATTTTGTATCTTTTCTTAAAGTATCATTTACACGAGATTTCTTTATGAGCTTGAAACAAGACTAAAAAGGATTGTGAAAGGTCAGTTTATTTCACGTTCACAGAATAACAAGAGGTATAACACTGCAGGTGAGTATAGCTAGATAAAAATAATTTTGTTTTGTCTAGCTGATATTATCCAGTAGAGCTGAATCATGCTGATTTTCAAATATAGTTAGGGAAAAAAACCAAAAAACACAGAAAGAGCTTCTTCTTTAAATTGCAGTTATGAAAGCCTGATAATGTTTGTTTGACCTGTGTTGGCTGTTGATTTGTGCTATGTCTTTGGCCTCTAAATTTAACACCTTTCCATTTTAATGTGCAGACCAGAGATTTGAAAGAAACATATGGACATGTTATGTTTGCAAATCACCAGTAACTTATAAAGAAATGAAATGTTGAACAAAATTAAGAGGAATAGATTATTTGTTAAGAACAGCCATAAGAATCTCCATAAATTGACATCTAAGACTACAAATAAAACAAGTGGCACAGATGAAAATACTAATTAGTAAATATTAGTTAGACTAGTATTCACGGAATAAAGGAAGATTATGTACAAATTTGTGGATTATTTTTCTTTAATATGTGCAGGAGTGTGTTTTTCTCAGCATTGAATGAACTTCTGGATGCTTTACTTAAAGTAATGCAGCCTTTACGCACCAAATAGTATATTTATCAAGAACATTGAACTTTTGACCCATATGTCAAAGTAACCCAGAGTGCTTTTCAGAAAGGAATGGGCAGAGAAGGAAATAAAAATGAATTCTCATTAGAGTCTACTGAGGAAGAAAAAAGAAAGACATCTAACGGAATATGTTCTAAATACAAATAAAATAATGAAATCATCCTTGTTCTGTATCACATGATAGAGAGAGATAACAATATAACTAGGTAGAGAGGCTGGCTGTAAAAGTACCTGATGAGATGCATGTGTGCCCAAGAGTTGGGCTACTGAGGAAGGTTGCAACAATGGACAGGCTGATCGAGCTGCTAAGATTAAAATCAGGAGGAGCTGGACTGGCAACAAAAGGGTGAATTATTTCTGACTTGGTGTATATTTATATAAATATGTGTGCTTATAGTTGGGAGGTGTAGGATCTGGGCATGATGTAAATGGTATAGAATACAGGGTAAATAATGTCCTAGTTCCAGCCATGACGGAGTTAGTTTTTGCCATAGCCATAAGTGAGTGGAGCTCTGTCAGCGTGGCTAGAAGGTTGTTCTATACCACCTCAAATCATTGCTGGGAGGGGGACTAGGGGACCCTCTGACTTCTGGGCAGAAGAGTGTGGTTTCCAGTTGAACAAATATGGCAGATGGAGGGAAGCAGATGTTTCATTGGCAGATGTTTCATTGTCTTGGACTTTGTGAGCATTTTACATGTAAATCACAATCTCTTTGTACACTTTTTCCGTTAATATTGTTACTTGTTACTTGCTCATTTTCTTGTCTCATTGCTCTTTCCAATAAATTGTTCTTATCTCAACCCATGATCTCTGCTTTTTGTGCATTCTGTTGGGGTCTAGGGAGGGGAAGTGAGTGGTGGTGTGGTTTTAGCACAACTACTGAATTGGGGAATGCCATTCCGAAACCACAACAGTCTTATTGTCCTGCACCCCAATACCTATGTACCCAGCCCCATGTTGAGAATCATACCCTAGAGGAAGTTCCTGATGCCATATTAAGTTTTATTTGCACAGAAAAATCAAATAATCACATTCTGGCCACCTTAGTTTTCCATTCCCGGTAGATAAATACCAGGAATTTATCTAATTTTAATAAGCTGTCACAATGTTCAGTCTGAAGCCCAGTGCCTGGGATCATGTTGCTTCCCTCAGTTCTCATGCTTTCAGTTCAATTTCTCATCCTACCTCACACAAGGTAGTGACAGCTGTGATTACTCAGTGACTTTCTACTGGGCTTATATCGGTAAAAAAAAGAAAAAAAAAAAAAAAGCATAACGAGACCTTGAAGGACTAACAAATACAATCAGAATCTGAATTCTTTGTCACAGATCTGCCAGAGACTTCTGCTGCCTGACTGTAAACTGAATTATTTATCCTTTTTAAGGCACAACAGTAGCTCACAGGGAATTCCAGACCTTTTTTCAGAAAAGTCTGTTGACTTAATTATTTGGAGAAATAATTTCCTGAGAGCAGAATTTACCAATATGCTCCTCCTCCACTCTTCTGCGTAAGAGAGAGACTGGAAAATATAGTCTTTTTTGATTCCTCCTTTTTCAGGAATCCCTAGGGAGATGTAACTCTGACAAGGATTGCTATACTTCTGTCTGTGAGACCAGTGAAGAAGACTAGAAGTGTATGGCAGCAGTTCAAACATCAGTACCTCTAAGCTTGAATAGCCAGCCAAGCCTTAGTTAGTTTTGGGGTTTGGGAAGCAGATAAAGAGACATAGAATCACATTTGCAGTGATGTGAAGTGTTGCACATCAGAAGTGACAATCAAGAGTCACTTCTGAGTGGAAGCTACATGGGCTGTAGCTTGGTCTCATGGACAGTATATTGAAGTGCATGGAAAAAAAGCTGTTGATTTTGTTTACAAGGTGACATTAACTTGGGGTTGTGGCTGCAGTCTATAAGAAACAAAATATGTCACACTTCTCAGAGTCACACATCAACAAACAGGTAAATAAGTCTGTTCCATGCCTCTCCTGGTTTTCTGGAAAAAAAATGAAAAAAAGTGCATATCTGTATTCATATAAAAATCTCTACACCTATATACCATCATGTTTTCATGTATGGAAACCAACGCTTTCATTATTGTCTTGGTTTGAAAGACAGGTGTCTGCTAAGGAATGCAGGAGTAGCCCTTGGAATGGAAAATGAAAACCCCCTCCCTTCAAATTATTATAATTTTGAAATTAAGTGGTTCTCAGGCACAGATATGAGAACAGGAATAGCAGTTCTTTACTAGTGTGTATGATAAAGCAAACAAACAACAGCAGCTGTGGCATTAGCCCCGAGCAGAGCCAGGAGCCCAGTCCCGGCCTCCTCGGCCGCGGACGCTTTCCCTTGGGGCAGTTCCGGGCTCGGCCAGCAGGGGCGCTGGGGGCTCCCGGCGGGCAGGGCAGGTGCGGTGATTCCCCCGCGGCTGCAGGGGGCGCTGTGGCGCGGGCTCGGGGAGCACGTGGCAATGGCGGCTGGGCCGAGACGGGAAGGGATGGAGGAGAGGCTCTGCTCCGCAAACCCTGGGGCAGTGGATCCCAGGGCCCCAGCAGGACTCTGAGGAGCACCAGGCCGGGACTGCAGGACGTCTCGGCAGGCAGGGGGTGCGGGGCTGCAGTGCAGCGAAAGCTCGGAGCAGTGCCGAAGCAGCGGCGGGGGCGGGGCAGCGGCGGCCCGGCTCCAGCAGGGCAGGGAGAGGCGAGCTCAGGATGGCGGGCACCCGAGCAGACGGTGACAGGTCCCTCTTTCAGTGAGGTGTGTGATAATAAGGTCCCGGTTCAGTGGCTGCTCTCACAGGCAGAGGCTCACCCCATGGCAGAAGAAGCAGCTCCGGGCTGGGCTCCGGCAGCAGCAGCGAATTCCCTTCCCCGAGCAGCAGCTCCGACTGTCCTCCTCCGAAGCTGAGAGAGAGAGAGAGAGAGAGAGAGAGAGAGAGCCAGCAGCTGCCCCAGCCCCGTCCAACTTATGGGAAAAAATTTTATAAGTATAGAGGAATAAAAGGAAAAAAACCTAGCCCCTAGGAATGATGAGATGTGTGGGGGCAGCTAAGCTAAGTCTACATCTCTATATAACAAGAAGTTTCAAAAGAGCTAGTAATATCCTTCAAAATGCCTGTAATGCTGGAATGAAGTTTTAATTTCTTATACCTACCTACTTGCCGTTCTTGAGCTAGCTTATAGTAAGCAGGTCCAAGATAATGTAGACCTGCAATCTTCCACCTTAGTGCCAGTAATGGCATTTGCATCTTATTGTTTGCATTCTAAATTCTGTTTCTGTTCCAACCAACCCTTTATCTCCACTCAGAAGCACCAAATTTTTCCAAATATTTCTGAAAAAATATTCCCACACTTACAAGCAATATAGGATCCTATCTGGAACTGCGTGTACACTCTTTGAAGTACAATAAATGGTATTTCTCATCTGCTCTTTGAAACCCAAATTCAGAGGCTGTGTAATATAATAAGCAGGCACTATGAGAAGGTTTTTTTTGTAACACAGCCTGCATCCCTCCTCCCAGTGTTCCAAAGAACCAGACAGACACATTTGCTGACCACAGCAAATCTTTGAGAATCCTGTTGAGCACTAGCAATAATACTTTTATCAGTATTAGATATTAGGACTCCAGGGATAAGAATTTATTTTCTGTTTTTCCAAGCCAGCTATCACTAGCTGTGAAGGTAATTTTGGAAGCATATAGAAAATCTTGCTGTTCTTCTGGGACACCTTCACCTAAAAAGATTAACTCACCATAAAGTAACATTCTAATTTTAAGTTTGACCCAGAAAATTTCCATCACAAACTTTGATTGTTTCCAAGAGACTTTCAGTCTATCTTTTAGCCTTAAAAATTCAACCTGGAATTTATGAGTTTGAACTTTTTTTTTCCTGTACTTGCATGCTGTTGGCCAAGTAAACCCTGTGAATTTTGGTTTGCACATACCCATTCACAAGTCAGAATATATTGAAATGTGAATTTTGGATGCACATATCCATCTATGACTCAGAATTGAACCTGCTCACTGTTCAGTTCTCTGATGCCAGGTGTCATAATGTGCTGTGGGCATTAAAGTTTCATACACACTGTACAGAATGACTGCACTGATTTACTTAAACAATTATAGTAGACTTCTAGCTATCTTAATGATCTTTCAAGTATCATTATTACACGCCAATAGGAACATTATGACATTCTGAATATGATTTATTTGTGGTGTCATTACTTTCAGCAAAATTAAAAATGGATATGGATGTCAAATTTGAATTACCTTAGATCATAGTTTCTGTTTACAGGTACATCACAAGTAAGATCAAATTGATCAGAAAATATTTAAATTAGAAAATCTGGTTGCAGCATTTTGAAAAAACACATTTTTGAGAAAATATCCTGATTGTCCAAGCTGAAGTGTGTATAAGACATTGTTAGCTCTATGGAGTTTTTTTTAGAAAGGTTTTAAACATCCTAAATCAGTCAGTTATTTCCAATGAGACAAGATAAATTTGAAAATCTGAATAATTTCTTCAGAAAATGCTATTACAATGCAATTTTCCTTGTGAAAATTCTTTAAAATTTTGGTTTTACTCCAGCACAGAAGAGAAACAAATTTGAGCAGTTTGACTGTTACAATGAAATGGAATTCTAGCTTTTTACCAGCTGTAATAGTATCATTGTTTTCCAGAGGATTACAAAACTAGACTCAAAATATTTATTCAGACAACAGTACTTTTTGGAACCGCTTCTGCCTGGGCATCTCAAGAGCAATTAATTAAGCCTTGCAATATTCCAGCCATGAACATCACACCTGCATACTGCAGAAGATACAGAGACTTAATAATTTCCTGACAGACTAGTAGCCTACCATCATATCTCCTAACTGTTCTTTAACCTGAACATAATGAATATTATATTCTAGGAGCTAATGACTATCATTAAGCCAACAAAACACTACTGTTCACAAAAGAAATCTCTGTAAGTCTCAGAGGAATATAAGCCAGAAAGAACCCTTATTTAGAAAGTGACTTGCTATCTTTAAGTAGGAAAGTTCAGAATAATTTAGCTTCTTTTTTAAAAAATAAGTAAGTATGGAGTCATCACCTTGGATGATTGGTTCAAGGATCAGGAGCACAGGTAGTGTTTTTCTTGGTCATTCCATTAGCAAGAAAGCATAACAAAAGGAACAGGCAGACTGATTAGTCCAAAATATGGATACAAATGTGATGTAACTGGAAAGATTTTAAGCTTTTTGACTGTGGGATGGTTTATTTAACACCTGGTCTACCAGCATCTGCTGGGATGCACCTTTCTCAGAGAGGGAAAAGAGTTCTAACACAGGAGCTAGCAGCATTCATTGGTAGAATTTTAAACAAGTTTTGAAGTGGGGAAGGGACAAAACCAGGCTTGCAAGTGGTAAGGAATGGGATGGCATGCCAAAACTTGAGGAACTGAGTGCTAGAGACATTCTTCATTCTGCTCCAGGAGGTGTTAAATACAATGAACCACACTTGAAATGTTTCTACACAAACATATGCAGCATAAAGAGTGAGCAAAAGGAGCTCAAAGCCTTGGTCCAGTCCCTGGCATAAGTGAATCCTAGTGGGATGAGCCCTGTGAGTGTTGTGCCATGTTGGATGGTTACAAGATCTTTAGGAGAGATGGGCAGGTCATGTAGGTGGGTGACATTGTATGTAATGGAGGACTGGAATGTATGGAGCTTGCAGTTGTCACTGGCACAGCTGAGAGCCTTTGGGAAAGGATATGGATAAATAAATAATGTGGATGTCAGTGTGAGAATCTAGTATAGACCTTCCAGTCAGAATGATAATGCCAATGAATTATTCTTCTAGGAGCTAACACACACCTGTAAATCAACTGTCCTTGTCCTGACAGGGGACTTCAGCTTGCCAGATGTTAAGTGGGGAAACCACACAGATGGCACAAACAGGTCCAGAAGAATCCTAAACGCCTGAATGATTGTTATGGATTGAGCGAGAGCTTTAGAGAAGCCCTGCCTTAGGATCACATTTTTGGCAGCAGCTCTAAATCCCTGCACCTAAATCACTCTGGTTTGTAAGTTCTTAAGGACAGCCAATCACGTCTATTATAAAATGAGTTATTTACTGAATAGAAGGGAGATTAACAGAAAAAAGGCCTTAAACAGAGTTACTAGACAGAATAAAACAAAAAGAACTACTAGTGGATTACATAAAACAGTGCATGACAAAAAGATACCTATATTATAGCTAGCAAAGAAATAGTATAGATAAGGAGTCAATGTAACTTACCATGGAATTGATGATAGTGTGCAATAGTGACAATAGTCCTTTCTCTCAGCTCCCAGGAGAATCATCACGAAGTAGGCATCCTGACTTCGGGGAGAAAGTCTTCAAAAACTGACTTCAAAAACTATAAAAGCTACACCATACTTTCACAAAGCAGAAGTCTGCACTCCCTGAAACGCGTGAAGTGTCTATCAGTCAGAAATTCCAGCTTATCTTTCCACATCTGCTTCCACAGCAAGATGTTTACTGTCAGCTGAAAGCATCAATCACGTGGCACTGAAACAACTCACTACAACACAAACTGTCCTGATTGAGTTACTTCACCAAGACTCATCTGAGGCTTATGTGAGAGAAAGATGCCCTGAGTTATTGCCCCAGCTATCAAACAACAGATAAGCTCTCCTGTGGCGGGGGCAGAAGTCCTGCTACAATGACAGCTTCATGGTACCTGTACTAAAGGAGCAGATCAAAGCTCCTTGATATGTTGCTTGTTAACAGAGAAGGTCTCATGAGTGAAGCACTGATTGGTGGTGTGCTGGCCACAGTGACCATAAAGTGATCAGGTTTAAAATCTCTGTTGTCAATTGGAAAAGTGCCAGCAAATCTTCAACCCCGGACAGGGGCAGAGCAGACTGGCTGTCAGAGTAATAGTGACAAAGGTCCTGTGGGTCCTTCAAAATGTTTTTGAAGTTGCTGGGGTCCATCAGTACTGACCACCTTTTAATTATCTTCTCTAAAGGGCACAGGAGTTGACCAAGGGAAACCAGTTGTTGTGATGTTTCTGGATTTCAGTTAAGCCTTCAATACTATCTCTCACATTATCCTTCTGAAAAAATGTCCAGCTTACAGCTGGATAAACACATCATGGGATGGGAGCAAGTGGCTCGTGGGTCAGCCACAAAGAGTTACAGTGAATGGGGTGACATCAGACTGGGAACCTGTCACTGTGGGGTTCCACAGGGCCCCATCCTCGGCCCTGTGCTCTTCAACATCTTCATAAATGACCTGGACACAGGACTGGAAGGGATACGGAGCAAGTTCACAGATGATACAAAACTGGGAGGAGCTGTTGACTCCCCCGAGGGCAGGGAGGCCCTGCAGAGAGACCTCCACAAATCAGGGGTCTGGGCAATCACCAGCCATGGGAAGTTCAACAGGGCAAAGTGCTGGATTCTGCATCTGGGGTGGGGCAACCCTGGATGTATGGACAGACTAGGGAATGAGATGCTGGAAAGCAGTGCCATGGAAAGGGACCTGGGGGTCCTGGCAAGCTGAACATGAGCCAGCAGTGCCCTGGCAGCCAGGAGGGCCAACCCTGTCCTGGGGTGCATCAGGCACAGCATGGCCAGCTGGGCAAGGGAGGGGATTGTCCTGCTCTGCTCTGAGCTGGGGCAGCCTCACCTTGAGTGCTGGGGGCTGGTTTGGGTGTCACAATATGAGAAGGATCTAAATGTATTAGACTGTGTCCAAAAGAGGGCTACAAAGATGGTGAAGGGCCTTGAAGCTGTAGGAGCAGCAGCTGAGGTCACTTGGTCTGTTCAGCCTGGAGAAGAGGAGACTGAGGACAGACCTCACTGCACTTACAACTTCCTCATGATGGGAAGAGAAGGGGCAGGCACTGATCTCTCCTCTATGGTGACCAGTGACAAGAACCAAGGGAATGGCCTGAAGTTGTGTCAGGGGAGGTTTAAGTTGGGTATTAGGAAAGGTTATTTTACCTCAGTGGTGGTTGGGCACTGGAACAGGCTCCCCAGGGAAGTGGTCACAGCACCAGCCTGACAGAGTTCAAAAAGCATTTGAACAATGCTCTCAGCACATGGTGTGACTCTTGGGGATGGTGCTGTGCAGTGACAGAAGTTGAATTCGATTAAGCTTCTGGGTCCCTTCCAACTCAGAGTGTTTTATGATTCTAGTCTATGAGTCTATTTTTGTAATCAAGAGATGCATCTTTTATTTATTAAGTAAGAGACTACTATTACATCTGAAATGTAGACTAATTATTCTAAAAGCATTGATCAATTTGTTAAGAGCTTTTAGGTAAAAATGTAGAGTCTTTGTTGCTGCCACAGTAAGATTTACCTCACATAGGCATAATCTGCTTACTGATACAAATACCACCCCCTTTTACTTAATTTCAGGAAAACATCTCAGAAGTACTCTAAGCCAAAAAGGGATGATAAATGATTTTGAGATAGAAAATTGAAGTAGATTGATTAGGAGCAATTTTTTATGTTTTACACAATAAAAAGATGAACTACATGATTCATGGAGACAATTTGCAGAGCAACTTCTCTCTAATTGCTGCTGGACTAATGTAGAAACACACTCCTAGAAAGTAGAGAAATCCATTTACTCAATCATATAATTTAAGCAGTGAAGGGAAGTAGTGGATTTTTCCATTACCTTTTATATTAGCTTTGCTACATTCCACCTGTGACCCTTGTTTTGAGAGGGCTATGCTCCTTTAAACAATTCTGTAAGCATAATAAAGTTCCACTTCAAAATTTTCCAAAGAGACTAAGGACATTTAAAAAACCCCCATAATTAGGGACATAACCAATCTCACTAATTCCTGGTAATCTACTGTAAAACTAAATTATTTGTTAAGAGGTCTAATAAATTCTCATCTTCAGGAGCAGGAAAGAACATTTCCTGTATTTCCTTTGGAACAAAAAGTAGATACTATTCTCTTCTGACTACTTACTCTGTGGTTGTCCCGGGATCTGCAAATTTTGTTTTTAGTATTGTTTGAGGGTTTGGGGTTTTGTAACAGGAAATAGAGAGTTCTATTTAAATCAAGATAGTATTTCTTTTCTTTTAGTACTGTTCACGGGATAATAGATAGCTTTGTGTTGCTGGAGAGATAGAAAGCACATCCTTACCTCCACTCATTGTATCGAGTCACAGTACACAGAATAATTACCTTTATGTTCCAGATGTCTCCACTCAGGACCAGTTCTATTAATTTCTGGAACTCCATTAAAAAGAATAACATTGGTAAAAACAACCCTGGGAGCAGAAGTTGATTCTGTGCAATGCTTTTAAGTTTTTTTTATTGAAATAAAAACTTGTTTTGAAGGGTATTTTCAAAAATACCTAGAAGGAAAATGCAAACATATTTGAAGTAAGTATTCGTTATATTTCATACTGAAAACAAAAACATCACTAGCAGTGTCAGGTTCCCTAGGAAGCTGAAATACTTTTATACATGGTTTTCTGATCTTCTGATGAATGTATGCAATAAATGCAGTGTGTTCTGACACTTCAAAATATTTTCTATGTTTTAGCAAGACCAAATTAAAGAATTTATTCAGGAATAACAGCTTGAATTCTGCATTAAACATACAAAGGCCCCCAAAAATGTGAAAAACTGTTACAGATTTTATGGTGGGATAATTAAGATCCGTACAGAGAAAATAGAAGAACTGAAAATGCCACCTTATTTCTTTTAATTACAGCAGCTCTACTTATAAAACGTTAATATAGCTAACAACATTCTCATTGCACAATGCTCTGTTTTAAAACATCAGAGAAACCTGCAACTTCCTGAAATCTGTATTGATCTTAACTGCAGTAATTCAAAACAAATGTTAAATATCAGCTACTTGTCTAAATACTGATTTGAATGCATATTTAGATACTGTAAGAACAAGGCTAGCATAGATACATCAGTGTTATACTATTTAAAGGTATTTTAGCAGTAGCTAGGGTTTTAAAACAGACCTCACAATTACCTGATTGGGATGTTAGGGAAAAAGAAAGAAGTTAGTAAATATAAATTTTACAAAGGCACATTTTAATTAACATATTATGTATACATAAACGCAAGACATAATTTTTTAAAAGTAATTAGTATCTTAAAAAGGTCAAAAGATCAAAGAAAAAAAAGATCTGCTGCATATGGTGGTAATCTCACTAAATAGAAAGGATTTACAGATGACTTAGATAAAATGAGCGAAGTAAATCACTCTTGAAAGGAATAAGGCTTCTCCAAACCACACAGAGCTCATTAGCTACTCCAGGAAAACCAAGGAACAAGAGAAAAATAGGCTATGATATCCTGTTTGAACGGCAGGAACTGGATTAGCAAAATGTCTTGGTTTACAAGGCAGTATCTGCCAGGGAAAGGCCGCAAGACCTCCCTTAGCATGGAGAATGTAAAACCTCCTCCCTCTGGATTATTAGAATTGGTAGAATTAAGGGGCTCTCAGGCAGAGATGTGAGGCTAAGAGCAGCAGTTTTTACTAGTATGTGTAACAAAGCAAACACACCGCAGTAACAGCGGCCTTAACCCCAAACAGGCCCAGACCCAGCGAGAGCCTCGCGGCCGCGGCGCTTTCCCTTTGCTGCAGTTCCGGGCACGGCCGGCAGGGGCGCTGGCAGCTCCCGATGGGCAGGGCAGGTGCGGTGC
>VZSE01006887.1:0-41253 GCA_013398275.1 Promerops cafer | reverse complement strand
CAGCCGTCCCTGTCCCGCTCCAATGCCACCCAGGCCAGCAAGAGCGAGGCTGCCCCAAACTCGCCCTTTACCTGCCCCGTACTCTCGCCATGGTTCTGCCTTTTTCCCCTACCCTGTTCCAAGCACCCAGTGCTCAGTGCCTCCCCAGCTTCTAATGGGGAAAATTCCAACCCCCAACACAAAAGCTGTCAAGCAAGAACAAACTTGAATTTTAATGCCAAAATTATTCTGATAAGCAAGGTTTCAGATTTGGACAATGTAGATACATACATAGATACAGATACAGATATAGATCAATATATACTGATATTTAAAGCCAATTTACTAAAGAAGCAACGTTTGCAAACTAAGAGCTACTGTATTTTAAAATTAGATGATGACTTTGAAAACCAGAAAACCTCAGTTTTTTTAGTACTGGAGTTAGTTGTCAGAACTTAATGTCTTTGTGAATTCAGTTCTGGATTTCATAAAGGTTTCCCTTCCTGCTACTGTGACCATATTTTCTTTTCCATTTCTTATTAATGAATTGCACAGGTTGCAGACCTAAAATTAGAACCATGCAAAGAAGCCCATTTTATATCTGAGATGCCTTAAGATATGATTGCTAAGGGCCAGAAGATGGGCCAGAAGAAGTTCCTAGCATAAATAGGACTCCACTGGCAAAAAGTGCCTTGGTGATTCTATGTGATAGATACAGAAATTACACAGCTGCCTTGTTGATTCTTTGTGATAGATACAGAAATTACACAGCTGCCTTGTTGATTCTTTGGCACATTTATAGGTCATAGTCTGCTTTTGTTAGGGTAAAAAAAGCCTAAATAAATAAAGTTTTCAAATAAACCCACTTTTTGTAGGTCTAACTGCCTCCACCCTGGGATAGTTTTAGGAATATCTCAAGTGTTTATATTCTTCAAAAGGAAAACATTTTGGTTTTGACCCTAAAAAAACTTTACGGCTGCTTATAATTTTACAGTCATGGGAAATTGCATTTGAAGAGATCTACCTTTTTTATCTTTCTTCTCTCTTATCTCTATGCTCATAGGCACTGCATGTTCAGCCTGGCTGCCTGTCCTTTTCTGCTATACCATCAAACTTCTATTTATTTCCAGCCCTGCCAGTCTCTAGTCTTCCAGCTTTTAGCATCTGCCCATTTACCACCATCTTACAGTTCATGTGCAGACCCTTTCCCATAGCTGTTCAAGTTTCTCACCTTAGCTGTTCTTCCCTTTTTCTTCTGCAGGCCTCCACATAACCGAATTTCCTTTTTCTCTGCCTATCTGGGCCTTGCCCGCCTCTTACATCTCCAGCTTTTACTTCCTGGTGTTCTGTCCAGGCACACAGAAATTCAGGACTGTCCACTGCATCTGGACAAGCCTTTACAAAAAAAAAAAAAAAAAAAAAGTTGTAGCATTCATGCTTTCTTTTCCTCTAGACTCTGCCTTTTCCTTACTTTCTGTCTTCTGAAAACTCAGTCCTCTCCACTTCAATTGCCCATTTCTCTCTTTCAGAACTTGAGGTCTGCAGTGCAGGAAAAGCTCCTTCCTCTTAGCTATTGTGCTAAGTGCCAGAGTGCCACTGATGCCAGTGACAGCAATTATAAGGAAAGTCCTCAGCAGTCATTTCAGTTTAAGAGGCAGCGCACATTGTGCAGTCTAGTTAAAGCAGAGTGCCTCTAAAGGGAGGGGTTGTGTGTGTAAAGTGGTTACCAACACAGACCCTACTTTCAGTAGAGTATTTATGACATAGTGTATAACAGAGTAAGATGGTAGTGCTGCCTCTCTTCCAGCTGTTATGTGGTTACCTGAAATCAGGTAAGACCCAAAATCCTTGACTTTGTAGGAAAGTGAGTGTGGAGAAAAATTTTGAGAGTATGCATCCTCAGGCTTGCACATCAGTAACAAAAACTTAATATTTTTGAGATGTAATATAAAAGATAGTTACACAAATCTCCTTCTTGAAGCAGAAAAACCTACTCTCCTCCTGCTATTGTTTTCCCATTGACTTCTTATTCATCACTTAAAATACTAGAACAAGAAGGAAACATGATGGGAAACTGCTGCATTCTGATAATCTTCATCTTGTAAAATAATCACCCAAAATTGTCTTCAGGATTGTAAACCAAAAAGTAGAAAACCATATTTTTCTGGACAAAGAATTTATTCTACTTGATTTCCTATATCTGAAAGGGCAGTAAGTTGGAGACAGCAATAAGTTACTGGGGTACCCAGCCCCCTGAGGTGGAAGACAGGGATAGGGAGCAGCATGAACCTCCCACAGTCCAAGGAGAAATGGTCAGTGACTTACTAGAATGCTTAGACCCACAGAAATCTATGTGGCCAGATGGAATCCACCTGAGGATACTGAGGGGGCTCTTGAAAGTGTTGTCTGAGCCACATTCTGTCATTTATCATCAGCCCTTTTCATATGGGGGATCTGAGATGACTGAAGGTTGGCCAATGTGATGTCCATCTACAGAAGGGTCAGAATGAGGATCCAGACAACTGTGGGCCTGTCAGTCTGACTGTGGTACCAGGGAAGGTCATAGAGCAGATCATCCTGAGTGTCATTTCATGGCATTTGCAGGACAGCCCAGCCAGGAGGGGTTCATGAAAGGCAGGTCCTGCTTGAACAGCCTGATCTCATCCTATGATCACCCTATGCAGTGGGTAATCCACTTAACAAATGAGGGAAACATTGAACACTGTCTACTGGGACATTAATAAAGCTGTTGACAACATTTCTCACAGCATTCTCCTGGAGAATCTGAGTGTTCACGTCTTGAATGGGTCCACTGTTCACTGAGTTAAAAATTGGCTGGATGATTGGGCTGAGAGTGTTGGTGAATGGAGTTACATCCAGTTGGTGGCCAGGTGTTCCCCAGGGATCAGTATTGGGACCAGGCTCTTTAATGTCTTGATTGAGGGGATTGAGTGCATTTAGTAAGCCTGCAGATGACATTAAGTCTGGTGGGAGTGTTGATCTGCTGTAGTGTAGGGAGGCCCTGCTCAGGGATCTGGACTGAGGCTGAGAACAACAGTATGAGGTTCAACAAGGCAAGTGTGGGGTGCTGAACTTGAGTCACAACAGCCCCAGGCAGCGCTACAGGCTTGGGGCAGAGTGGAGTGGCTGGAAAGCTGCTTGGCGCAAAGGAGCTGGGGGTGCTGGTTGGCAGCACCTGAACACAAGCCAGCATGTGCCCAAGAAGGTCAGTGGAATCCTGGCCTCATCAGCAATAGTGGGGTCAGCAGGACAAGGAAAGGGATTTTCCCCCTGTATTTTGTCCTGATGAAGCTTCATCTTGTTTTGGGCCCCTCACAACAAGAAGAACACTGAGGGGCTGGAGTGTGTCCAGAGAAGTGCAATGGAGCTGGTGAAGGGTCTGGAACAGAAGTCCAGAACTCGAGGAGTAGCTGAGGGAGATGGGGTTTTTTAGCCAGGAGAAAGGGAGGCTCAGGGGAGACCTTATCATTCTCTACAACTCCCTGACAGGAGGAGGGTGCAGCCAGGTGGGGGTTGGCCTCTTCTCCCGGGCAACCAGGGACAGGACAAGAGGTAATGGCCTCAAATTGCTCCAGGAGAAGTTTAGATTGGATGTCAGTAAAAATTCCTTCACTGAACGGGTTGTCAAGCATTGGAACAGGTTACCCAAAGTGGTTGAGTCGCCATCCTTGGATGCATTTAAAACGTGTAGATGTGGAACTCAGGGACATGGTTTAGTGGTGGACTTGGCAATGCTGGATGAATGGTTGGACCCAACAATCTTGAGGATCTTTTCCAACTGGAATGAGTCTATGATTCTAAGTAAAGCATTATTTCATGTTTTAGGGTTAGGATTAAGGTTTAGGGATTATGGAGTTTGATTTAGGTTACAGTTTTGTATTTGGGATTATTAGGTTTGGTTTATGTTTCCTTGTATTATGTTTTATGTTTTTACTATTACCTACTTAAAAATTCCAAGTGAGTGTAGAGAAACAGTATAAGACACTTCAGTTGAAAAAATGCAATTACAAAAATAGTACAAATGATAAACTTACAATTCAAGAACAAAAACCAGAATGAAAAAGAAAAAAAACAGTATGAGCAGTACACACAACAGTAAGGTCAGAGGCTGGAAGATAGGATTACATTATTGGTAAAGCTTCTGTGTAATTGAGATACTTTTTCTTAGCAATATAACTATTTCTGTGTATTTATTTCTCTAACTTAATGAAGATTTTCCATAGACAAGCTCTATCTATCCTCACTGAATTTATCAGTTATCAAAAACATCTTTCAAACAATACTATAATAGCTACTTCATGAAGTTTTGCTACAAATTCCAAATAATTATTAATTAATATTGTAATGATTAATGCTACTTTTAAATGTTCAGTTAATATTTAAATCAGTTTTCATACTTAACTTGTGTGGAGATTTTTTGTTTGCTGGGTTTTTTGGTGTTTTTTTTACAGTTTAAGTAATACTAATTATATGTGGATTATGGCATTAACTGTACTTGTATTACACTGGGCACATACCAGATTTTTTAAAAACAAATTAACGTGACTAAGGTTTGTGTGGTAACAGAAAGAGGTAAGAATTTAAGAAAACTAGAAATAGATCTTATATCCAAAAAATAGATTTTCTTTGCACATAAGTGTTGCAGTACCTGAATCAGAGATGATAGACAACAACTAAATTTTAACAACATTTTATATTCACTAAAACCTCTGATTATCTGGCTTAGTCTGATTATCTCATTTTCTTGATTTCCAACGAGGGACTATTAAGTGCAAAGATACAACCTCTGGCTGAGGATGTCCACAAGCCTAAGATTGCTGAAAGAATCCAGGAGGTAACACTTTACTCTTGCCATGCTAACCTCCACACCTAGTACTAGACATTTTCAGACAAAATACTGGACTACATGGGTTATTGATATCAGCCTTAACAGGTTTTCTTTATTGTTGGTTATATATTAAAAAAGTATTAAAAATTTCATATGGTTGCCCTACTATTCCACCATAAGTTAATATTTAAGTCTTGTGTATGAGTATGTTTTGTTTACAAATGGTTTACTATACACTGGAAGTGTGGAAGATCACATTTTGTGTTTACCATATCATTTATATACTTCAGTAATGTATTCTGAGAACTCATTAGGATACATGGATTGAAAATTTTCATTTAAAGTCGAATAGTTGTTTAGCAACTTTAAAATTTAATTAGAACCCGTTCCTGCATTTCATTATGAGGTTATTTCATAATTACTCAGTAAATAGATCCTCCCTATTTACTAATGCAGAAATGACAACACATGACACTGCTGAATTACAACTGCACAGCTGGAGAAGATACTTAGAGAAATAAAGAACAAATAAATGCACTATTTAAAAAACAGCAGGGGAAAAGTCAGCATCAAGAATCCTTCGTCAACCTTCACCCACGCTCCCCTTCACTGTTGTAAATAGTGCTACGAAATTCAGCATGGTTGTCTATATTCTAATTAGAACCAGTTCATTCTTTACTTATGCAGCCTAGAGGAACTGGGATATTGGTACCTAGAAGAAAGCTATGATTCTAACAAATGGAAGGATGGGTAAAGTGCTGCAACAGACCCTGTACTCACTGCATTGAGTTTAGTCCAGTGGGTGAACAGGATGGTGTAGAATTGAGTTCAAAATATACTAAGACACACCACATTTTGTTTTCCTTTGTGAGTGAAGTCCTAAACATACAATTCCTTTTGCTTGTGTGATATCTGCATTGCATGCCCCTCTGAATTCTGACAGGAAAAATTAAGTTAGCACCATGATTCAAGATTGTTTAAAGGTTCATTAAAGGTAATGTTTTATTACATTAACAGTTGGACTGATGATCTTAGAGACATTTTCCAACCTAAACAATTCAATGATTCTGTGTTACCATCTCTCAAAAAGACAAACATATTATTATTGTTATTGTTAGATTATTTTTGTGCTCATTCTCAGAACTGCAGTATATACTTTAACACTTCTAAGAAATTAGAGTTCAGTGGAATACTTATGAGAAAATAATTATTCACTGTTCCTTCCTTTCTCTTTTGATAGAAAATTTCAACAAGAAACATACTGTAGATACTAAGCCCCCTCAAATTAAGCAATTTATTCCAATTATTTTGTATATCTTCACTGGTAGCTTTAATCAGTATTAATATGTATGATTTTCATTTTTAGCTGCCTCTGCAGTTGAATTGGGCTTTCTAAAATCACATATAGTTTTCAACATCACAGAAAGCTTTGATTTTCCCTTTTCCCATCCTTCTTTATTATTCTTTACTGCTCCTAATAAAGCCATTATTTGATTCATGAAAGAAAACAAAGGATACAGTAGGCTTTTTCTCATTTTGATATTCATAGCTCTACCTCTTAGCTTCCTTCCCTTCTGTTCTTGACTTCCCTCTTTGTATATTTTCATCCTGTTTTCCTCCTTTCTAACTCCAAAACATGCCTGTTGCTATCCTTCAGCAGAACAGTGGTTATGGCTCCACACACAATAAACTGGCATATGCACTCTCCATGTCCCCCCCACCCCGCTTCTTTCCACCCCTGCAGCACTTACTCCTTTGTACCTCAGGGAACTAATTCAAGCTAAAATCCAGCCCAACAACTACAGAGAATTTTTAACCCAGCAGCTAATGGTGATGGTTTCGATTGTTTTTAACGCAGCCATGGTACGCAAGCATGAAAACAGAGACAGGAAATATTTAATACCTTCTTTTAGTGGCCAGTATGGTTTGTACAGACCTAAAGCAAATGCAGAACTAAGCTATGAAGTGATCAGGTCCTTAATCTTTTTTCAGTCAGCCAAATTCTACCTAAAATTTTAGGTGCAACATGGGCTTTACTTTATTAACTGGGGTTATTATGCAACTTTCTGCAAAATGACACAAATTATATCAGGTTACACATCTTTATACCAATACCACGATGTCCAACAATTGTCAATCTGTGTAGATTGTACCACAAATAATTAACTGCCCATAAAACCTAAACAAACTAACTTCCTGTTCCTGAAAAGCATGAGGTTACCCAAGGCATCTGAGAGGTTCGCAGGCTTTTTCTGTAGAATTAATATACAAGCTTTTGCTTTCAACAACATTCCAAATGAGATAGAGTGGTAAAAAAACTGTAGAGCAGCATGAAGCTTTTGGCAGACAAGTTCTGCTATGAGAGTGTCCAATAAAAGTTTTGCTAATGACTGGTCTGTGCATACCACTAGAGCAACATCAAGCACACCATATGTGTAAAAGGCATTGCTTCCTTGCCTAGGACAGCAACCTTAGTTTATTTAAATAGACTTTTCTACAGACACCAAATGAAATTAAAACCAGTATATCATGCCTGGGGTTTTTTGGAAGTTGTTTTATTTAAGCTTTTGCTTTTTCCCCCTCCAATGAAGTGAGGAAACATCTTGCTAAAATACACTTCCTTTAAGATACCTGACTTTCTCTCCAACCACCCTTTACTTTTCCCCTAAAAAATTCTCATCCTCTAACAATCCCTTACACTCCCAAAATGAAGTCAGAAGCAGACACACCATATCCCCGTATTAGACTATCTTTCTGTCATGATAAAAATTTGTTTTGCTTACTTCCATCACAAAACATCTTTCTTAAACTTTTAAATCCTTGGCATAAAACAATGTGAAAGTATTGGAAGTATTTCTCAAGAAGATGCAAAGTTGTAAATTACACTGAAGACATACTACTGGATTCTTAGATTCAATACTATTCACTTCATGAAATAATGAGTCTTCATAAATAACATAAACTGTGGATTTAAATCCATTTGTTAAGATTATCAGAACATTAATGTTTTTCCTTAGCACATATTTTCATGTATCTTCAGATGAGAAAAAAACTTCCATAAAGAAACTTCCCTCTACAAAGAAGCAGCAAGAGAGGCCTCAATGTTTCATTTCTGTCTACAAGATAATTGTTTTGTAAAAGCTCCATCAACACATAGCATACCGTCGAAACATACCAGGTTCTTGATCACATGGATAAATTACTACTAAAAAAACTATATAAATATTTAGACATGCTGCATTTTGTATACTTTTTTCTGTCTTTGCAGAGTGATTAACAATCAATACTCATGTATGGAGAAATAGCACTGAGCTGTCAATATTCACAATTATACTACTTCTTTATTTTTGTACATGAACCCAGGGCCTAATTTACTGGTTATGATAAAGGCCATTATGAAGATACCATTAGATCAAACTAACTCTCAATTCTATTTTTCAAATAATAGAAATGGAAGAATGGTCACAGAATCAGAAGTTTTAAATGCAATTGGGAAAATGACAGTCACCTAACCAGTGTCACTTGATAGAAGAAAACCAGACTTTCAGGGCTTTTTGGTCTCCTGATTTGTCATCAACCATCACCAATGTTAGACAGTAGATAAAGTACTTGGCTAGAGATAGAAGATTATTTCACACTGTCCTTTCTTATTTTACATTAAAAGATTATAACTCATATTTTACAATGTTGGCTGTAAAATAAGGTCATAGATGAAAGATAATGTCGATTTTTAAAAGATCATGAGCATTAGCCTCTTGTTCTTTCATGAATAGCAAGGGGCCCCATAAGATACCTAATTTTCTCCTATTTTGTCTTTGCCTACACTATCCAGTGTGATCCCATAGCACTTAACAGCTGATGCTTGCCTTTGTATATGACCACCTCTAAAACAAAAAA
The DNA here is from genome assembly GCA_013398275.1 of Promerops cafer. Lineage (NCBI taxonomy): Eukaryota > Metazoa > Chordata > Aves > Passeriformes > Nectariniidae > Promerops > Promerops cafer. The sequence continues at coordinate 32,528 of VZSE01006887.1, read as the reverse complement.
AGTAAAATCGATTTCAGTGCTCTTCCATACACTAACATTTATTTTAAAGTAATATAATATTTATACAGGCCCTTACTGCACATATGCTTGGCAGATATTCTTGGCAGCTCCAACAAATTTTTCACTATTTGCATTTGAGTTACTCATTTGTAAATAAAAGGTTTAAGAAAAAAGACGTGTTTTCATAGAAAGGTATCTAATGAAAGATAATTTGAATGTTTAAAGTTACAAGTAGATCCTTATTTACACTTTCTACTTAATGGCACTTTCTAGTTTGGAGAAACTGTATGAGGGAATTATAGTAACAGTTGGTACAAGGGAGTAAATTACCTAAGCATGTGCTTAGGCAGCCAGCAGCATTAGGGGCTGCTGTATTGCTTTATGATAAATGATAGATTTGTTGTTTAATAGCAATAATACTTGCCCAAATTTTATATATAGTACACATCTGTTAAATGATGACTGTGCTGTAATTGTAAAAATAAAAAGAGATTGTCGTAGGAGCAGGAAAGTCAGTTGTGAATATTCAGGTTGAAATTATATTTATTTCCTAAATGCTATTAGTGGAGCACAACACTTCCTCTTAACTACCACAAATCACAATCTTTTCGATCACAGATTCTTTGAACATAGGTATATTTTCACATTAGCATTTTATTTTTTTTTTTTTATTTGAAAGAATGCTTTGTGAAGGTTTTTATTCTGTCAATACTTTAAAAGTGAGATCAGACTTCCATCTTCTGCAGTTAGTGCAATTGCATTGTTCTTGGACTGTGATTATCAACATCAATAAAATAAATCCTTGACCCTTTAAGCAGAAATAATAATCTGCTTTTCATAGAATAATCATAGAATTGTCAAGGTTGCAAGAAACCTTTAAGATCATCCAGTCCCACCATCCAGCATTACCACTGTAACCCCTAAATCACTAAACCACACCACTGAGCAACAGACCCAGATCCTCTTGAGCACCTCCAGGGATGGTGACTCCACCACCTCCCAGGGAAACCTATTTCCTACCACCCTAAGAGTGAACAAGAATTTTTCTAGTATCTGATCTGAATCTCCCCTGTCTCATCTTAGGGCCATTTCCCCATGTCCTCTCCCTGCAGGCACAGTAGAGGAGACCGGCCCCCTCCTCACTGCACCCTCCTGTCAGGGAGTTGTGGAGAGCAGTGAGGTCCCCCCGAGCCTCCTCTTCCCCAGACTAAACAAACCCAGACCCCTCAGCCATTCCTGGTATGACATGTTTTCTGGTCCTTTCACGAGCCTTGCTGCCCTTCTCTCCGGCACCTCAAAGTCCTTTTTAAAGTGAGAGGCCCAGAACTGAACACAGGATTCAAGGTGTGGCCTCACCAGTGCCAAGTGCAGGGGGCTAATCACTGCCCTGGTCCTGCAGGCCACACTATCCTTGATACAGGCCAGGATGCCATAGAGCTTCTTGGCCACCTGGGCACACTGTTGACATGGAGCTGGCTTCAACCAGCATCCCCAAGTCCCCTTCTTCAGAACAGCTCTCCAGCCACTCCTCCCTCAGCCTGTAGCACTGCATGGGGTGGTTGTGACCCAAGTGCAGGACACAGGACTTTGCCTTATTGAGCCTCATGAAGCTGTCCTTAGCTCATTGATTGAGTCTCTCCACGTCTCTCTGTAAAGCTTTTTTTTCCCCTATAGAAAAGACTATTCTCATCCTAGAAGAAAATTCCAACCTACCAAGCATGCAAACAAAAAGTTGTTTAACATGTCACGGTGGTCTGTACCAGCTAAATTAACTGTATTGGGTATCTCTGAAGTTTATACAAGGAATTAAACTAAAAAATCTAAGTCAGTGTGCTAAATGCTCATTTAGCTACTAAGAAGCATTAAGCATGGAATGTCTCCCAGCTCCAATCTCCACCTACCCATAAAGGTGCTCAATGGGGCTGAAGATTAGATGCTCTCTCTCAGTCAATTGGATTGGGATTCCTACTGCTTTTTGAATAGCCACAGAATTGAGGCATATTTTCTTTGCCACAATGACTCTGTGAGAGCTTTCCTGGGAAATAGGGAAATATCCTTATCCTGAAATGCCTCTAATCTGTAACTCCTTCTATGAATATCTCTCTCAGTTCACCCAACTCAGCTCCCCTCTTTGATTTATGCTGTATTACCAATTCAGGTGATATTTGTGAAACCTGCATTTTGCCCTTTTTTATATTAACAGAACTTTGCTGAAGTCAGTGTTAGTTTTGTCCATGAAAATAATGTAGAAGATGTTTTGGTATTCACCTGCCATAAAGCAGTAAGTTACATATTACCATGGCTTTTCAAGTAGTATCATCTAGCCAAAAATGTTCTTCCACCACCTGCAGTGCCACTACAGTAAAACTATTTTAAAGCTAGCATTAACTGTGACTTGTATTACAGTATGAAACCTGTCATACAGCCTAAATGACTGACAGCTTACAGAGGCAACACAGATACCTATCCGAAGAAGCAGGTGATCCATGAGAAGATGACAAGAAGCCTACTAACTTTCCCAAGCCTACTAACAGTATCTGTAGAAAGGTAGTACAGCCTACTGCAAGTAATGGGACAGGGAATGCTGTGATGCTCACCAGAAGATATTGAGGGCTCAGTGACCCACATCATGTCATGGCTAACCTGAGCAGGCACAAGTCTATGCTGTGCAGAGCCAGTGTGGCCTTCAGGCTGCGTTGGGCTGTGAAAAATCTCTTTGTGGTGGGACAAGCTCAGGCAGCACACAGTGTTGGAGGAGCCAGCAGGCGGCTGCCAGTTGTACCAGAGCTTACGCCACCTGCATGGCTTTGCCTTTATCTGAAAGTGTAAGTTCTAACAACTAGTGTTTTAAATGGTATTTTAGAGTATTTTTTTAGAGTTTATCTTTAGAATCTTTTAGAGCGTCTTTCTTGCTGAGACCATATGTACGAGCACCTCCTTGTAGCAACAGACTACTTTACCCTGCAAACACATACAACTCTCCATGGGATCAGAGAGAGTGCTCGTGTCCCACAAGGACACTGGAAAGGTTACAGCAGTACCTGAGGAGTGGTAAAAGGCAAGTGCCACACCCATGTTCCGGGAGGAGGATCCAGGAAATTATTAACTTGAGAGTCTGACCTCAGTCCCAAAGGTTAGAGGAAATCCTCTCTGAATACCTAGGCATGTGAAGATGATGGTAGTTTGAAACAGTCAGCACAGGCCTACAATGTCAAGTCATGTCTGCCCAACTTAATTCCCTCTAGAAAGAGGTGTATGATTGTGTAGATAAGGGGCAAGTGATAGAGGAGCTTCCACACATGGCAGGGAGGGGCAAGAAAATAAAATAAAGCAATTAGAGAACCAATACGGTACAGGTTGGACACCTGGACTTGTAGAAATGTAAGTTTGACAAAGACAAATGCAAATTCCTTCATCCTTGCAGAAATAACTTCATGCAACAGTATGGGCTGGGAACCAGCTGGTTAGGAAGCTTCAGAGTAAGAGCCGTGTGCACTCGTGTGCAGCTTAACAGAAGTCAGCCGTGTGACCTTGCAGTGGCAATGCCCATCAGAGCCAGCAAGCAGGTCCCAGAGAGCAAGCTGCCTTCTGCTTTCAGCACTTGTGAGACTGCATGTGTAGTGTCCTATTTAGCATTCCCTAGCACAAGAACGCTGCTGATAGTGAAGCAGGTGACCAGCAGACATTGCCAAGGTGGTCAGCGAGATAGAGAACATTCCATTTCCTAGAAAGGATGAGAGAACCAGGATTTTTTTAGCCTTAAGAAAAGAATCAGAAGCTGGACAAATTCTAATAGCCACACACTGCAATTTCACCCTGTTAGAAAACCCAGTACAATAAGTGCTTAAGGAAAAGTGACAGACTGATACAAAAGTCTGTCATATATACACATTTAGATGAGCAGCTGATTTGCAGGAAACTGGCCTCTTCTGTTGAATTCAGAGCTGCAGTGTCAGTTTACCTTTATCCTCTCATTTTCTGTTGTTACTATTGGTATTCTGTTCCTTCTAGGACCATAACACCAAAGAATTGGATCTGAAATGAGAGGTGTTACTTACATTTTAAAGTCCTTTCTGACTTTTCCATTCAGATAAATACATTTAATTTTCCTTGCCACTAGATAAATCAGGAACATCGTACTATAAATCATTCTTTCCTCCCTATAGCAAAAAGCTTGAAGTTATTACCTTTTTATTCAAAGCAGAAATGTTTGACACTGTTACAGCGAGACATCAAGAAATAGGTCTTTATATTTAGAACCAAATATTATGTTTACTCTTCCATCTAACCATGTTCCATTACCATGAAAATTTCTACTTTTGATATGATCTGAAATATATAACTCTTCTACTATGAACTCGCATTACTGAGCAGTACAGAATACCTTTTAGGAAACTCCTTAATATCCTTCACTCATACTTTGAAATTACATTTTCTCAACTAGCTGTTGCTTCCTGAGAGCACTGCCCGCATTCAACAAGAAGGAGGTTGCTGGGTTTTAATGACATACGTATTTGTGGCCAAACTAATATCCAATAGGATTAGACTAGTCCTCAAGCTGTTCTTGCCAGCCTAGTATATTTGGAAACCTGCCATATTTCTTGGACTAGCCATGGCCTTGTTCTACAGTTTGAGTGAATACCTTGAAAGGAACTAGGGCACAGCAAAGTTTCTGAGAGCCTTCTGTTTTCTGCTAGCTTGCCTTAGTGACAGAGCTTTTAAAGGATATTCTGATGCAGGTACCTCGTACTGCCATAGCACACTAATTGGTTTCATTTTCTTGCATAACCGTAACGCAAGAACTGACTTTCATTGCTAACAGAGTAACATGTTCCTGTGTGACAATATTGTAGGTTTCTGTCAGGGTTTGGCACTGGCCCAATGCCAGTGCCCCCATGAAAAATGTATTTTCTTTAACTAACTGCTGTGAGATGTGACCAGGAACAGAGCAGAGCAGACTCAAGCTTAGAAAAAGAGAGGAAAAAAAAACTTTATTAAACTACAAACTAAAATCAGAAACACACAGGAAACAGAATGAAAACCTTTTAAACCATTACCATTCCTCCTCCTCCCACCCCATTTCACCAAAGCACAGTGAGACAAAAATCTTGGAGTCCTGATCAAGTTACCCTCACTCTGATAATCAATTCTCAGTCCATCAGGGGAGAGAGGAGTCTCTCTTGTACCAGAGTCCTCCCCACGAAACAGAGCTGAAACTCCCCATGTTTCCTTGTCACACGTGGCACCGCCCGGAGAAACTCTGCCATGGTGACATGCTCCTTCCATGTACAGTGCTCTCACCACCGTCCATGGACCGAAACTGCTCAGGGTTCTTCAAGGATGCTTTGCCAAGTGCCCAAAAAAACAACCGTGTCTCATTTTTGGGACAACAGTCCCCCCCATTTTCTCATCCCCTGGGGCCGAGGGTTTTCTCAAGAACAGAGCTCTTCTCCCTGAAGATGGAAGGCACCACCACGCCCTCTTCATCTTCCTCTGTTCACTCCATTATATAATACCATTACAGCAGGTCAGTCTCTTGGCTCAGGCTATAGCACCCACCCAAATGCAGTCTCATGTATTACAGGTAGCTTGGTTCAGTCTATGGCTATACAAGAAAAGTCCAGCAAAAAAAGCCACTCCATCATCTCCTCCCACTCCAGCTTTTCCACATCTTCTTAACATCTCAGGTCCCAGACTGTCTCTCTTCTCTCTCCAACCACCAGCCAGGAGGACTAATGTTTCACAAAGTTTCCTTCACCCAGGAAAGGGTTAAAAGTCCGAGCTCCGCTGCCCTCAGGGCACTGAGATCTCACGGTGGCACTCCCACATGCTGGGCATCCACCCCCCTGCCGCCTCCTCTGCCGGCACAGGCTCGCTCGCTCTCTCTTCTGGGGTTGGGGGGGGAACAAAAGATACCTCGGTGTTTTCTCCACCCCTCCATCCTGCAGGGGCTGGCCCGGTTCCATTCCCTTCCACCTTCTCTCTCTCTCCGGGGCTCCGGCCTACCTCAGCCTGGGCCTCCATGGCTCCCTCCCCCACCCAGCCATGTGGCCGGGCGGGGCAGAGACCGTGCCGCTCCCTGGGCTACCACGGGCGAAAGAGAGCGAACTCTGGGAAATCTCTGCTTTTAACCCCGTGTGTCTTCAGAGGGGACTCACGTCTTCAGTGGGCACACCAGGTGTCAATATTCGAATCTGACCACTGATTGGTTTAACTAAAACTTCCCAAAAAACTCACTTCCTCCCAAACCGAGGCAGTTTCATATATTGACACTGAATTAACTGGAAATTTTCACTGTGACCAGCAACAAAAAAAGCAGCTTATTTTCTCTATTAAAAGGAAAACATTCTTGAAGAACACGGATTCTGAAACTGCAGTCAGATACGCTTCAAGTGAAGAAGTCTACTCAGCACCTGAAAGAAAGATAACAGGAAGAAATTAGTTTGTGATATACTGTAGACAAGAGATGACAGAAAGTGCAAAAGCTGCTTTCTGCCAGAGCACTACATGTAACTAGTGAGAGCAGCTGCCATGACAAGTGCCTTCAGCAGCTGCTACAGGAGTGCTGTGTCACTCTACAGAAATATGGCCATACCTCTGCTGGGGTTGCAACCTGTGTTGAGAATTCAGCCTGTAGGAACAGCGGTTATCTGAAGGGCTCTGACACACACTACTGCCAGGTACAGTGAGGCAATATATGCACACTGTGCATACACACTCCACCAAAACATTAAGACTGTTAAGAGAAAAGATGATTCTGAGAGCAAAGTGGGTAAGGCAAGAACCAAGGACTGGTACGCATAGCCACATAAACCATTTTCTGTTTAATACCAGCTCTTAACTAAGCATGCTTTCTCAATATCACTAATTTCATTCCTTTTCTTGTTGGAAAAACTATGTAATATTTCTCATTAATTCTAAAAGCTTGAACACAGATCTGGAAACCTTATACACCAAAAAATTGCACTGAAATATCTGCAGAGCAGTCATGCTGTAAACAGCTTTATTGAGATCCTCTTGCTTGCACTGTGTCGGTTTGTTCCACGACTGCAAACAGGATGGGTACTGCAAGATTTGCTGACATAGGATTTTATTCAATCATCATTGTGTCATACAAGCATAAGGGAGAGACACAGAAAATGACACAATCCAAGCAAACACTCGGCAGAAGACCATCCTGCCTCATTACACGGCCATTTCTAGGAATTTTCTCAGCCAACAGCATACAGCAAAAGTTTAACAGACATTTTACTTTCAGCAAATCATAAAAGAGCACACATGGGCTTATTCTTAACAAAAGGCTTCTGTATAACCTAAGAAACAATATACAATAATTCGTTATTAAGCTTGAAACTTTCTCCTATCTCTGCAAAGCATACATCTAGACTTTTTCACATCCTGACTTTATTTACCATATAAAGTCAGTCATTGTTCTTTTGGCCTTGTTGCAGATATAACTGTATCCACCAAAACTAGGAAGCTTCCTAATTTACACCACAGAGTTCTGGGATTCCCAGCTTTTCTCTACCTTCTGTGGTCTTTTTGCTTTCTAGATTTCCCACAGCACTAGACCACAGACATGACAGTGGCTTTCCAGAGAGCATATGTTGAAAATGAAGACAAGGACAATGGGGATGGGGGAGAAGAAAATGTCAGACAAGTACCATTGCCTTTCAGGTGGGAAGGTGGGGGAGGGAGGAAGAGAACAGGAGACATGCAATCATTGTAGCAGAGATGGCTAAACATTAACAGAAATGCAAAAAAGAGGGGCAGGTGTGACTTCATCATTTAAACCAAACACAACACTTAATTTGATTTTGCAGTTTGAATAACATGACTCTTGCTTTGCACGAGTAGAATAAAATCTGTGTATTATTTGTGCTGTTTGAAGTTTAAAGACTCCTATCCTTTTACATGCTAAGGCAAAAACTTCAAAGGAAGTTTCCTAACTCATTATAGGAGAAATATTTCCATAAAACAGCACTGAAGGTTTACAGTCGGCTCTATGAACTTCTACAAGGATTACATGAAATGAAGCTTGGTCAGTTTCCTACTAACAAGCAATTTTTTCTGAAACTGTAACTCAAGATCCAGTAATGTAGGTTCCAGACAAGCAAACGCTTTTGCTGTTACAGTTCTAAACAATGTACCATTCCCAAAAGCTGCAGATAATAAACCCAGAGGTGGCTCACGGGGTTAAAATTTCCTCAGTTTCTCAGTGGGAGGGGCAAGGAAAGAAAGGGGCACAGGGATGTTTTTGTTTATAAACTGTACAAAATAAAGCCTAAAACTCCTCACACCTCAAGCATCAAAACCCTCAAGATGTCCCATGCTCCACCTTCCTCCATTTATAACTTACTTGGCAAATTACCTCTAGTTTTCCTTAGAGTCTCAAGCATGGTTCTGAATTTGGGATTGAGCAGTAAGGCTATACTAACAATATGTCACAGCAAATCTCAATGGCCTAAAAGACATCGTTCGGAGGAAGAAAAGGCTTTGAAAAAAGATACTGACAGGTCAGTTAAAAAAAATCCCTCTGTTAACCACCAATTTTACATTCTTTGCAAACACTACCAACACTGGGCAGACTGCTCCTGTCACTGGTTCCCCTACTCCTGCCAGAAATATTAGTTCTTCTGAATTCACAGGGAAACAACCCAACTCAAACCAATCAACCAAACGAAAAAAACAAACAAACCAAAAAACCCAAAACAAAAAAACAAAACCAAAACAAACCATACCAAAAACAAAACCAAAAAACATGCGAAGGGGAAAGGATGGGAAGAAGAAAACAGAAGAACAAAAATCTTAATCAAATAATTTCTCATACTCTATACACTCAAAATATTTATTTTTCTTTAAAAGTGACTAAGCAGCATCCATCAAAATTTAAATAAAAACTTTAATATATTCAATCAAAATTAAGACCAACATTAAGTATACTATACAACATGTGTGCAGCACAAGTATTTGACTACTCTGTAAAAAGGTTAGTCAATTAACCATAAGAGTTAATGAATGAATTTGCCTCTAGTTTCAAAACTACTAGCAATGATTAACATTAACATGACAAAAAAATAGAATCCCTGTATGTTATAATAATTTTCTGCTAATAAACACTTTAAAACTCTTGGCTTTCTTTTAAATTATTTGTAAAAATATAGAGGGTTTTTTAATCTCCTTTTTGTACAGGATTGGATTTTTTTTCTCATGCCTGAATATTTGGAAGACAATCTTTCATTTCTCTATAATTTAGGTTCTTGCACAGTGAATATAGATTTGAGTCTTCAGATTGGCATAGTCAGAAGGGTCAGAACGAACTGTACTTGAACAATAATTTGTTATTTAAATTTATTAAACTGATTTTCTCCAAGAAAAAACTGAGAGTCTCCTGTACCTTTCTTTTAAATTTCAGGTAAGTATCTGAAAAAATAAAATAACAAGATGGTTTGTTCATTGTTATACATTTCCTGACAAATTCTGCTACTCAGGATTACCAGTCTGGAACACACAGGATTTTGCAGAATGAAAAAGTCAACACACAAATATTTGAAATCTTATTCCAATATTGTCACCATAAGAAACAATCTGCCCAGTTTTGCTCCAACAAGTAATCTCGTTGTCTCACTTTTACATTATAATTCCTGATAAAAGACACACCACTTAACTTTAACTTTCAAGAGTTCTTCAAGGGAAATCTGACTTAAACATTTCCTAATATATAGTCTGCAAATTTGCACATATTATTTATTCAAACGTTTCTTCAGTTGTTCTAGATGCCTGGCATCAGCATCCTGGAGAATTAATACAGTAGCTTTAGACAAAAATGGATTAAACTCAATAGTCATCAAACAACAGAGATCTATCAGCTGTTTTTGACATTTCTCTAAACCATCCTTAAGTTTTAGACGTAAAGCTGGATCCTTTTTCAGTTTATTCATTTCTGGCACTGAAAAGCCAATAAAACTTGTTAGAATATCATCAGCAAAATCTACTTCAAGATAAGCAGAGCCATCAGAAATTTTTGCCTTTATTCCCCAGGACCCATTGTTTTTTGTGAGATTTCCAGTGAGAGTGACAATAAAACATTTAACTTTCAGAATTGTAACAGTTTCCAGTTCTTTTGCAAGGAGAAGGGAAATGTATGTGAAAGGTGGAGAATCTAAATCTAAATGTGCCTCTGCTGCCTTGCAAGGAAAGATCCGTGAATCACGTTTCTGCTGATCTCCTTCTGGATCCACTTTTAAGGAAAATACAGGATCATCATTTAATACCCTGCTGTCAAAAGTGTGTTGGTGTTTACATCTGTTCTCATCTAGGTCTGTATAATTCTGCCCTTCCTCTAGAGGATTTTCCAAAGAGAAATCTGATGAACTGCAGGTCTGACGTAACCCCTTCTGCGACAAAAAGTTACTCATGCTATTTTCATCTTCATCAAATTCTGTTTTTCTCACATTCTTTTCCTTGCTGATAACTTCCCTGGGCTTATCTCCTTCATTCACATTTTCTTCTTCACGAGTGCCATTTAAAGATGAATTGCAGGAGTTTCTAGATGTGTGTGGAAGTCTGCCAGTAATTAAACCTATGTTTTTATTCACGCCCACTGGTGGCATTTCTTCCATTTCTCTTTGCATCTCTTCTTCCAGAAAAAAGTCATCTTCTAAAGGAAAGTCATTTAAAAAGCCATCAGCATATTCTATGGGAGGTGAAACTTGTTCATCTGAGTGAGGCAAAGGATTTCCAGATTTTTGTAGCAAAACATTTCCATTGTGTGCAGTCAGTGAACCTGAGGCTGTATTAAAATTGTTGCTTCTACTACAGTATCCACTTTCTAAAGATGTTCTGTTGTTTAAAGTAAATTCATTATTTTCATCAAGGCTGGCTAAAAGCTCTTCATCTGAAGGGCCGAAAGTTTGTTCTAATTCATCCACAGGCCTTGAAAAAATCTGTTCAGGTCCAGCTTGTCCAACAGAATTAGGGTTTTCGGTTTCTCCAATTAATCTAGCAAGGACTCTTTCCTGACAATAATCCTCAAGAAGAGCATCAACTTCACCCCCCAACAGTTTCACATTTTCTGGTTTAAGCAGAAGAACTCCAAGACGATATGCAATATTGCCCTGTACAGTGATTTTTGTTCCAGGAGGAAGATTACTGCAGAGAACAGGCACCGGTTGGTACTCCATGCCCTGAATTTGATGTATGCCATCTGTTAATTGTAGCATCAGCATTCGAGTAGGCTTTGCTTCCCAGGGCTTCTGAAATGACTGAGTACTGGCTGTTACTTCTTCATTTACAGTGCTTTTTCCTCTCAGCTTCTGCAACTGAGAATATGCTGGCTGGCTAACATCCACCAGTGAATCAATCTGTATGGAGTAGCAGCCTGATAACTCTCCCTTGGGAGTATCTAAGATGCAATTAGGCAAAATGGGATATTCCAAGTCTCTCAGATCGGTAAGAAGCCATTGCTCAAATACCTGCTTGTTAATCTGAGCTTGACTTAAATTATTACCACTGTTTTCTTCCTGGATCCAATTAATACATGCTTCCAGCCATGTTAAAGGAACTTTAACGTGCCATGTGGATGAAAGCCAGGTTTCCACTCTTGCTACAATGCTAGATGTAGACATTTTCTTTTATGGTAAGAGACTGAATTCCCTAAAATAGAATTCAAAAAGACATATTTAATCTTCTGACAAAAACTGAAATTATTACAAGTTTCACAGTCATATTATATAAAAAATTTAAATTAAAAACACTTCTACAGACAATAAAATTCACAGGTATTTCCAACATTTAACCTTTCAATCAGCATTAAAGGTATGTGTAATTATCAGCATAAAAGGTATGTGCGAAATGTAAGAAAAGTATGGAGACTTGCACAAACAACCACACCTTTTTTCTGTTGATTTAATTAGAAACATATAACTGAAACCCTTTTCTTATAGATTGAAAGTGAATGGACAAAAAAACCCAAACCAAAAGAGCAGTAGGGTTTAAAATATATTTCCTCTTTTTTTATGGTTTTCTTTCTGTTAACACACAGTTTACTTTAGAAATTAACCTGAGATGTTACTCTCCCACTTCACCAGCACTGTTACAAACAGAAGAGGATCTATAGAATGTAGTTGTGGTCTATCAACACCTATATCAGAGAGGTAACTTCCAGTCTGTGACTGAAAGCAGTGTACCTGACAACAGAAAGCTGGCTTGAAACATTGTTATCTAGAGAACCAGCGCAGGACTTGGCAAAAGCACCAAGTCTTGGCAGCTATCATTTCAAGGACATCAGTGGCTAATAAACTCTAACTTCTTGCTAGTTTAGGAAGTAGCTCTGCACAAACAGAGTAGAACAGAAGTATTTCAGTTGGAAGGGACTTCGAATTATCATCTAGTCCAACCACCTGACCAATTCAGGGCTGACCAAAAGTAAAAGCATGTTACTAAGGATATTGTCCAGATACATCTTAAAAACTAACAGGTTTAGGGCATCAGCTGTCTCTATAGGAACCCTGTTTCAGTGTTTGATCATGCTTTTAGAATTAGAATTATTCAGGTTGAAAAATAATTCCAAGATCATTGAGTCCAACCTTTGAACACCACCATGTCACCTAGATCACAGCACCAAATGCCATGTCCAATCACTTCTTGAACCCTTCCAGGGATGGTGACTCCATTATCTCCCTGGGCAGCCTGTTCATTGTTTAAACAACCTTTCATGAAAAACNGGGCTGACCAAAAGTAAAAGCATGTTACTAAGGATATTGTCCAGATACATCTTAAAAACTAACAGGTTTAGGGCATCAGCTGTCTCTATAGGAACCCTGTTTCAGTGTTTGATCATGCTTTTAGAATTAGAATTATTCAGGTTGAAAAATAATTCCAAGATCATTGAGTCCAACCTTTGAACACCACCATGTCACCTAGATCACAGCACCAAATGCCATGTCCAATCACTTCTTGAACCCTTCCAGGGATGGTGACTCCATTATCTCCCTGGGCAGCCTGTTCATTGTTTAAACAACCTTTCATGAAAAACATGATGTCCAACCTGAACCTCCCTTGGTACACCTTGAGATCAGTTTCAGAGACTGACTCCCACTTTACAACAATTTCCTTTCAAGCAGATGTGAAGAGCAAAAATGTCTCCCCTGAGCCTACCTGCTCCCTCAACCACTCCTAACACCACTTACTCTCTAGGCCTTTCACCAGCTTTATTGTCCTTGGTAAAGAAATTATTCCTACTGTCAAGTCTGAGNCACTGCTGGCTCACCCTGAGCTGCTGCCCACCAGCACCCGCAGATCCCTTTCTGCAGGGCTGCTCTACACACACTCCTCTCCCAAATTATACTTGCGCCCAGCTTTACTGCATCCCAGGGGCAGAATCTGTATTTGTTCTTGTTAAAGTTCATGCCACTGATAGTTACCCAGTGCTCCAATCTATTGCAGATCTCTCTGCAAGGCTCTTGTCCGTCGAGAGTCAGCAGCCCACCCCCAATCTAGTATCGCTAGCATACCTGCTAATGGTGCATTCAAATCCTGCATCCATGTCACTACTACAAACATTGAAATGATACTAGGTTGCCTAACTGTTGCCTAACTGATCATGTCCAATCCCTTAGAAAGGGCTACCGAGAAAGGGCTACCGAGGAGCTCAATCTCTCAACAGAACAGAACGAAAACAAAACCTACAGTTAGAATATTTAAGAAACACCAGGTGTGGGTTTTGCTGTGTTTAGTGGGGTTTTTTTGCCATTATAGACTTCAGAGCGAACAAAAGAACACCCTGCCTCCAAGCTTTCCCCCAAAAGATCCACCCCTCGGAAGATATCGCGTAGTTACCGCCAAGTAAAGCGCCAGCTTTCAACAGAGGAGGTGAAAGGGGCGAGAAAGGGAGGGAGGGAAGGAAGCACAGGCGGGGGGAGGAGGAAGATCTGAATGAGGACAGGCCGCACCTAGCAGCCCCTCGGAGGGGCCGAGAGCTCCAACTCACCGGGGCGAGCGAGCGGTCCTGCCGGGCGGCCCCGGCTCCCGCCGGCCTGAGGGATCGGCAGCGCCCGAGCCCGCGCTCCCCAAAATCGCCGCGAGCACCCACCAGCCAATGGGAGGCGCGCGTCGAATCATCGCGAGAGTCTCGGCACAGCCGGCGCCAGGCTGCACGCACAAGGCGGGGTTTTACCGGCCGCCATTTTCTCGCCTCCCGGCCACAGCCGCAGCCGCTTTCCTGGGCCGCCCCCTCCCAGACCACGCCGCTCCGAGCGCGGCTTCCACAGCCCAGGTAGGAAAGGCAGGCCGGCCGGCCGCGGCATGGGTCTAACGGCGCCACCCTTTCCTCGGGCCCGTCTCGTCCCTTCCCTCACGGAGGGCGGTGCGGGTCGCAGGGCCGCCTCCTGTTCTGACGGGCAGCGGCCTCACCCAACGAGGCGGCGGCGGCGCCGCGCGTGGGGCGTTGGTGGGACCAATTGCGGGCGGCGCTGGTGGATGTGCGCGTCGGAGGCCAGGGCTGCTCCCCTTTCTCTCCCGTACGCGGCGGGGCCGGTGGCGGGCGCAGGTACGCGCAGCCTGCGGCGCCGTGCGGCCGGGGCCAGCGAGGAGGGGAGGGGGGCGGGGAAGGGCACAGGCCGGTCCAGGCCTCGCCTGAGCCGGTAGAGCCGCCGCTGTACCCCTCTCGGCGACGCTGCGTGACACAGCGGTGCGAGAGGGCCTATGTCTCCTGTTGTGGGGCCTCAACCGCTGAGGGCTGCCGTGGCCCCAGGGCTTCCGTGGGGTCCCGAAGGGTTGGCGGTAGAACGGGAAAAGCGCTGCGTGGAGGACACTAGTGTGTCGCCGCCTCGGCTATTACTGAGGGCCCTTAGATGGCCACTGTCCTCGTTGCCCCGCGGGGCCAGCGGGGGTTCCGCAGCGCCAGCGGGTGCGCTCCAAGGGCAGGGGCTCGGCGGCCGCCATCGGCTTCCTGCTCCCGCCCGTGGTAACTGTGCCCGGCGTGAGCTTCTGTTGAGGATTATGGCGGGCGCAGAGCGGGCGCTCCGGGCCGCGGCCTGCGCGGAAGGAGCTGCAGAGGCCGATCGGGGGGCCGAGGCGCCGCGTCGCGGCCGCGCTGCTTTCGGGGGCGGGCGCAGTATCCATAGTGCTAGGGCTGACCCTGCTCCTCTCGCAGCGCCGGGCTTCGAGCCGCCGGGCACCTCCTTTGTGTCCTCCCGGGCAGAGCCGGGTAACGCTCCTTGCGGCCGCGTGGTGGTGGCGGCGGCGGCCCTTCCGCTCCCGGCTCCGCCTCGCAGCGGGCGGGCGGGCGCCATTTCGGAGGGCGCCATTTCTTTGGCTCCGCGGGGGTTCCGCAGCACCGCCGCTCTCACCCCTGTCCCCGTCGCGCTGGCGGGCGGGTGGAGACGCAGGGAGGAAGCGGGAAGAGAGAGGCAGGCGAAAAGTGCCGCTGCGCCCTGGAGGCGCTCTGGCATTCCTGAGCTCGTAGGGCTCTGGTTACGGGCCCCACCTCTCCTGTCCGCTTTAGCCCTTCGGTGTTCCTAAGGAACCTGACTTTATTAGTAATGTGAATGTCCTCGATTTATCTAGCTGAGCGAGATTACTGAGAACACATGAGTATGGGGAGGTTTGACTAGGGGAGACTAAGCCGTGAATTGTAACTATAACTGTTCGCTCCCCGCTACCTTAAAATTCTTGAGACAGTTGGAAATAGATTAACCGGTGTCTGAAAGGGCTGTTACACTTTTCCCGTATCTTCCTTGCTGCCCGTTCATGTAACAGCGCAATTTTGGTAACGTCTGCCTGAGATACCGCTATTACTAAACTTGTGCATGCCCGTTAGCCCGCTTCAAGTGCCTGGGATGTATTGGGAAGGCAGAGCCTGCTTTTAGGCCCTACAAGCAGGGCAACAATTATATAGCTCTCTGGGACTACGTTTAATAAGTTAGAATTAGCTTCTTCCCCATCCCCATTCCCCCTCCCCTGATTATCGATACAAGAATGAGTGCCTGCTGTTTGTTGAGGCAGTTGAAGTTAATGGAATTCAAGGGGAAATATGTGGATGATTGGCTGTATTTGTAGATCACATTTTTAATCATAGTAAGTTGCAAAATTGTTCTTTTTTATTTGCATTTCTCGCTAGTGTGACATAGTAACTAAAAGCAGGTCACAATCTATTTCAGAAAATTGTACTGAAGTACTGCTGCTTTTGGAGGTTTTGGGGGTGTGTGCATGCAGTAGATTGTATGTAACTGCAGAGGGTGGTATTTTTAAAAAGAGGTTATTTTAGTGTAGTTGGAAGTTGTAATTTTTATTTTATTCATCAATTATATAGTTGAGATGAATGCATGCTCAACTGCATGCTAGTACATTGGTAGAGAATTTGTAGAACAAATGCTGACAATTACTCTAACAGGACTTATTATTAAGT
Source organism: Promerops cafer (assembly GCA_013398275.1). Taxonomy (NCBI): domain Eukaryota; kingdom Metazoa; phylum Chordata; class Aves; order Passeriformes; family Nectariniidae; genus Promerops; species Promerops cafer. The sequence continues at coordinate 16,120 of VZSE01006887.1, read as the reverse complement.
GTAAATAGTGTTGACCTAAATAGCAGGACCAGATTCTGGTGTAGTGCCCTTTAGAAAGTGAAACCAAGGCACATATCATATATGTGGTTACTTAAAACTAGCATGTGCCCAGAAAGTGTAATTCAGACATTAAGTGTTTATATAAGTCTACAGATTTGGCCTTTATCTTCTCTTAGTAGTGTGTTTGTCTTGGCTATGTTTTTTCTTTTATAAAGAAAAAATTTGCAGCAATAGTTTAGGACAAACCTTCGGTTTCTGGCTGTAGCGAGAATCAGACTCACAACATGGGGAGACTCAAAACTGATATATGCTGTCTTCATAGGCTCTTGAAGCAATAGGCTGTTGGATTTTGATCCCGCCCAGAATACTTGAGTTTTTGTCAGCAAGGATATATAATAGCGGTAAGTTCTAGCAGCAGGCATTTATTTTTATTTTTTTCACTTTAGCATGAGGTACAATTTGTATTTTGACAAAAAAATGTACCATCTTTATTTTTCAACAGGTTTTGCTTGTCCACATAAGAAAAAAAGGCAATGGAGACTGAACAACAGGAGGAGACCTTTACCAACACAGAGACAAATGGTAAGTTTTTTAAAGGACTATTTCTTTTTAGAAAGAACTTCTTTAAAAATTTAGTATTCCAAAGAATTTTGTAATGATTTAACTTTACTGTATGTTTGCATCAGCAGTAATTTTGTGTTCTGCATTAAATATCTTCGATTTTAATTAGTGTGTCATTACACATGCTTTTGAAGCATAAACACAGTCTTTCTGTTGGCATATTTTAGACATGAGAACTGAAAGTTAATGCTAAATACTGAAAAATATTTCATAGCTGTATGGAGAATGTGAATATATATGAATGCTATAGGGCATATCTGTTAATTGCATTTTGTTCATTGCAATTGTTACGTACAGGAGTATGAATATATGAAATATTGTTAAAGAGCTTAATGGAAAATTTTTTGGGAATAATTACCATGGAAGTTTGGGCATTACTGTTGTTGATTCTTGCCAGTTTTTCCCAAACAGCATTTGCAGTGCTACTTTACTATTATTTCACCAGTATCTCAGTGTTGGACAAACTACATTTGAGCTTTATGCCTGAAAGGTTTTCCCCAATTGTAAATTCTAAATAAATACTAAGTGGGTGATGCTGCTCTCCTTTAGACAAAGTGTCATGAATTTCTTACTGCCTTTGTCCAACATTCTCATTGAAGATGTAGTTCATATATTTTTAAATGCATTTTCAGTTGTTAGTCAGTAAGAAAGTTGTTGAAGTGAAGACTTCTTTCTGTGCTGTGGATGCTCAGAATAGATGTCTGAAATTAGTTTTGTGCTAATAGGAAAGAATGTATTAATAGTTCAGAGCATAAATTTGGCACATGTTCCACTTTATTGTGACTTAGAAAGTTAAATAAATGTTTATGTTTCCCCCCTATGGACCTCTCTACAGGCAAACGTCCTGCAGAAGATATGGAGGAAGAGCAGGCCTTCAAAAGATCTCGGAACACTGATGAAATGGTTGAATTGCGCATCTTGCTTCAGAGCAAAGTACGCTTTTTTCTTTTTACTGGTTTTGTGTGTAGCATTGTTCAAGATGTGACAAAGTGTATGTTGGGATATTATTGTAGAGAGATTATGTGCTTTTTTTGAAATAACTTATTAGAGTAATTTTCAGTATGTGGGAATGCTAGCTGTAGGTATATTGCAATGGAATTGTCCTCAGGGTTCTCTTAAAAGGGTAAGTCCCTAAGGATCAATATAGGGTTTATTAAAAATACATACTTATTAAGAAGAGAGCAGTAAAGATATTTTTACATTTATGGGGAAGGTAACTATTTTGAGGGGAATGACTGTATATGAGTCTTTGGAACAGAAGGTGTTTAGAGCATTATAAATTAGTGATTTTAAATTAAATACGTGAGAGGAGAACTTAGGATTTTAGTAACTCTCTGGAATAGATCTACTAAACTTGTTCAACTTCATCAACACGAAGAAGTGTGGGAGTAGTGCTTCAGGGATTGCAGTGATTTTGTTGACAAGTGTAAATAGTTTAAGTTGTTGTATGTGAATTTCCTGTGGTGTTTCCAGTTGCTGCAGATGATTTATACTTTCTGAAGTATCTCAGTCTTTTGTGTTGGTGTGATAGAATGTTGTCTTAACTAATAGCAGAGTTACATGAAGTACCATAAAATGTTTTGTAAGCTGTTAGCATAATGTATGTGTGTAATAAGAACAATCCTTTTCATAGAATCCTTGAAAAAAACCTGGTAAAAATGTGGTTTTGCAATTACTATTTTTTACTATTTGTCAGTTTATTCCTGTTGATGGTAATGGCTTGAATGAAGTTGGTGGCTGTTAGCATTCATTTCAGCATTTTTCAGTTTATATTGCTCTGAGAAATTAGTTACTTTACAGATGTGCAAAACAATATTAACACTTGAAATTATCAAATATTTAGAGCACAGAAGTGGAATTTGCAAACATACTCCATAAAGAAAAAAAAAAGCTGATAAGAAAACTGAGCAAATAATTGACCTACATTACATTCATTTAGTTTGGTTTTTTTAATAGAACTAGTCTATGAGAAGTTCAACATGGCAGAATTGCCTGGAAACTTCTCTTTGGAATTGAAATATTAGTGGCAAAGCTGAGTTACCCTTCTCTCTCTGTTGTCTTCCATGGCTGTAAGAGCTTTTGGTAATTTTTTATGTGGACAAACTTTCAGCTGGTTTCAGTTTAGTTTGAACCTTTCCAAAGTATGCCTGTTCCCACCTCTTGGGCCAGCAAAAATAGATTTACTCTAATCTGTTTTTAGTATTGAGTTCAAAAACTCAGTGTGTGCTGCGTTGTCATAATGTAACTTCTGAAAACTATTTTCCAGAATGCTGGAGCAGTGATTGGAAAAGGTGGCAAAAATATTAAAGCACTTCGTACAGACGTGAGTATATATGAGTTTGAACTAATTTAACACCGCTTCTTTCAGAGTTCTACATCGAAAACTTGATTGCGTGCATTTCTAGAAATGGGAGCAATTCCACTCTATAGACATCCAAGTTACAAGCCATTTGTATTGATTGTCAGAGTAGATAACAGTTTTTCAATTTCTTTTTCAATTAAAACCCAGCTTGACACATGGGAGGAGAGGTTTATATTAAATCTCTTCACTTTTTAATAGGATTCTGCTAAATTACACACTTCAAGTGAGTTACCATCCTAATTAAAAATACTGACAAAGCTTAAAGTCCTTAATAGTACCATTCCCCATATGTGTGCATCAGTTACAGTACTGCTGAAACCCTTGCAGGTGGCTGGCTTAACCCAGTGATAGAGGAATTCTTTAACTTCCTTCAAAAAAGCAGAATTAAATCATCCATCTGTTCCTTACCAGCTTGCACATGAAGCTCAAAAGCATTAATATTAAGGTTTCCTGGTTTAAATATGAGTATAAAATACTAAAGGAACATTCTGTTCTATTACTTGGAAGTATTTTTAAATGGTCATGACTTAATGCCTGTTCACATTTTACAGGGGCTTTACTCTGGTGATTAGACACATGCTCAGCGTTAATGTTGTGTATTTATAAAACTTGGCAACGCTTCTTAAATTCCATTTGTTTACACTCCTGTACTTAACATCAGCTGCAATTTCAACGGTTTTTCCAATCAAGACTCTGTTCCGCACAAGATTTGGCAATATATCATTACAAATCAGTTCCAACTAAGTTCATAAACTACCGCAACTAGAGTTGAGATTTTAGTTGAAATGGTCAGGAATCATACATATGCTCACTAACTTTGGCAGCTAGTTGTTCCTCTTTTTTTAGGGTTTTTTTTAGTCGAGTTTTTTTTGTTTGGTTTTTTTTTTGTTTGTTTTTTTGAGTAAATCAGTATGTCACTTAAGTCCAGATAATTTAGATTTGTCTGGAACACAAACTTCCCGATTTGCCCAAGGTTCTAGTACTATCAGTCTCGACAGGTTTTGCATCTGCCCTCATGAGCCAGCCTGCTACTGAAACATCATTTATTAAAAGTAAAAAGTAGTTTAGTCAGATCAAGTGACTCATTTTTAAAGTCCATACTGTTAGGCCACAGTCGGTGTAGCAATCCGTTATTGTGTTAGTCTTCAGAACAACTTAAGCTTGTTTCATTAATTGAGAGTAATGAGTATAGTTTGTATTAAATTAAAATTTATTGCTTTTCCCCCTTTTCCCTCTCCTTGTTTTTTTGGCCATATATCTCCGTTGCCCATGTACTGGATCGACTTGCCCCTGCGTTGCCCACCATGACGTTGGCCCATCCGCCCCTGAACGCCCATGTGAAAACCCTGGTTGGCTATGCCCAAAAATGTGCTCGTTGCCAAACGGGTACCATACTTGACAACTTCCGATTGAATACCCATGCCCAATGCCAACATCCACGAACGCCAATGACCAATGCAGTACAATGCCAGTGTTTCAGTCCCAGACAGCAGTGGCCCCGAGCGGTATGTCCCAACAGTTTATGCCTCACTGCCTGAATAGAAAGAGAGAAATGTATTTTATTACCTGCCTTTGATATAATTAAATAGTATCCCCTTATAGACGGTGTATTGTTTTTTTTCAAGTTTTCTGTCTTATTTTCCCCATTAAGTCTTTTTGTCACTGAACTTTTACGTGAGTTGCCCACCCGAACAATCCACTAATTTTATTTCAATGGAAGGAGCACAGCTTCAAGTGTTGCATATTTGCTGCATTGTAAATCAGATTGGTTCAAAATAGTCTCTCGCTCTGTCTTTGTGGCCCACCTTGCTCCCCTCAACATTGCCTGTTCATAATTATTTCTGATGAAATGCTAATTCCGGTTCGCTTTCCTTCACTTCTCATTTGTTTCGTCTTTTTTTGTCTTGCATTTGTATTTGTTTTCTTGGAGGGCCCATTAGTAATCTGAGTTCCATAACCTTTTTCCAGATACAACGTTCACCACTTGCATATCCTCACTTTTAATATGAGAAGGTGTGCCAGTTCTACGAATGTAATAGCGAGGGTATCCTAATCAGTGGTGGCGGGGAACATAAATATTGACTTCTGCTTTTCAGTTCTGCGTCAGTTTCTTGCCCACTTAATTTGAGCCCTTCCAAAAGCCCATTCTGTCTTTCTCTCTCTGCAAGACCTACCTAATCTTAAGTTTCTCATGCATATATACTGGGCATAAACAAAGATGCATGTGTTGTAAATTGAGCAAACAGGTTTACTTTAAATGGGGAATATTTGTAAACTCTTCTTCGTAGTAAATCTTGTTAAAATTTTGTGTGTGATGATAAAAAAAATTTACTTCTGCTTTTTCTTTTCTACCTTCTCCATATTGTCTGTCATCGTGGCTTCCAACAGCATCTTGAGTATAAGTGCAGATATAGAGACAATTGGAGAAATCTTGAAGAAGATTATCCCTACTTTAGAAGAGGTATTTATCTTCAAATTTTCTTCTGTGTAGAATGAAAAGATTAGCTTTTGAATGAGATGGTTCTAGAGTATTTGCTACTTTTTAAATACAGGAAATTAGAAAAGTGAAAAATGCCAAAAGCCTTTTAAAGAAGGATTATGGCTGTCACACTACATGTTGGCATTTTTTGAGTAGAGGGCAGAGTGTCATTTTTTATTAAACTAACCTTTTGAACAGCCTTCCTGTTTTCAAAATAATGTGTTGCACTGTTTGATACCTTCTTAAATCTTTATAGCAAGTGGTGCAGTGTAATTTAATAAGTAATGTAAAAAACACAGAAAACTGATACTTCACTGTGAGGTGAAGTGTTTAAATTGTTGTGGTTCTATCAAAAGAAATACAGGACTACAATTCAGCAATAAATTAAATCACCCCGTTGTTTTTGAAGAAAAAGCTTAAAACCGCAAATACTTTGAATTTTTGTAATTTATCTTTATTGCTTCTCCCTATATGCATCTTATTTACAGTATCAACACTACAAAGGCAGCGACTTCGACTGCGAACTTCGACTTCTTATCCACCAGAGTTTGGCAGGAGGCATTATTGGTGTCAAGGGTGCTAAAATTAAAGAACTCAGAGAGGTACTTGCTTTCTGTTCTTCTGAGATTTGATTTTGTTCAATAAGGAATGTTTTCTGTTTATAAGGGGCATGTGTAAGTATCTGCTGTGCAGTAATTCCTTCTTAACATGTTGAATACATGCTTTGATGTTGTGAGGTGGAGCTGCGAGTTGCAACTTTATTGCAGACCCTTAGACCTGATGTTGGTGGCAGAGCCAGAACTTGGTTAAGCACTATTTTTGGTAGAGTACTGTTTTTAAAGAAAGGATTTTCACTTCATTTTATTAAAATTGTATTCATTTCTTCTTTTAGAACAAACTGCTGCATAGTGTAGAATTATTTTTGTGGTTGGACATGCAAAACAGTCGAGAATGAAAGCATCTCCACAGTAGATGTGCTGTGAAAGGACTTCATGTTTGGTTCTGTATTTTTTTAATTCTAACTCCTGGAAGACTTTTTTTTTTAAGTGAAAGAGTAAGATTTTAAAAACTTAATGGTATCTATGAACTGAAAACACATGGTTGAATTTCTTGGTGTTGTGTCGAAGGCAGTTTCAGGTCAGTTCAGGTATAAGCCAATACTTGGTTGTATGGATTAAGAAAGGCAAGATAACTAGACATAATCCTAGCAACATTGCTGTCTTAGCATCCAAAGCGTATTTAATTTGCAAGCTAATACAGCCTGTAAGCTCACAGTGGTTATGTGGTCCTTTTTCTAATAATTAATAAAGTGATGCATTGTAGATGAGTCATAATTGAAATAGGAGAAAATTGAATTTTTTTTCATCTTCATACGAAACTTAGAGCAGCAAGATCTTCAAAATATGTAAGCTTTAAATTTTGTGTGGTAACTCAAAAGTAGGCATGCAGATTTAAGTGGGTGGGAACTTAATTATTTTGAATCTATTTTTTAAGTATTTTAATGGTTTTATAAAGTTGTTTAAAATATATTTGATAATCTTAGATTTTTTTTTTCTACAGAACACTCAGACCACCATTAAGCTCTTTCAAGAGTGTTGTCCTCATTCGACTGACAGAGTGGTGCTTATTGGTGGAAAACCTGATAGAGTTGTTGAGTGCATCAAGATTATCTTGGATCTTATCTCTGAGGTAATGTTTATTAAATTTATTTTATTCTTTCATTGGCACTCATGAATGTTTTAGACATTAGTTGGATGATAAACAGTGTCTTTCAGTTTCTAGTTTAAATTTAATACCTCCTATTTTCCCAACAGCAGAATGATGAACAGTTATGAACCTTGGGAACTGTTTCTGTTGTTTAGATTTGGGGTACACCTTATGAGTGAGGAAAGCAATTTTTGGTCCTAGTGGGCCATTTATGTCATCAAAGTGGAAAATGCAAAGAGGAAGGAAAACAAAATGTAACTGCCACATCTAAGTAGTTTTGCTGTCGTAGTTAAGTTCATAGGAAGCACATCAACATCTCCTTTCTTGGCAGCATTGTGAAATCAAGAATGTGTTTCAAATGCATAAATGTGTTAGTTTAATTAAATATGCCAGTTGTAATAGAACTATCTGATTTGCGGAATTGTTTTGTTTGTTTGTATTAGTCTCCAATTAAAGGACGGGCCCAGCCTTACGATCCCAATTTCTATGATGAAACGTATGACTACGGTGGCTTCACAATGATGTTTGATGATAGAAGGGGACGCCCAGTGGGCTTTCCGATGCGTGGAAGAGGAGGTTTTGATCGAATGCCCCCTGGTCGTGGTGGACGACCTATGCCTCCCTCGAGAAGAGATTATGATGATATGAGCCCTCGCAGAGGACCCCCACCACCTCCACCAGGTCGAGGTGTTAGAGGTGGCAGCAGAGCTCGTAATCTTCCTCTTCCTCCTCCACCACCACCTCGTGGCGGGTGAGTTGTTGCATAAATGCATTATAAAAAAACTCATGTTGTATATCTGAGTCATATTCATATTTTCAGTGATTTTTCCATGCTTCCATGTTGGTAGTGATTATGCAAGATTGAGCCTGTATTAGATAAGAGTATTTTGAAATCTACAGAAATATAATTACCTGCTGTGCTGTAGTAAGTTGCCAGGACTATAGTCAGTAGTTCTGGAACTTCTGTTATTCAGTACTTGGATAGAGTAGTTTGATACTAAGTTATATGTGAACCATGAATGGGAAAATTCAGATAAGAATAAACAAGGTAGCTCATAACACACATAGCACAATTAACATGCTGCTGCCTTTTTCGTTTTAGAGATCTGATGTCCTATGACCGAAGGGGCAGACCGGGAGACCGTTACGATGGCATGGTACGAGTTAAAAATTTGCTCTGTCGTGTCCCTAAGCACAGTTAGCATGCTGACCTCCTGTCGCTGAACCACATGCACGTTCATGTGGGACATACACAGTTCTAATAGTAAAACCAAAGTGTTTTGTCCATAAAAGTGGTCCTCCTGTGGATGAATGTTTGAGGTGTAAATAGTACTCTTCTGTTTTCTTTCTTTCTCCCTGTCATCAAAAAGATTCAGAAATTTTGACTGTGCTCAGCCCTGCAGATTTTCTTGCACTAGCCATCTTTCAGATTTTTTTAATCAGCATGACAAGATAGCAGTTAATAGATTTTTCAGATAGAGAAAACATGTGAGAACAGTGTTCTGTGGTGAGTTACACAAGCATTCTTAACACTAAAGATTGAAAAACAGGAGCATTGATACAGTAATACAGATTATGGAACAGTATCTTAGAAGAGCTCTAGTTGATGGAAGGCGATGGCTCTTTTTACTCAATTCTTCTATATTTTCTAATTTATGTGCAGAAAATCCACTCTCAATTCCAAATGTTTTGGAGGTAGAACCACTTTTCAGTTGAGTCCTGCATCAGTTCTTTCTGGGGGGAGAAAGAAATCTCATAGTGTGTGGAAGCTTAGAATAAAGGATACATATAGTCTTCTATGTTGCATTCTGAACTGCCAGGGCCCTGTGGTCTTCCGCTGTTCTTAGACAAGATTCCTCTTTCCTCAGTAGAAAATGGAGAAGGTTGTCCTGGTTTCAACTGGCATAGTTACTTTCTTCTCAGAAGCTGGTCTCAGTGCTGTGTTTTGAATTCAGTATGAGAATAGTGCTGATAACATGCTGATGGTTTTGTTTTTCCTATGTAGTATTTGTATTAAATCAAGCACTTATTCAGTGTCTCATGCCGTGACAGTGAGTAGGTACACCAGAGAAGCTAAGAGGGATAATAATCAGTACCAGTGACCCGAACTGGCCAAAGAGATATCCCACACCATAGAACATCATACCCAGTGAATAAACTGGGGCAGTTACCCAGAAAGGGGGTCCATAGGGATTTGAGGATGGGGCAGTGGTCAGCAAAGTGGTGAGCAGTTGTATCATGTACCCTTGATTTTATTATTGGTTTCTAACTTCTTCTCAGTTATTAAACTGTTCTTATCTGAAGCTGTAAGTTTTACTTTTGATTCTCATCCCAGTTCCACTGGGGATTGGGTGGGGGGGTGTGAGCAAGCCACTGTGTAGTGCTTAGGTGTCAGCTGGTCCTAAACCGCAGCAGAGGTTGTGGTAACAACCTCTATTGTAACAACAGTAACAATATTCTTTTCTCCTATGTCTTTGTTTGGTACCTTCTTTAAGGTGACAGGTGACACATTATTTTTTTTCTTCTAAATTAATGAAAAAGATAAAAATGAAAAGAGCTATGAAATAGGCTACCTAAATGGGCTTTACATGTCCTCCTTGGCAATAAGAGTTACTGGAACTACAAAGTGCAAGAATGTCATGTGCTTATTAGAAATAATAAAAGAAAAGATATGCAGTTGCAAATGTTTTAAGTTACAAAAAACCTGTTTCCCATGCTACTCTGCATGCTAAGAAACTGGAAGAATGGAGAAGTACACCTCCAAGATTCCTTATCTGTATTTACATGTTTTCAGAGCTTAGGTTTTGTGTTCTTCTATTTGCAGTTTATAAAGCCTGTGCTCGAGTACTTAAACTGAGCAGCCTGCCCTTCTTTGGGTATTTGGTTGAGCACAGTCTTACTTAGCTTGACTCTTGGGCAGTAGTGTGTTTTATTTTTGTTCTATTTTTATTCCAGTCCAGCTAGAATAGAAAATCCATTTTAACTCAGGTTTAGCCTGTCAGGTTGACCTTCACTTTATTGACATGAGTTTCTGCACTCAAGTGGAGTAATTTCTGCTAGTTTGGTTTCTTTCATGGAAAAAAAAAGCAATTTAATTTCCTTTTCATAGTGAAGCTGCTCATGACATTGGCTCCTTTGTGACCAAGTATTATAGCCTGGTTAAAGTGAGAACTACTTCCCAACAAAAATAGTATTTAATTTCTAGTTTTAGTTAATCATAATCCTAGTATCCTAAATTGTGTAAGTAGAAAGGAAATTTTCACACTGAGTGTGACATCACAGCTTCAAGTATTATGCTGAAAGGTAATGTCTTGCTGTGCTACACTTTGTTTCAAGTAGAAATTGTTGTGTAGCTAAAAGTTTAAACAAAACCAGTATTACTGTGGTTTGTGATCTAATGATGGAAAAAGCTGCTCTTAGAGAGTAGAAGTGCTCTTTTCACATGGATTCTATCCTACATAGGTGTAATAAAAGGCAACAGTTGGTGAACATCTCAAAAATACTGGAAAAATTGAATGTACAGAAACAATTTTTTTGCCAGTTCTCTTTTTCATTGAAGGCAGAAAGATTGAACAGTTGACAGCCTTTAAGACTGGATGCTGAACGGTGGTTTTTCCTGAATTCCAGAGATAAGACAGTATTGACAGCCTTGTAAATGCTGAGATGAGAAAAACCTATTTTGATTTTAAAAGATGGGTAAATTTCTCTTGGCCGTACAGAGTTAATAATTTAAGATGATACATGTCTGTTAGCCTGGCTTAAAGTTCTAGTATAAATATGTACTGCTGTTTAAATGCTCATTTGACTTAGGCTGTTCTGAAGCTTTTTCTCCAAAGTACAGACTTGTTTATCTGCATATAGAGATATATATTTCAGTGTGTAACTACTCCAGATCAAATCCTGTGGACCATAAGGGCTATTGTGATCTGGAAAATTCTGACTTTTCTGTATTTTTTAACACTCTCATTCTCAGGGGCATGTAAAAAATTAGTAAAGGAAGAATGTAAGACAACTGTGCTATTTATTCCTGCAGATGCTGGAAGGAAGTAACAAAATCTCACTTTCCTAGATTGCTCTTAAAAACCAGAAAAACTTACTACAAAAGAATTTGACATCAGTTAGGACTGCATGTGGGGTTTTTTATTAGATGTAAAAGTTAAGCTCTTAGCCTTATCCGGCCTATCTGTCATCTGGTTTCTGTTCCAGTTCTGATTAGTGACTAGCACAAATTAGTCTGCAGCATAAAATGCTATGTTTGCTAAGACACCCTGTTTCAGAAACTCATTTTGCACAAATAAATACCAATTGCTGAAATTGTAAAATTCTGAAAGAAAGAAAAGCCATATATCATACGTTTTAGAAACATAATTAAGTTTCTGATATAATTACGCAGCGGTAGATTGTTAGTCTACTTACTGGCTAGATGAGGTATGTGGATAGTGGAACGTAAGAGGCGGTGTCCTTCCTGCTTAACCTGCAGTTGGCATAATCACTTGTTTCAATCTTACTAAACCTTTTTCTAGCATATGGCAGAAATAAAAGATTGATAAAGTATTTTTACATGTAAAAATGTAAAAAGATTTTCTAAAAGAAAAAAGGCTTGTTTAAGTTTTGCCTTGCCATTAGCTTCTGAGCTTCTTAGTTGGAGGAAGAATCTGCTAATACCACCGAAAGAGAAGGAAAATGTGAGCTGCCCATTTAGAGTTCCCCCAAAGTAAAATTAAAAGCCAGTGAGTCTTGAAAGTAGTCTAAATCACATAATTTTAAGTCTTTGTTAATAGTATAAAGGTTTCTTCGTACCACTAGGCATTCTGTTTGGTTGTGACATTCTGTAAAAGTCTGTATGACCTGGATTTCCTCTCTTTCTCTTACATTCCGTCTGGAAGATGATGCAGTGTCATGTGGATGCCTGTGATGACATGCAGCCACCAGAGTTGGTGAGTGTTTTTAGTTTGTTTTTTGGAAACGGCTTTATTGAATGAGTTAAGTGATAAAGCAAATTTTTTAAGAGATCTTGAGTGTAGTCCATGGTAACTTGCACCTATTAAAATTTATAAAGCTATTCTTCTGACTCCAAATTTAGTAGAAGACTTAATGGTGTTTCCTTTGAAGGCAGGTAATGTTAATAGAAATGTGGAATTATGCAGCAGCCTGGTAAAAATAGAGGAGCTTTTCTCTACCTCTTTTGCCTCTTTTACACACTATTTTCTTTTTGATAAATGGTAACTTTCTCCATAACTGATGCACTGCAGATGCATCAATTTATGATTTGTATTTTTTGTTAGTTCCATAATGTTGTGAGATTTTATTTCAAACAGCAAATATTCAAAGTAGCTTCTCACTTTTATTTGTAAACTATGTTTACCTATCAATCTATTTGAAAATGTATCATTTGATCAGAGAGGTTTTGGGATGTTATCACAGAATCATAGAATGGTTTTGTTGGAAGTAACCTTAAAGATCATCTAGTTTCAGCCTGCCATGGGTAGAGAACCTTGAACTAGACTGGGATGCTCAGGGTCCCACTGAACCTGGCTTTGATCACTTCCAGTAGTTGGGCATCTGCAGCTCTTCTGGGCAACCTGTTCCAGTGCCTCACCACCCTCACAGTGAAGAATTTCTTTCTAACACCTAAACTAAACCAACCCTCTTTCAATTTAAAGCTGTTGCCCCTTGTCCTTCCTCTACATGCCTGTGTGGAAATTCCACTCCAGCCTTCTTGTAGGCTGCCTTCTGGAGCTGGAAGGTCACAGTAAGGTCACCCTGGAGCCTTTTCTTCTCCAAGCTGAACAATCCCAGCTCTCAGGTTTTCTTACAGGAGAGGTGCTGCATCCCTCTAATAATCTTTGTGGTCCTCCTCTGGACTTAATTCAGTAGGTCCATGCCCTTAATGTTGGAGGCCCCAGAGCTGGATGTAGTACTCATGTTGGGGTCTCAAAGGAGAGTAGACTAGCAGGCAGAATCACCTCCCTTGACCTTGTGAAGTAGAACAGGACACAGTTGCCTCTCTGGGCTGCAGGTGCTCATTGCTTGGTCATGTCCCACTTCTCACCCACCAGCACCCCCAAGTTCTTGGCAGGGCTGCTCTCCATCTGTTCATCCCCCAGCCTGTGTTGGTACTGGGGGTTGCACCAGCTCAGGTGTAGCACCTTGCTCTTGGTCTTGTTAAATTGAATGAGATTCCCATAGGCTCACTTTTTCAGATTGTCTGGGTTTCTCTGGATCTCATCCTGTCCTTCAAATCTGTCAACAGCACCACTCAGCTTGCAAACTTGCTGCCGGTGCACCTAATCCAAACAGATGTCATTGATGAAGACATTGAATAGCACTGGTCCCAGTGAAGGCCAACCCCTGAGGGACACCACTTAATGTCCATTGAAACTCTGAGCCATTGACACTGCCCCCTGGATGCAACTATCCCTATTCAATAAACAGTCTACCCATGGAATCCATCTGTCTCCAGCTTGGAGGGAAAGATGTGGGGACTATGTCAAAGCCTTTGCAGAAGTCCAGGTACACGGTACCTGTAGTCCTTCTCTTGTTCACCGATCTAGTCGCTCCGTTGTAGAAATTATGGAGTACATCAGGTGTTGCCAGTGTCTTGAAGATGGCAAAATGCTGCCAAATTAATACTTTCGATTAATTGATGTGAAAAGTCAGTTTTTAGCTTATATACATAGCAACTGCTATCAAATTCTATTGTTTTGTAGTATGGAGAGGCAGATGCAATCAAGGAAAGGTAATTTTCTATAAAGAAATTAGTCCAAAAAGGAATCCTATGGCAAATGCCAACAGCAATATGTCTGTGTATGCAGTATGCTATGTGATCAGCTTCTCAATTAAACCTTAAGCAGAGCCCTTCATTGTCTTGTATTTTGGACTCCACTGTGAGCTCTATTATGTTGTCTTATAATATGTATTGCTTAGTAACATGATTAGACAATACAGGTTGCTTAGAGACGGAGGATAAGCTCAACACTTTGATCTGAATAGCTTCCATTTTGATGTAAAAAGAAAGATGGTAAGGAATATTTTTTGGGGAAGTTGTTACATTGTAACTTCTCCGGGCCAGTAATTTTGAGTGGTTGAACTTGACTTGCTGCCAGGGGCCTACGCAGCTGCTCTCACGCCCCTTACTTAGTAGAGTGAAGGGGGAAGGTAGGACAGAAAAGTCTGTGGCTCACGATGAAGACAGGCAGATCACTTACTAATTGACATCACAGGCAAAACAGTGTTGGCTTGCGGTAGGTTTACTGCCACTTTGAGCAGCATGGTGAGAAACATAAAAACACCTTTACCCATCTTCCACTTCACAGACTCAACTTTCACTCCTTTATTCTTTACTCTTCTGCTTCCTCTGCCATGAATGGTGCAGGGGTAATAGGGAATGGCGGGTTCCCAGTCAGTTCATCACACTTGTCACTGCTTCTTCCTCCCTGCGCTGTTCCCCTGCTCCAGTGTAAGGTCTCTTCCATGGGGTGATACAGCTGTTTGTGAGCTGCTCAAATGATCTGTTTCCAGTGGACTGCAGTTCTTAAAAACTGTTCCAGTGTAGGTCCCCTTCATGTGGTACAGTCCTTCAGGAACAGACTAATTTGGTGTTGGTCCCCTCACAGGGCACAGGTATTTGCCTGTGCAGCTTCCTTCAGGGCATATCTACCCGCTGTCAGCATAGCATCCCTCAATGGGCTACAGTGTAGTGATCTGCTTCAGTATGGTTCTCTCCATGGACTGCAGGGCAGTCACCATTCCAGTGCCCGGAGCACTTTTTTTGTTCTTGCTCACTCTTGCAGTCAGTGCACATTGGGAATTTTTTACTCTTTTCTTAAATACTATCACTGAGATGTCACCAGCTTGGCTGACAGTTTCAGCCTTAGGCAGCCTCCAGCCTTCTCTCCCATACCCCAGGAGTCTCTTCAGAAGCTGAATTTGAGAGAACCATGTATTTTTATTCTCTGCTTCTGTAGGAGAGTATAAATACGGGGTCTTGGACACTTACTACACATCAGATGCAATGAGAACTTGATATCAAATGCAAGTTACAATTCCTGAAAATAAAAGGGCCAGGAGTGCTTGTTGCAGTGATTTACATTTGGTATATGGTGGTTTAAATGTAACAGAAGTAACTCATGTCATGATTGTTTATTCAAAGATGTAAAGGGTTGTAGCATAGTCAGACTCAAAGGTGTAGATGTAGTACAACAATTTACTGAGCAGACTTCTTGCCCCGGAACTGGAGACTGGAGTATTTCTTGAGGTATAATGGTAGTATTAATAAGGCTCTACTCTGATTTTGTAATTCTAATGTTTAGTACAGAGGTCACAAGTAGATCAGCATTAACAGCTGTCTACAAGAAGCTGAGATAGTGAGACTGCCTTGGTAAACTGGCATGGCTGAATACTTTGTCATTTTATGCGTTATTCTTAGAGGTTTTGATAGGGCAGGATAAGAATCACAGAATATCTGGAGTTGGATGGGACCTACAAGAATCATCGCATCAAACTTGTGGTCCTGCACAAGATCACCTCTGGTCCAAATGGACAGAGGTTAATGAGATTCCTCCCACCCACCCCTTTTGTTTCTGGTCTTCTGTCTTTTCCTCAGGATGCCCTTGATGGCACAACACTGTTGTATCTATATCAGGTTGAGGGTTGTGATGTTAAATTAAGTGGGCTCAAAGTTAACAATACAATGCTTAAAATAAAAATATATTAATGAAGCATGGCTGTTCATGTTAATGTTTTTTTCTCTTTCTCTTACAGTTCGAGGGTGGCTCTGGTTATGGTAAGTGTTCATAGAGAACCTTTGCATGTATTTCATTATGTAATTACTAAAGAGCTTGATGCATACACTTAAATCAGATTATTCTTATGCAGGGGGCCGTGGTTCATATGGAGATCTTGGTGGACCTATCATCACAACACAAGTAACGATTCCCAAAGATGTAAGT
>VZSE01006885.1:332848-349727 GCA_013398275.1 Promerops cafer | reverse complement strand
CTGCGCGGCCCCGCCGCGACCGCGCTCCCGCAGCCCGCGGGCAGCTGGCGGGGCCGGGGAGAGCCGCCGGGTTCGTGCTTCCCGCAGGGAACCGTACCGTAGTGTCTCTCCTGCTGAGGGAGAACGCTNGGCGGCTGCGCGGCCCCGCCGCGACCGCGCTCCCGCAGCCCGCGGGCAGCTGGCGGGGCCGGGGAGAGCCGCCGGGTTCGTGCTTCCCGCAGGGAACCGTACCGTAGTGTCTCTCCTGCTGAGGGAGAACGCTCAGCAGCGGGCCCTCCGCCCGGCTGGGATGCCCGGGATGCCCGGGTGGGACATGTGTTTGTTCGGGGTTGATACTGAAGTTAATTAATAGGCCTATGGCGTGGCGCGGGGCTTGGAGGCTCGGGAGCGCGGCGGGGATGGGGACCGGGGGGGATCGGGCGTCCCCCCGCAGCAGGGGTTTGGAGGTGGGGCTTGGAGGTGGGATTTCGGAGGCTTGGAGGTGGATTTGGGAGGTTTGGGGGTGGGTTTTGGAGGAGATGCTGTAGCTTCTTGTTTCCAAACCCTTGTAGTCCTTGTTTCCAAACCCTCAATTTTAAGCCGGCTCCAGCCCAAGTAAGGATGTTTTCTCCTGATGCTGCAGGTCAGGGAGCAAACTGGTAGGATTGCTCTGGGTAGAAGTCGCTTCCCTGTCTGCTGCTTCCAGGACTGCTGGCTCCTGTGGAAGGCATGGATGTACCTTTAGCATCCCAAAAACCCTGCAAGTGTTGCACGAGGAGTGGTGCTATGCGGTGAATTTTGGGGTGGCCCGTGGAATGTGCTTGGCACACAAATGGCTTTCTCGGGGAGACAGGGAGTGAAATGCTGAGACATCTTGTTGCGTTAGAGGATGCTCAGGTGTCACAGGAGGAACCCCCAGCCTGCCCCATGGCTGTGGTTAAAGCCGTGGTGATGGCGACTCCATGGGTAATAAAAACAATACACAGAGAAACAGTTTTCTTTTACCACAGAAACAATATTTCAGCACTGGCTGAGCTGCAGCTTGCCAGCTGTCGGCTGCAGGAAAGCCCTGGGCGCTGGGGATGTGTGGTGCTCTCCGTGGATGCTGAGTTTGGTTTTCAGCCTGCCTGAACTGTCCTGGGTGTTTCCTGGTGTGGGAACTGTGTGTCTGCGTTGGCATTGCCGCGCTGCCCCCATGGCAGGCTGCAGGCTGGTGCTTTGGCAGCCCCTCTCTCTTAATCTGCTCTTTTGATCCTCGAGTCAAATGACATTAAACAGCCTAACCGAGGCCTATCCATGCAGCCTGTTGCTGTCAGCAGCAGGTCTCCTTATGGATGAACCACAGCTTTATCCAGGTGGGAGCGTTGGGAGGTGTGTGAGGAGTTGTGTTGGTGCCCTGGGGGCGCGTGGCCGGTCTGCCTCTGACTGGGGTGCAGTGAAAATTGCTGGTGCTGAGATGCTGGCCAGCAGCAGAGGTTATTTTTCCTCCCCAGCACAGGCCAGTGGTACTGTTTTGGGAGTGGACGTGCTCCGAGTGGATCCCAGCAATCCTGGGAACAACCTGCCAGTGTCGGTGCTTTGGTGGGATGATGTTTTGTGGGATTCTGCTTGCCCAGCACCACTCAGTGCTGGAAGTCACAGCCACTACCTAATGCTCTGATCTTGTGCCTGAATTTGGCTTGAATAAGGCATTTGCTTATTGAAGTAAACAGAACAAAGGAAAAAAAAAAGTGTTTTTCTTCCCAAAAGATAATCTTTTCAAGGGGAGCTCTACTGCAGCAGCCCATCCTGGAGACCCCCAGGAACTTAAACTGGTCTGCCCAGTGCTAAAAGAAGATCATGTGGCCAAGGCAAGCTTGGGATGGCTGCTGAATGAGGCAAGGTGCAAAATAGGATGGACCAGGGTGATGGATAAGTGCAGGAGCCAGGGGAGTCTCTTCATATGTTGTCCAGGTTTGGCCTTGTGTCCCAAAGACTGGGCTGGGATCTTGCAGGGGTCTCCTGGTCACGTGCTGCCCGTGGCTGCTGCAGTCCTGTCAGTGCCTCCCATGTGGTTACCAGGCTGCACACTGCGCTGCCTCTGGGGCTTCCCCTGAAACCCGTCCCACACCTCTTTGCTCTGAAAATCAGAAATCTTTTCATCTCCAGCCCCACAACTCTCAGTTTGGAGATTTCACAAGATTTTCTAACAGTTTCTCTCCTTCCATGTGTCTCTCAGTAGCAACTATACCCCCTTCAGCCCGGTTCTGATAGCCTAAATGAGACCAAAGTTAGGTAGCTTCCTCTCATAAGATAATCCTCCTTTCTTTGACTGTTGTAGTCATTTCTCACAGCAGTTTCAGTTCCTTGGAAAGACAAGGGAAAAGATTTTCAGAGTTGTGGCTGGGATTTCAGGCTTAAGATCAATGGGCCTTTTGTTTTGAAATCCAATTCAGTGGGCTTTGAAGAATATATCCTATCATTACTGTGAGCATCTCAAAGTGTGGAGCCCCAGCCTGTTATTCAGCTATGAAACAACAACTCCGCTGACTCCAAGGACTTGTACAAACATTTATAATCAACAGGAGGGAAGCTGAGAGCCATTCAAACAACAGATAAGATTAGTGACTGAAGTGGCTGGGCTGCAGTTGTTATTGTGCAAGTCAAAGAAAAGGCTGTCACACGCGGAGGACGTTGCCAAGCAAGATTCATCTGAGTCGCCGTCATTCTTCTCTCGTCCGCTGTCCGAATTCTCCTGCAGCCTTCCCACATCTACTCAGGCTGAGCCGGGCGATCTGCTGGGTTGGGAGGTGACTGAGTTTAGACTTTTTTCCAAGTTGTGTCAGCTGTTTCCCTCGGTCCCGTTCTTGTCCAGCGCCCCCACCATGGAAAGGGGAGCATATTCTGGTTCGGAGACCTTCCTGTGCCGTGATGGGACTCGGAGCACTGCAGCAATCAAAGCCACGCTGCTGGTGCCATCTCTCAGATGCAGAGCACTCAGAACAGCCCTGGGGGGCTGTCTGAGGCTGGGTGAAGGCTCAGACCATCCCCTGAACAGGAACGTGTGGCAGGATGGTGAAAGCTCCCTTTGCTTTCCACCTGGGTCCTTCTTGGAGCGTGCCTTTGGAGAGAGGAGTCCAGTGTGGCTCGTCCACTGCCGTGAGGTGTTGCTTGCCCTGTGAACAAGCCCCATCGTGTGCAGCAAACAAGAAACCAGCACACAACATATGAAAGTCATTTAGGAAGAGGGGAACGATGAGCGGCGCACACAATAGCGTTGCTATTAGGATCTGTCGATCCTAATTAAAAAAATACTTCTCAATGAAAATTATTTATAAAAAGAAATCACAGTGACCCTAAATCAAATTATTTGTGAATGGTTTTTAGTCTCCCAGATCAGTTAAAACTCCTGTGTTAGTCACTGGACGTCATCCAAGCTACATGCTGAATGAATAACATCCCTGCCAAATTTCATTTTTTTTTCACCCTCACCCAGTTTGGCACAGGACAGTTAAAGTCATTTTTCTAAATATCTTTCAGAACATCAAGCAACTGTAAAATAACAATGGGAAAGCTTGGCCACGGACAACTGCAGCCCTCCAGTTGGAACCGCTTCTCTCCAAGAAAGCAACTCCACTTCCTTTGCTGATCTGTTTTGGGGGAGCACCGAGGCAAGGATTCCTCCCCAGGGGTACTGGAGGGTCACAGGGGTAACCCTGCCAGGGAGCCTGGCTTCCAGGTGGTCCAGAGTGGGGCACGGCTGGATCCAGACTGGCCCCGAGTGCAGGGTCTGTGTCTTCTTGGCCACCTGCTAGAGGGTGACATCCTGAGGACATAGCAGCCGTTCCTTGTCCACAGTGGCGGTTTCCATGGTGAGCTGTAACGACGCCTCTTTTTCTCACTCCTCAGAAACAAAAAACAAACAAGAAAGAAAGAAAGAAAGAAGGAATCGGTGACTGCACAATGGCAGAACTAGTTTTTGGTTCTTGTGCCTGCAAAGATAAAGGGCTAATTCTTCTAAGCATTATGTGATGTCCTATCCAAGTGAATTAAGTTTGGGATTGTTTTCATGATGGCTTGTTCCAGCCCCAGTGTGCTTTCTCTTCTCCTTTGACTGGCCTGCAAGTCCCCCACTGCCCTTTTCTCAGCTGGCTCCCCCCCCATTTGTTCTTTCTGACCATGGAGGACTCAGGTGTTGTCACCTGCAGAGAGCGAGGACCCTCCCCAGTTCTTTGTTCTCAGAGACATCAAGAGGGAAGTGTGGTAAGCTCCCCACATGATCCAGGAAGTGCTGGCTGCTCTTCTGTTGAAAGCTAGCAACAAATGGCCACCAAATCCAATCTTGCTGGGTTTTATAAACCCAGGGCTCTCTGCTCTTTGCCTCCTAAGGAGGAGTAAGGACTAGAGCCCAGCATCATGTGCTGCAGTTAGCAAAGGTTATGTCACCCATGGTGACACCCTGGATACTGTTTCCCAATATCCAGGTGGCTTCTTTGCCTCCAGTTGAACTGGTGCGATGCCTGGGTGGGCCTCCTCCTTCCCTTCCCCCTTCCCATGCCCATGGCAGTGGCTGGGAGGGTGCTCTGTCCACAGGGACGTCCAGGAAGGTGGGCATAGCTGGCTCCCAGGCACAGCTGCTCTGGCTCCCGGTGACCGGCTGGTTCGTCCTTTTGTTAAGATGGCAGCACCTCCTGTGTTTCTGCTGTTTGATCCCTCTGCTGCCTTGCTGCTGTCTCCAGAGCTGTGCCCAGGTGGTCCTGTTCTCCCTCCAGCCATGAGGCTGCTGGTTCTGGACTTGCACAGCCATGCAGCAAAGCAGCTGACAGCTTCTCTGGTCTTGCTTTTCCTTCTGGACGTGCTGGGGGTTGTGGGCTGTGACTCCATCCCCTCGAGGCACGTTTTTGGGAAGTGTGCTTTAGAAGGCACTGGCTGGCATTGTCTGCAGGGTTCTGGTTTCCCAGCTTTGCCTGATAGAGGTGCATCTCCTTCCCGTGCCACAGTGCCTGCTTTATCCTGCCATTGATTTGCAGCCTCTAAAGCTGGTGGATCACACCAGGTGGGGTCCAGCTGCTGCAGGCTCCCAGAGGAGAGAAGGGTGGGAGAAGGCAGAGAGAAGTCATGGCTCTAGAGATTCCCAGGTATGAGCGTGCCTTGGACCTCCACACCTCTTCCTCCAGCCAGGGGAGCTCTCTTGCCATTTGTAACTTCTGGTTTTGAGGTTAATACTCCAGCCCCTCCCCAGTGCAGCTTTCTGCAGGCTGGGATTCTTTCTCAGATGATTTTAAACCCCCTTTCCTTAAAAAGTATGTGAGGATGTTGGAATGCATCTTCTGCAATCTGTTCCCAGAGAGCAAGGTTGCTCATAGAGAGAGGGTGAAATAGGCTGACTTTTCCATGTGGGGCCAAAGAAACCCCAAACATCTGCGAGGACGAGAAGGAAGATACAGAATAAATTGCAGTTTTGAAATGAGATTTGGAACAAATCGCAGTTTACCAGTTTTGCATCCAAGAAAAGGATGCTTTGACTTTTTCTTTTCCCCAAAAGTTTTTCTCTGAAGATGCTAACCTGACTGTTGCCACTCTGAGAGGATGCAGCGAGTCCTCAGCTCTCAGGTGGGCTGGCTGCTGCCATGATGCAGTGCTGTGGTTTGACCCCAAATGACAGCTCAGCACCATCATCCACTCACTCTCTCCCCTCTGACGGGATGGGAGAGAGAATCAGAAGATAAAAGTGAGAAAAACTGTCAGCTGAGATAAAGACATTTTAATAGGGAAAGCAAAAGCTACGTGCACCAGCAAAGCAAAGCAAGGAATCTGTTCCCCACCTGCCATTGCAGGCAGGTGTTCAGGCACCCAGGCCAGCAGAGCTGTATGGTCTGGGATATCCCCTGGGTCAGTGGGGGTCAGCTGTCCTGGCTGTGTCCCCTCCCAGCTCCTTGTGCACCCCCACCCTGCTCACTGGGGCGATATGAGAAGCAGAAAGGCCTTGGCTCTGTGTAAGCCCTGCTCAGCAATAACAAAAACATCTCTATGTTACCACCCCCGTTCTCAGCACAAATCCAAAGCACAGCCCCACAGCAGCTACTGGGAAGAAAATGAACTCTACCCCAGCCACAAGCAGCACACAGCATCCCAGCTCCCCATCCTCTGGGGGGTTTGGTTTACATGACTCTGAAAGGAAAACTCTCCCAAAACTCACAGGACGAAGAGCAGACTCCTGCTGTGCAGATGGAGCTGTGCAGTACAGACAAGTGCTCACATCCATGGCTGGATTGCAAGAAGCTGATGTCCCTGTGGTGGAACCTCTTGCTGCATCCAGGTAATGTCCTCTGGACCCTGCACCCACCTAGTGATCTTAGTGCCCCTGGTTTTGAATGCTTTTTTCCTGTGGTGTAAGCTGCAGCCACAAGGCTAATGGGTGTATTCAAGGCTTGTTCTAGCCGTGTTAAGCTCATTGCAGAAGCTCAGGACCTGCCTTTTGGCTCCTGGGGGCAAATGTGTGTGTGTGAGTAAACGCAGCCCTGCAGGCACAGCTGATGCCTAGAGCAGTAATTTCAAGGATGCTACATAAACCCAGGAATAGAGGAATACCTTCCTGGAGGAGAGCAGAGGCACTGGAGCTGAATTTAAACTTTTCCAACTTCCCTCCCTCCCAATTCTAAGGTAAATGGGCAAAAGCATGTCCTGGAAGCTCTTGTGGAGCCCAGCCCAGAGATGAGCAGGAAGGAGCCTGCATTTCCCCAGCTTGTCGTGCTGTGCAGGAGCCTTGGAGAGGTGTTTATAAACACCTTTGCTGCTCGCAGTGCTCTTGGCCCCTCTCTGGCTCGTGGCCAGGCATGGCCCTGGTCCAGGCTTGTTTTGAAGTGTTCCATCCCCCGTGCTTTGCAGAGCTGCCTCGGTGCTGAGGCTGAGCAGGGGTTTGCCCTGGGAGCAGGTCCATGCTCTCCAGGGAGGGTGTGAGCTGCTGTGCAGATCCAGGAGACAGGAATTGCGCCCTTCAAATCCATTCCTGGAGGTGGGTCTGAGTTTTCCCACGGCCCTGGGCTTGGTCCTGCTCTGTCTGAGACAGGTGATGTGTCCCATGAGGGTGATCTTTCTGCAGCAGGTGGGACATGGGTGCCCCAGGCCTGTGGGATGGGCACAGACCCGAGCAGGGCACCCGCTGCTCTGCCCGGCGCTGTGGAGCTGGTGCTGGTGCTCTTTGGCAGTCACATCATCAGGACAGGAATCTGGCTGGGCCCCTGGGATGAAAACACTTGGCTGACTGTAAACAAACCTATTTGCGTAGATACTTCTCGGCCTGGCCTGGGGAATGTGGGAGCTTTGGTCCAGCAGAATGTAGAGCTTGTAACTTCTAAACTCCTCATTATGCAAACATGAGAACAACCAAGGCATCTCATCTCACCTCAGCACCCGGCTGTGGTGGCAAAGCCTGTTTAGAGGAGATACCAGATGATCTCTGAGTATGATTTCCTGGAGTGAGGGATGACAGGATGAGTGTTTGAAGCCATGTTCACCTATTGCAGCACTGCCTGTTGCCCTGTCCTTCTGTGGCCCAGCCAGGTGTCCTGCCCCACTCTTGTGAGTGGCATCCACGGGACCCTGTCTTTTCCAGGAGGATAAAGCTGTTCTTTAAACCATGCTCCAGTGCCTTTCCTGGTAGGAAGTCACAGCTGTCCTTCAAGGAGGACGAAGGTCTCAGCTGTGCTGGTAGTGGAGGCATGGCCAGCTTGGCAATCCTGTGAGAGGTGAGGGGGGGCTGTCACAGCGGGGAGGAACGTGTGGTACCTCCCTTTGAAGGTCCATCGTTTTCTGGACCTCGAGGAAGAGAAAAGCCAACCTGGCTTCTCATTTTAAGCTTTTCCAAGAAGAAAAGGGCCTGTGGTGAGGAGGTTATCTGAGGCAGCAGAGTCACTTGTCATTCACAGGGTGATGGGGTTGATTCCTACCAGCCCTGAGGTGGTGAGAGGCCCAGCTCATGACTGCAGAGTCCTGTGAGCCTGGCCTGGGTGCTGTGACAAGGAAGAGTCAGGCACTACTCCTTTCCTGTGAGTGACTCCCCATGGGCAGCATTAAGAAATGTTGTACTGTAGCAGGGGAATTCAAAGTACCAAAGTTCATTTAGTAATTATTTATCATTTGCCTATATCTCTTTCAGAGCTGCCCTGGGGGTATTTTCTGGAGCATCACTGTGGCCCTGGGTGTCCTGTTGACACCTGTCTGGGATTTGAAAACCTGGGATTCCTGCTCTCTGTGGCTTATCCAGAGACTACCAGCTCAAAAAAAAGTTGTCCCATAACTCACCTCAGTGTTTTGGATTTTCCTGAAGAGATGTTTAATTGAAAACCTCTTAGTCCGTAAGCCAGACCATTTCCACAGGGGCAATACCTTTTTACTTTTCCCTCAAAGATGCCATGAGTAAAATGATGAAGGTACTGAATTTTTCCATGCTCTGGTTTGTCACAGAGCAAATTGGCTGCAGAGTCCACTCCGGCTTGGTGTCAAAGGGAAAACAGCTTCATTTTATGAGGTAATTCCTTGGTCTGCTTTTAGACCCACACGTCCCAGCTGGGGCTGTGCAATGGCCCTGCAGTGGACTGAAGGACTGAGGGAGCACAGTAGGCTGAATCACAGCAGGAGGAGGAGAAAACCTCGGCTCCCTTCAGTCCTGCTGCTGTGGAGAGCAGGAATTGTCTGGCACTGATACAGAATGCACCCAGCACAGCAAGAGGTCCTTCTCCCTCCCCAGGAACATGAGGGGGGTTTCAGCCTCTCCCAGTGTCTAGATAGAGGAGCTGGTTTGAGCATATTGCTTATGGGAGTATTTTGGGAACTCATTAAAAAGGGAATTATAGACCAGCCCTGGTGTGATTGAGATAACGTGGTGTGTAAGTGTGCGGGAAACATGAACATCCTCTCAATAATTAAATTCAATTAATTGTTTTACAGCTGCTCAGCAAATACCATGAGGTTCAGGTGGGGAGATGCAGTGCTGGCATTCCACAAGGTCTGGATGGAGCGGGTGAGAGACTGCGGTGTGTGGAGCACCTGGTTTGTGCTGGAGGGGAAAACTATTTACAAGCCAGAAGAATTAGCAAAGTGGCTTTGCTGGAGACCTGTGGGGCAGCCTGCAGCCAGCACAGCAGCCACGGACCCTGGTTCTGGGGAAAGCAGTGCAGGGGGCTGGGAAGGAAAGGGGCTCTGGCACCTGAGAGAGGGGCTTAATTCTGCATCTCAGCATGAAAGGCCTGACAGCAAATGGCAAAATAAAACAGCTGCCTTAATAAGACAGAAGGATATATAAATAATAAATAGATATCAATATATAGGAGCATATAGAAATAATAAATAATAATAAAAAGAAGGATATATAATAGCCTGAGGAACCAAAAACTAAGAACTTCTCTTCAGGGAAGGGATATGTGCAGCACTGGGGAGAATCCATCCTGGGTCCATCCAACGCTGCAGGAATGCAGGGTGCTCTGCATCTGAAGGGGCATACGGCTTACTTGCCCTTGATAGTTCTCTTTCTACTCTGCCTTGTTAAAACAGATATTTTTTCAAGCCTTTTGCTGTTGGGCATTTCCCACTGAGACTGGAGAGACCCCCACACCACCTCCCCCCCAACCCCGTCCAGGGAAATGGGTGTGCACGGGGCTTGTTGGGGGACTAGGGACAGACTGCTCCCCTCAGAGCAGAGCCAAGGCTCCTGCTGCCTCCCTGGCTGTCCCCAGCCTGGGGAAACGAGAGGGTTGTGGCAGACCCCTGCTCTGAAGAGTGTCACTCAGGTCCCCATTGCTCCCCTGCATGAAGAAGCAGTGACTCCTGGAAGGGGAACAGACAGTGCTGCATGTTGTGTCATGGGCAGCCAGCATTTCCCACTAGCTGGGGGCTCAGACACAGCCGTGCCAGGCTGGTTAGAGCTCACATATCCCAGAGTCTCAGGGTCCTGGAAGGGGCAGTGGGATGGGAGCCCTGGGCTGCTCCTGGCCGGTGCCTGCTTGCACCATGACTGTTGTCAGCACTAGGTCAGGGTGACCACGGCCTCACTGGGCTCAGCCTCATCAACCCCAAACAGTGAGGGACCCCTGCCCCCATGCTGTGTGCTCTCCTAGGGGTACACCACCTCCTGGGGAAGAAAGATCACCTGGATATTCACCCTCAGCCTCCCTAGCTGCACTATAGGGCCACTGCCCTGTGTGACGTGCCCCACCGAGGAGACTTGGGCTCTGTTGCCTTTGTACTGCCCTCCAGGCAGTTCTTAGCCATTCACTCAGCCCGAAACTTCCTCTCAGACAGACTAAAGGAGACCACCTCCCATCATCCCTCCTTTTAGTGCCCATGTCCCTGCCCCAAGGAGTCTGTATGTGTGATCCAGCCCTCAGGAGAGGAGAGAGAGACAGGAGCAGCATCCCCTGGGGCAGGGAAGCGTTGGTGATGTCAGTGCCCCATCACTCCTCTAGCAAGCAGAGACTCCCAGTGAAGTCTCTGTCTTGTCAGAGCTGGCCTGGCATCCTTCCCAGAGGATGAATTTTGGATGAGGAAATAAAAATTGCTGTCCCTGGCTCTGCAGGGTTAATCTCAGTGCAGATGCACGTGGTGCTGCCTGCTCCTCAGCTCCAGGCAGGACGTGCACAGCAAAGGGCTGAGGAGGGAGCTGCAGACCGGGAAAGAAGCGTGGCCTTGGATATGTTGGGAGAGCCTGGAAGGGCCCGAGGAGGGAGGATCCAGCAGATGCACATGCGTGCCCACGGATCTCACGAGTGAGATGCAGCAGATGAGCTGCCTGCTCTATTTGTAACCTCCCACTGCTGCTGCACAGGCTTTGCAAGGAGGAGAAGGAGCTGAAAATGGAGCTGAAAATTGAAACTTGAGGCTCAGATGCTTGGAGGGGCTCAGGAGCCCGACTCAAGCAGGAGCTTCTGTTCCTCCTGGGCCCTGGGTCTGGTGTCACACTCAGCACAGAGTGAGGCATTCATGCTCCACCTTGGAGCAAAAGTCACTTTCATTAACTCATTGAGGAAAGGAGACATAAAGACACAATTTAATTGCAAACCACAAGATTACAGCGTGAGATGAAGTGAGGAAAGAATGAGGGAGGAAAAGGAAAAACGACTTGGTCTTATTTTTTAATTTGCATCCCTTTAGCTGGCTGAAGGAGAGCTGGGTGAGGACATGGCAGTGCCATGGTGTGCCCTGGTGGGTGGGATCCAGCCTCCCTCCCTGGGCATCACAGCTGGGATGTTGCATTCAGGATCTGGCTACCTGAAAGCTGGTTTGGACAGTCCCAGGTGGCTGCAGCCTGGCCACTGGTGGGTGCAGGATCAGAGCCTGCTGTGCAGGGAGCCACGGACACCTGTCCTGTGCCCAGGCCCGGGCTGTGGATCTCCTGCCTGGGTTCAGCACCTGCTGCCCTGGGTGCTGCTGTTGGAGAGTGCAGGATGCTCTTGGGAAAGTGCCTGGTACCAGGAGAGCACAAGGGGAACAAACAGGGCTTCTCTTCAGGCCCTTACATGCAGCAGCCTGGAACAGCCCCCCCTGATCCCAGCTCTCCTTGCAAAGGGCAAGGTGGAAAGGTGAGGGATGAGGCTCCAGATCCCCTCCAATCCTCCTGGCTTCTTGCTGAAACTGCTAATTAAAGAGCCCATTTCATCAAGCAATTTTTTTTCTGATATGAAAACTTTTCCATAAGGAACTAGTCCCGAATCCACCAACTCATTTCACATTTATTTTAAATCTAAGCTTTATATTGTGTAGTTTGCTCCAGGGCTTGATTATCTTCTCAGTAAAAGCTCTGTTGTTCTGGTTTGTGAGGCCTATATTTAGCCTCGCCGTGAGGTCTGTGCACCTCTCAGTACAGGGCTCAGATGCTGCCACCCGAGCTCCTGGGCTTTCCTATTTATTTGGATCTATTAAACAAGTTACCATTTCTGTAATATCAAGGGCATTGTCCAGCCACAGGCTGCCTACAAGCAGTAACTTGTTGCAGCAGAAATGGTCTCCTGGATCTCAGAAGTCATTTGGAGAGGGTCTCTTGTCTAACAATGGCAAATTATATTTAAACAGGGAAATCAAGGGCAAAGCCAGCCAAAGAGCCTTGTCCCTCTCTGTTGCTGTGGTTGTACCTCAAGTCCTCATTCCCCGTGTTTCCTATACATGTAATAAGGCATACACCCACTCAGCGTATTTTTACATAAAAATACACAAACCAGGCAAAAGTGGGAGGGCACTTCACCTCTGAAGGGAATTCAGAGGTGCACAGACGTACCTGATGCCCTGGTACGACTGCAATTGTTATTTAATACACAGGGGGATGTAAGGAGGTTGTGTGGAGAGAAGGGACAGAGGCACAGAGAAACATCAGAGTGGCTGGCAGCGAAATCCAGCGCAGGCAGAATCTGTGGGATGGAGGGGTCTCTCACTGGAGGGCTGGAGACTGGGATACACCATCCTGTGGGGGAGCATTGCTCCCACTGCTGCCATTTTGCACCCTGTGTCACCTTTCTGGTGACACATCTCAGCGCCTGGGCACCACTGTCCTTCTGGGGGACAAGAAGAGCTGCCTCGCTGATCAGCAGCCTCCTCTGCCAGCCCCACCAGAGGAGTCCTCTGGCTCTGGGCCGTGGTGCCCTGCAGAGGCTCCCGTGTCTCCTCCAGCCCGAGTGAAGCCCTCCTGGGGCTGGAGCTGCTGACGAGTGGGCTGGCAGCAGCTGTCCGTATCCAAGGAGCGGCGCGGCGCGGCGCGCGACCGGAATGATCAACGGGCCAAGTCTGGCTGCTGAGGCATGGGCTGGAACATCTGACTGGAAGGCTGGGAGGAAAAAGGGAAGGCTGAATTGTTTATGGTTTGTTTTTCATTCATCATTCCTGCTTGTGTGGGTGGACAAGGAGTGAATGAGTTTCTCGGGGAGGGCAGCAAATAAAAGAGGCACACGTTTCCTTGAAGGATGAGTAGCTTTTTTTCCTTCCTGCTGCCTAGGTGAATATGTCACAGAGGGGCTGCAGGGAACCCTAACAGCTTCTCTCCCAGGTGGAGGAAAGTTGCTCTTGATTTTTCCTCTTTGATCACCATGTGCCAAGGGATAAAAGGTTTTTTGGGGTGGATTTCATCATAATAAAGTCCTGCTTTTTCTCCCTACAGCAAATGTTCTCAACTTTTCTTTGGACTGTTGAGCATCTCATGGAATTACAGTGGGTCGATGCTCTCCCAGCTGAGGGAAGGATGGGTAGCTGGATCAGGCCTCTGTGCCAGGATGGTCCATTTCTGGGAGAGACAGCACTGGTGCCTACAGCTGCAACGCTCAGTTCTGCCTTCCCCTGGTCTGGAAGCTGGCATTAACAGGCAGGAGATATGTAGAAGTAGATGATTTTTAACGTTTCTTCCAATCCGAGCTGTTCTCTGATTCTGTGGTTAGTCAGTGTCCAGATTAGAGTCTCAGACTGAGCGCTGGGCTTTGCTGTTTCCATATAATTCCTGTGTTCATCATTCATCACCTGCTTTTCTCATTTCACCTGAGGCTGTGGTGGTGTCCCCCTGGTGCCAGGGGCCTGGTGTGTCCTGGTGAAGGGCTGGCTCCTGCCCCACATGGGGCACTGATGCTCTCCATGGGCATCCCCGAACTGAACAAGCCAAATCCTTGCAGAGAAGACACAGAGGAGGGAAAACCCGGTTGCAATGGATTTGTTGGCATTTGTGGGGCTTTGGTGAAACACCTGGTTGTTGCAGGGAAGGAATGTCCCACAGGGAGGGAAAGCAATGTTCCCTTGGCTGGGATATGGGATGGTGACTCCTGTGTTTGCCATCTTCACACCAGCAGGGCCCCAGGCTCCCTGCAGGGAGCCAGGATAGGGCTGCTGCTGGGAAGGGCTGTGGGAGCTGGGGGACACCCTTGCAGTGCATGCAGGGTTCTGAGGCTGGCCCGAAACGGGCAAGAGCTTAGCACAGCCCCGTGCTGGATATCACCAGGGAACAGCTGGACCTGTCTTAGGCTGGAGATCAGGGAAAGGTTCTTCCCCAGAGGGTGCTGGGGGGCACTGCCCAGACTCCCCAGGGAATGGCCACAGCCCTGAGGCTGCCAGAGCTCCAGGAGCGATTGGAAAATGCTCTCAGGAACAGGGTGGGACTGTTGGGGTGTTTGTGCAGGGCCAGCTGTCAGACTCAGTGATTCTCCTTCTGTGACTCTGTGCTTTGCTCCTCCAACACCAAAAGCCCCACGTGGGATTTGCAGGAGCACATCTTCAACTGACACAGAGGAGGCTGAGCATCTGCAACCTGTGGAGGATGCTGAAGGAGGACTGCCCCCCTGCCTGTGCTGTTGGAGGACAACATCTGTCCTTGCAGAAGAGCTGCAGGGCTCCCTGAAGAAGGGAGGGACACTGGGACACTGCCCTGTGTGGCATCTGCACCAGGCAGGGCTCCGTGCCAGGAGCTCCCTTGGCAGAGGGGAAGAGAGACCTGAGAGGTGCTTTGTTTTCAGGCATCTCCGGGAAAGTGCAGGAACAAAATTAAAGGAGGTAAAAGAAATACCAACCCCCACAGCATCTGCCTGAGGAACAAAATCCTCTGAGGGTGCTGCTGAACTCTGGGGTCATCCAGACAGGGTGGGATCCAGGCTGAGCTCAGATTCTCCATCTCTCTGCCAGGATGGCAAATATGATGGGTTTTCACAGCAGGGAGTTAGGGGAGAGATGGGCTTTGGACAAATTAAAGCAGACCACAGACCTCCTGGGTTTCCTGCCAACAGTTACCCTCAATTGAAGGAAAATATTTTTAAAATCGTTTTTTTAGGCTTCGTTCTCTCAAAGCCAGCATTCAGGTTGCTTTGGTAACTGCACCAAGGGCCTTGCTTTATTTATTTCATATGTCAAAATGCCCAAGGACCTATAGAAAATAATGGTTTTCCATTTGTATGGGAAGAACAGCATAAAAGGGGGAGAGGGATTTAGTCCTAAACTATTTCTGAAATGATAAGAGAAAAGCAAGTGTCTCAAGTGACGAAAACCAGTTGACTTCACAAGAGTTAGGCTGAACAACAGCAAAAATACTGGTAAAAGGAGATGTGACCAGTGCCCTTTTTTGAGACTAAGTGTTCTGGACTTCAAAATGCCCCAGAGACAAAGAAAACCCTCATTTTCCAAAATTGCCCCAGAGGCCTCACAGGTGTCTTGAATTTCTCAACGGGGGAACTGCTGTGGTCCCGCTGGGATTTCAGCCTGCAAAAACAGACAAGGATTAGCAACTCAGCAGCCTGGGCATGAAACTGCCCTTTCTGGTGAGGGGCAGGGTAGAGCAGGAGAGCTCCAGATCAAATTATGCTATCGGGTGTCTCCTTCCTTTTCAGGCAGAACCTCAGTTGCTGTCTGAATTAAATGATAGGGAAAGGGGAAATTCCACAGAGATTTATGTCAAAAGAAGAGAGAAGTCAGGTGGCTTCCCTGCTCCTCCGAGCAGCTTCGTGAATCTAAAATACTGTTCTTCCCTCTGCCGTGGGAAACACTTCTGGTCCCTCCTACCTCCACCTGCATTTCTCTGCAGTTCTGCGTGGTCACCAATCAGGGGAAAAGAGAAAGCCTTCAGAAACATCTGAGACCAAAGAACCACAGAAAATCACGCTTAGCAAGAGGAAATGTGTGCAAGAAGTAAATGGTCCCGGAGCCCGGCTGCGTGCACGCTGCGGGGCTGCCGGTGCACCACGGCCCTGCAATGGCAACGCTGCTCGGAGCGCTGCCGGCATTCCCAGAGAGGGGAAGAGCAGCGCTGCTGGCTGGCAGCAGGAGCCAGCCACGGCTGCAGAGCCCTGGGTGCGTGTGCTGGGGCTGTGCCCTCGTGTGCCAGCGGTGGGACAACGCTGGCTCCCGCCCCGGGCCGGGGAAACGCGAGGAGAGGCTACGCCCCGTGCCTGGGCTGGGCTGGGCGCAGCGGCTCCGCTCCCTTCCCATTTTTCCCGATGCTTCTGGCTGTGCTATGTTAAATGGAAAGCAAAGCCCGGTCCTGCCATCTGTGCTGCTTCGCTCTCGCTGGTGGGCTCAAAGACCCAGCTCTTGTCATCTCTTGAGGGGTTTCCCCGGGGCTCTAAAGGCCCTGGGGCCGTTGCAGTCTGTGCCCAGAGCCATCGCCCGGGAGCAGGCTGAGCCCAGCCCTCCTGCCTCCGGGTCACCTCCGTGGGATGGGACTATGGCCGCTCCCCTTCAACGCAGAATCCAGTGCAACAACCACAAAATCCCCTGCTGCTGCTCACTGAGCATCTCAGCTCCCTTCCGCACTGTCTGGGCAGCGAGGCTTTAGCAGTGCAGATGCTTCAGGATCAGCCTCTAAAATAAACCCAAACAAGCACCTTTTGGAGCTTAAAGCGACTCCTCCTGGAAGCCACTGCAGGGAAAAGCATTTGTTTATTAACGAGAGGCAGCAGGAACCGGGCATGAAAGGCGGCTTTGTCTCCCCGGCCGCTGCGTGCTCCGTTTGTCTCTGTGTTAATGCCTTGCCTTCAGGTGTGCAGGGAATCTCGGGCACAAATCTCCCAGCTCCATAAAACCACCGGGCAAAGAGGAATCCCCGGCTCCCGGGCCCTGCGCATCGCGGAACCCCCGTGTCACCCGCAGCCGCCCCGAAATGAGCGCATCTTTGGTTGCCTCTGCGGGGAAAAGGGGGGTTCTGCGAACGCCTGGGGGCCTGCCGAGGGGCTGGCTCCACGGCCGGATGGAGGCAACGCGGTCTGCCTCCATCCCCGAGGACCCCCAGGGACGCGGGGATCCCCGCTGCAGCGGGCATCCCCGAGGGGGAGTCCCCGGGCAGGGAATCACCTTTCCGGGGGGGAGCGGGGGTCAGCATCCCGGGGGCAGGGGCAGCTGAGCGAGCATCCCGCCTCCTCCCCGCGCCGCGCCGCGCCGCGCCAGTGCCTGTGCCGGTGCCGTGCCGCGGCCG
>VZSE01006885.1:189363-331856 GCA_013398275.1 Promerops cafer | reverse complement strand
CCGCGGCCGTGGCAGCCCCGGCCGGGAGAGCTGCCGGCCTGCGGGGGCTCCGGTGACTCCGGCCGCGACCCCCGCCCCGGGCGCGCTTCCTGCTGCGGAGGGGGCCGGGCCCGGGATGCGGGGCTGGGACAGGGGCAGCGCTCCAGGTGTGCCCTAAGAGCCGGGAAGTTTTGCGTCTTCCAAAATAACGGCCTCGCGGGGGGGGAAGTTGGTTTTTCTTTTGTTCGCCCCGCGCATTTCGGTGTCTCCGATCACGGCTCTCGTGCGGTGGCTTGTGCTGTTCTTCCAGCACCTCTGGAAACGCGGTTATGAAATGACTTCAACGGGAAGTGCCCGCCGGAGCGTCCCTGCTTTTGTTCCTGGATTTTCCTTGCTGTCCTCTGGCAGGTGAACACCTGTGAAGGGCTGGGCGGTGGGGACCGGGCGAGGACAATGCCTGCATTTTGCCGGGGTTTGGATCTGAGCTGACAAAAATGCACGGCTGGCCCTTCATCCAGCCTGAATGCTGGGTACTGTGTCACGAAATCTGGGGAAGGATGGTGTTAACCCGGAGAGCTCTGAGCGCCGTGCCCTCAGACACGGTTTGAATCCCTCATGTTTGGTGTGTTACGAGGATATACAGGGTGTATCTCCAGGGAATCCAGGCCCCCCACTCAGTGTCGGTACACCACATCCTCCTCAGGTTAATTGGCCTTTTGCCTCATTAAAAGCAAGGTACTTTGTCAAGTTATACTTAGCTCTGACCATACGTGTACTGTGTACATATGTGCAATGACTGTATGTGTAGTGCTCTGTGGTGGTTGTTGTTGTGGTATTAACTGGGTGTTTCTGGGGCAAATACTCTGCCATTTGGGACTGCTGACCCCGCATTGTGAAAGCCAGACCTGCCTCTTTTTTTAGTTATCCAAAAGATAAATTTAGAAGCTTGCGTTTCCTGGGAGAAAGGTGGAACCCTGCATATCATAATATGTTGTTGAGGAAAATGGGCTAGGACTGCGTGCGAGCAAACTAATTTGGGAGACACTAATTTCATGTGCATTTGTATGTGGGCCATCGTGGACAGAGAGGATTCAGTGAAAGAGCTGTGGCAGAGAAAAGAGGAAAGTAAATGGGGGAATTTCTCAGGACTGTGGTCTCATTGTCAGGGGAAAACACAGCAAAAGGTACGTGGCTTTTATTGTTATTATTTTATTTTAATCGAAAAGGATTCTGAACTTGTGCATCTCTGAGCAGCAGGGTTTGACTTTCAGGGGAATGGAGGCTGCTCCGTGGCATCCTGGCTCAGGCCCAAAGCGTTAATGTGTGGGCTGATGTAACAACAAGTTAAGGGTTGTCATTCTGTCGTGACACCTTCTTGGAGCTGCTGCTTTTGTTTCTGTGTAGCTCTGAGGGGCTGATTTGGCTCCCTGGCTGAGGGACACTGCAGATTGCTGGGAGCCTTATCTCAGCAGAGCTCAGTGGTAGATTCCAAAGGAAAAACAAAATCTGGTGGTTGGGAAATGTCACAGCTGTGGTGTGGTTTGGTTTGGTGATGAAGATGAAACGGGAGCCTCAGCTTGCTGAACTGGTGGTTCCCTGAGCACTTCATGCTCTTGGTTTAGCTGGGAGGTTACTTCTGAAGGTGACTTTCCTGGCAGGATCTTCTGATTTGTAGCACCCGAACTGCTGGAAAGGTGTGTGAACTAGGAAAGCAGGCCACACTTTGCCTTCCTGCTCTGTGGTTTGTGCTGGGAGGGAAGAGCTGAAGGGATGCAGGGGTATTTCCCATTCTTGCTGCTCACAGGGGTGGTGAGAACTCCAGAGCTGGCAGGGGGTGAATGTCCAGGCAGAGGTGCACTCTGAGGGACAGCTGGGCTGCAGCTGTGGGAGGGGTGTTAGGGAGCTGGGGGACAGATGCTGGGGTCCCTTCTGAGCGGGAAGGGAGCACCTGGTGGCTCTGATCACTCCAATCCCTCCACTCCCAAAGATGGAGGCCTCGCAGGACCATCTTCTCCCTGCTCTGGCTCTGTGCCTGGGTCTGTTTTCCAGTGATTCATCCCCTTCTCACCGGCTAAGATGCTGTGTGTCTCCTGCTCTTGCTGCTTGCCGAGGTCCGGGATGCGAAGCAGGACCAGACCCGTGATGGCAGCATCCATGTCTCTCTCCAAGGAGCAGTCTCTGCTGCTTGCACATCTCACTTAGAGGAGAGAAGTGGGTGCTGAGACTCTGCATGGGACCCAGACCCTCTCTGAGCAGAGGCAGGAGGACTGAGGTGAGAGAAGGACGGCCTGGGGTGTTGGGGACAGAACAGGAATGCCAGTCTGTGTGCCTGGTGTGTGTGGGGTCTGAGCTGGGCTGCTCCTTGTGTGCCCCCTGAGCAGAGATCCAGGGAGGGGGATTCTCACTGTGGCCATCTCACTGCTGGGCAGGCTCTGAAGGCTGGAACTTCCCCACCTGCAAACCCCAGAGGGGTGCAGCCTCTGCAGCTCTGCCCAGCCATGGTTTTCATCCCCCTGGCACACAGGGAGCAGCTGGTCCTGGGGCCTGGCATCCTGCAGGTCTCACCACCCACTTGTCCATCTTAAAACCTCTTTTGCACTGGGAGTATTATTGGGTTTTTTCATACTGTTATATAACGATTCCTGTTATTCCTTCTCCTCCTGTCTCTTTTCTTTGTATCTTCTAGCTCCTTAATTTTGGATGGTCTCATATCTCCTTTGTGCCTACACGCACAGATCAAGGGGGAGGAGATAGGTGCAAGACACGGCGCTGGCTCTCACTGGTGAAGGAGCTGGTGGCATTGGAACAACTCCTGATCTGAATCCAGAGAGGGGGTTGTGGTCCTCATCCTCCTGGTCTTTAGGGGTAACTTGTGTCAGCATCTGCTTCCCACTCTGTATGAGTCCCCTCTTTCTGTGCGAAAGATTTATGTGCAGATATTTTGTACACAGGAGAGTGGGGATTTAACCTGTCCAGGCTTTGATTTCTGCTTTCACAGGGGAACAAATGCCTTCCTGCCTCCATATGCAGGGAGTTGCAAAGTAGCTTTAATTAGAGCTTGTATGTCTCCTGAAGCACCTCACTGAAAACGCTGCTCAGCTCAGGACGAGGTCTGTGACTCGCCTCTAGGATTAGCTAGCTTAGCCTGGGCAGGTAAGCTGGTGGTGGCAGATCCCTGGGAGGATTTGCAGGCAGAGGACCTGTTGTTGGAGCTGGTACTTCTTGTGAGATGAGGAATTTATTTTATTTCCAGTCCGAAGGTGTCTTGGTCCCAGTGGGAATCAGGAATGTGCTGGGGCTGTGGCACTGGGCTCAGTGGCCACATAATGCTGGGAGCTGTTTATCCTGGAGCCAGGGTGGTTAGAGCTGGCCCGTGAGGGGAGGAGGGAGGCTGGATTTTTGAAGTGCCCGCTGGAAAATACAGCCCTCTGGATTACAGTGTAGGTGTTGCTGCCTGAAATAGCACTGGCAACTTTGGGCCAGCAGCTCATGCAAAAATATCCCTCTTCACTATCCTGCAGATCATCGGACTCACTGCAAGCCAGGCAGGCACAGGGGAGGGATGTGGGTGGGCTCCAGCTGCTGGTGCCTCTCCCTTCATCCCAGGACAGCTGTGGAGCACGGAGCAGCAAAGCTGGATTTTCTCACACACCACCTTGCTAATTAGAGCTGTCTGAAACTATTTCTCACCACCTTCAGAAAATCACACTTCCTTGTGTTTGCAGAAGAGCAAAAACTTGGTTCCTCCTTGCCTTGAGTTTCTGCAGGTGGGGAATGGTCACTGTGCTGCAGACAGCTTTGACCTCTTGCAAGGGTGGCACAGTTCTGGGTGCTCTCTTAAATCCTCTCATATAGGATTTGGTCTGGAGTGGACCTGGGGTGGCAGGGTCCTTGTGGCCACGTCAGCTCCTTGTCTCCCAAACAAGCCATCCAGGAACTGGCAAC
The DNA here is from genome assembly GCA_013398275.1 of Promerops cafer. NCBI lineage: Eukaryota > Metazoa > Chordata > Aves > Passeriformes > Nectariniidae > Promerops > Promerops cafer. The sequence continues at coordinate 327,932 of VZSE01006885.1, read as the reverse complement.
TGGAACTCTGCTCTGCCGAAGCTGCAGGTCCGAGTGACTTCAGTGGTGCCTGACACAAGAGAGTTTTTCCCCTCCCAGGCATGTGCATGTATGGAGCAAAGCCTGGCTAGTTTCTCAGCCCCCCTTTCAGAAATAAAGCATTCAGACTAAATAAAGCATCTCCCCAAGGATGTCCATGAGTAAGAGGAGACTAAAACAGCTCCTGAGTGATCCCAGCATGCTGATTTCTCTATCTAGGGCTGCTCCATGCCCAGCCCAGGCCCCAGCTGCTGCTTGGTGGCTCGTAGTGCTCCGCCAGCCGACAGCCCTTAGATATGGGCCCTGAGGCAGAACGCCCTTCCTAAATCACAGGCGACACCTTGACTTGGGTTTGGATCTGGATCAGAAACGGGTGCATGCTTGGGAGCACAGAGGCAATAAACTGCATCACCAGGCAAAAAGGGAGCCGTGCTGTGCCGCAGCTGAGCTCCTCGCTTCGTTTGGGCTGTGTAAGATGCGCCATGGGCACCAGGGCCGCGAGCCTTCAAGCACTTGGCGCACCCCAAAATCTGCTGCAAAGTGCCACGAGGGATGGGTTTTGGAAGTGTGCTGCTGGCTGAGGGTGCCTCTCCCAGCAGACTGGAGGGGGTGGCCAGTTCCCCTGCGCATGTGACACGGCTCCTACGCAGAGCGGCTGCTGCTTTGCCAGGTTTGGGGCACTGCATGCTGCTGCTGGCGTCGCCTCTTCTCCATTCCCCTCCCGAGTCAATGTGTGACGCTGCTGAGTGTAGATGAGCGCTGTGCTGGCCCCGGCAGGGCGCCTGGGCTTCCCCAGGTCGGCTGTGCCGGCCCAGGGCAGGCGGCCGTGCAGATGCAGAAACACAGAGCTGAGTGACGCACTCGGCCAGGAGCAGCTCCAGGAGACTGATCCGTGGGGGACAGCAGGTTTGGGAGGCTGCGAGCCCGTGGGCGACTCTGGTCGTCTGAGGAATTCTCACTGCAGAGGAGCCTGAGTGACAAAGTGCTGGGAGGTGAGGAAGTGCCTCCGCTGAGCCGGGAGGCGCCGGGGCTGTCTGGCAGCTCCTGTCGGTGCTCCCGTGCCCGCTCCGTGCCCGCTCCGTGCCCGCTCCGTGCCCGCTCGCAGCCCGGTCAGTGCTGCCGGCGCTGGCGGGAGCTGGGCTGGGTGCAGCAGAGCTGTCAGCACATCCTGCCCCTCTCTGCTGCCCAGGATGCGAGTTCACGCCCTCCGCAGGTGCTGGACCGCCCTGTCGCGCCCGAACGGTGCCGCTGGAAGGGGAAGGCTCTGTCCCGCTCCCGGCTGAGGTGTTCTCTGCGCTGTGAGCTGCTCTGTCCGGTGCAGATGGCAGAGGACGCCTGTCCTCGGCGGGGGCTCGGCGGATGCGTGCGGCGAGGGGAGGCTCTGGAGGAAGCTCATCTCCCTGGAAACTTTGGCAGCCAGGCGGCTGCTTGCCTACTGAATTGGGTGTGCAGCAATCGAACCCCCGAAGGCGCCAGCACCTCTCAGCAATTAACGTCTCCGCCCTGGGGGGAGGTGGACAGCTCTGCCAACTGCCCAAAATTTTGGGGACAGAGTATTGAGCCTGCAAGGGTAGGCTAGAGATCAAAAGGAAGATGAATCACAGTGCTGCTCTTTCTCTGCTGAATGACCGTGCTCCCAGAGCTTGGCTGCTGCAGCCTGGGGCTGGGCTGTGTGCTGCAAAGGCTGGGCTGAAGGGCCAGTAAAAACCTTGTTTTCAACCTCTTGTTGAACCCCCATGGTCCAGCTCCACCCTGGATAAGTGGAAAATATAAGGTACCCCAGAACACTGGTCCTAGAGGGGAGCATATGATTTGCATCTTGAATGTTGTAGCTCAGGGACAAGGTTCTTCTGCCCACAGCAGCTCTCCCTGGCCTGGACAGTCCTTGAATTCTCTTTGTTGCAGTTGGTGGCCAAAGTGGCTCTCTCTGGTCCCCCTGCCCCACACCCATTGCCTGCAGCAGGACAGTGCCTTCCTTTCCTGTATTCCTGTCACTGAATGCTGGCCTCTGGAGGGCAACTGAGTTCATCCTTGCAGGCTGTAGCATGTGTTCTGGTTTTGCAGGAATAATACTTCATCTTTGGTGACCTCCTGGAGCAGAGCTGGCTGCTGTAGTCTCTGGGTCCAGCACCTCTCTGCGATGGGACACACATGCCTGATGAGTCAGACTTGTGACAGAGCACTCAGCTCCCACCCTGCTGCCCCCTCTCTCTCCCTGTCCTGACATGAGGGAACTGTCCTTCGCCCTCTTGATGAAGGTGAGAACTCTGGGAAAGCCGTCCCAATGGGCTCAGGTGCTGGAAACGAGCCTGTAGGATCTGCAGGTGAGAGCAGAGCCCCAGGGCTGATGGAAAGCAGATCTTGGATGTGATGGTTTTCTAGGGCAGGTCTAGATGGGCAGTGCTGTGCCTGATGGCTTGTGGAAAGGCTGAGGAGGATGGGAGTGCATTGCAGAGCCCGTGGAAGGACATGCTGTACTACTTAGAGGGAGAGCTAGTCAGGTCCTGCCAGTTTGGGGTCGGAAGGCAGGTATTTGCATTCATTATAATCAATCACTGCTCATGCACTTTCTGTAATGGCTCGGTAACGACGAAACGCTGCTCAGGAGCCTCTCGGTGGTCTCAGGGCAGGCAGATGGCTTGGCAGGAGGGTAGGGACTGGAATTAGGTCTGCTTTCTGGGCTGCCTCAAAGCTGGCAGCGATGCACGAGCCCTGGCTGCTGCCCTGGCCGGAGCCTGTCCCCACCGGACCCTGGCTCCCGCGGCCGCTCCCGCTGCTCGGGGTGGGCAGCCCTGGGACAAGCCAAGGGGAGCTCAGCATCAGGCACAGCCCTTCCTGCCAGCCTGAGCCAGTGGGATGTGGCCTCTCCCATCATGCAGAGGTGTGTGGGTGTGTGATTAGCAAAACCCTCCTTAGCCCTGCCAGTGTGACAGCGAGCATGATCCATAGCTCAGGATGCCTTGCTTGGGGCTCGGATCTTCCACGGGCTCCATGAGATGGTAGTAACAGCAAGGGTAGGAGTGAATGCTCCTGGCCCTTGTCTGGACCTGCTGCTCTAGGTGCTCCCCTCCCACCCCTCCATTCTTCCTCAGCTGCCCTTCCGTGTGTCTTGGTGCAGAGGAGAAAAGGAGGGTGGACGTGTTTGGCTGAGTCTCCCCATGGCTGCTCTCAGCCTTCAGCTGGGCTGGCACAGGCTGGGAGTCCAGCTGAAGTCACCAGCGTCCCTGGGAAGATCCTCTACCATCAGGGCTCTCAGCCACCTTCTCCCTGTATCTCTGCTGGGAGAAGGATCTGTCTTCCCATCCTGGCTGCCAGGTTGGCTCAGCCCCAGCCCTGAAGTCCACGGGGAGCTGCCTGCTGAGGCTGGTGGGATCTGGGGAACATCACGGACCCCTCTCATGGGGTGATGGGACACTCACTGCCTGCCTGGGCTGGAATGAAGCAGGAATTTCTGTCCTTGGGGGACCTGGCGTGGACAGCTTTGAAAAGACCTGGAGACCCTTTCTTACAGCACTGGAGAGCCTGAATCCCATAGATACATCCCCAAATATGCAGAGCTGAGGCAGCGAGAAGGAGCTGGAGGAGTGTCCCTGCCAGGTCCTTCCTGCAGCTCCTGGCTTGTCTGGGCACTCTCCGTGGGAGGAGGCCCATCCCAGCAGCCACACACTCTGCCCTGCTGATGGGCCAAACATCCAACCAGTGTTCCATCACCCAATGATGCCCTGACCTTGAGCGTTCCCAGAAGATGCCTCGGTGTCAGTAAATGGGGCTGCAGCTGCGCTGGAGGTCTGGGGTTCGCCAGGCTTGCTCCTTTCTGGCACTTTCTACCAGGGCTGGTGATTTAAGCTGGCTCCTGGTGTGGGGGACACAAGAGGCTGGATGGCAGTCATCCTTTCTTGGACATTAAAGCACAACAGCAACTGCAAGTTCTGCTGCAGGACCCACAGGCCAGATGATGCCCAATTAGGATTACAGGGAAGGAGGGGAAAACCTAGTAGGGGTCAGGTATTCTGGTGGATTTGGGAGGCTCAGATGCAACTGAGATTCTGGAAAAGACCTTGAGGGTTTTGAACATTGGGTAGGATATAGCAGTAGATGTAGGATGGTTTGGATGGGAATCAGGATTTTTCCTATACCTACAAGAACTGGGGTGATGATGGGAGGCAGCGGGCAGGGAGTCACCCAAAGGTCCTTCTTGCACACAGAGCCTCACTGCAGGGTGCTGTGGGCACTGAGGGGAAGGATTGGGGTCCCCGAGGCCACGCCTGCCTGTACAGCAGGGTTGGGGTGCAGCTGCTGATCCTGCAGCTCCCCACATACCTCGATGCCAGAAGGGAGGGGCTGCACTGGGTGAGGCACAGCACGTGCTGAGGCAGTGCTGGGCGTTAGCCCCAGGAGAGGTGTGCTGTGATCAGTAACTGCTCTGTGCAGCCTGATCTCCATCCCCTGGACCATGCTCCAGAGAAGGAGCTTTGTGGCACAAAGCCCATTCCAATGCAGGGATGTTCTGGGGGGGGGGCTGCTCTCAGTGCAGGGTGCTGGGCACACTCACTGCAGTCAGGGGTGTTTGTGTGGCTTCGTGCTCTGGAGGGAACCAATGCAGGCAAGGGGGCTGTGCTTGGAGGCTTGGTTCAGGTCTCCTCTGTGCCACTGATCACAGGAAAGCTTCTCAGCATCCCCACATCATGATTCCCTGCCTGACAAGTAGGAAGGATGCTGCTTTGCACTCTCTTCCGGGGAGCAGGCAGAAACTGGTGGTGTGCTGGGTTCCCAACAGTGTGTCAGCACCAGAGATCCCCAGAAATGGAAACCAAACTCTCCCTTCCCTCCAGTGCCTGTCACTGATGCACCTCAGCACCGTCCATCGCCCTGGGTGCAGGGCTGTCCCTCTGCCAGCTGCTGCTCTGTGGGGCTGGCAGACCTGGCTATAAAGGAAGCAGACCCTGCAGGGGTTCTCTCTGCAGCTGGGGGCATCTGAGTTGGTGTTTGGGGTTGGAGGCCACCTGCCTTGTTCCTGAGAAGGGTATGCAAGAGACCTGCAAACTATCAGCCAGCAGAGTGCTGTCTCTCCTTGGGCGGCCACCTTGTTCTGAGCGTTTCCCAGCCAAGCTCAGCTCCCAGCAGAGGTGTCAGATCCACAAGGACAGAAATTTGTGGTGCCCAGCCCTGCCTCGGATCTGCAGCAGCACCCTCCATCTGTGTGGGGGAGCTGTGACGTGTGAGGAGACGATTTCTGTCAGTCCATTCCTGGTGACATGTGGGCTTCTGGCATCCTGGCTGTTTTCCTGGTGCTCAGCACTAGCTGGGAGCACTGGCAGCAAGCGGGGATCCCCGAGGGCACTTGATGCTGTACGATGGTGTGGAGAGAGGATTTCCCAAGCTGTTGGAGGGCTGAGCAGCTCTGTGGTGCTCGCTGTGGTGAAGGCTGAGGCAGGCGGAGCGGCTGCTCTGCTGCTGCCTGCGAACTTCTGTGGCTGCTGCACGCAGCTGAGAGCTTAGGGATGTGTTTGGTGGCTTGAAATGACCCTTCGAGCTGCCACCAGGACCCATTCCTCAGTCCTCTGGGGTGCCAGGTGCCAGTGGCACTGGCAGGTGATCCAAACCCATCCAGGCGGGGTTTCTTCAGCAGGCTCTTCCCAGCGAGAGGACAGACAACTGCACTGTCTGCCCGTGCTGGGCCGGCCAGTCCAGGGGCCCTCCTGCCTTGGGTGGCAGAGGGCTCCAGGCCTCTCCTTCCTTCCCCAGCACCGCAGGCTGGCTCGCCTTCTGCTCCGTGTCATCAGGGCAGGGGCAGGGAGCCCCGAGCTGTCACACCAGGACAGCCCAGGTGCGAGGAAGTGGAGGGAATCCTGCCTGCGGTGCGCTCCAGCTGCAGGGAAACAGCTGAGTTTGCCAAGAACACACAGGATGTCGCTGTAACCAGACAGGTAACTGGGAATAAAATCACCGCTCCCCCAGGAAGGAGGCTCCGGTTGTTTCTTTGAGCGAGGAGAGAAAATGCCTTCCTGTGGTGAAGTATGACATGGGCTGACGGGTGATGAGACCAGCAAACGTCATATTTGGATGTTAAAGCATCCAGGAGAGGAGCTGGCAGCTCCCAAACTGTAAATACATGAAGAAGGTTGTGGCTTCAGAAGGGCAGGTGGGCACACTGGAAGGTGCACTGGGAAGCTGTGACCTTTTGAAACCTTCCTGCTGGGATAATGGCTGTGGTTTTCCCTCGCCGGCTGATGCTGGCAGTTGCCTGTTGTCCATGTTGGATGTTGGCCGGCTGCACGGGCTGCAAGTTTGCTGCTGCCAGCAGGAGCTCCTGGGGCTGGAGGTGGCCCCTCAAACCATGGTGCCAGACAGCTCTGAGCTGGGGAGAGGGGGCCTGGGCTCTCCTCTGCTCTGGATGGCGGGCAGGCGTGTGCTGTGTGCGCTCTGGTGTAGGGTGGCACCTCTGAGAGAGGTCACCCACTCTGTCCCTGCCCTGCCCTGCTGTGCCTGGGAAGAGGGATGCTGAGGCCTTGTGGGCAGGGCTGTTCTCCAGCTGGGATGTTTCCTTATGTTGCACAAGATTTACTGAAAGCCTCGTGTGAACCTGCTGGGAGGGGGTGCATTGATGAGTTCCTTTTCCCATCATCTCTTCTGTGATTCAGCGTCCTTTCCCGCCATTGGGCCCTCAGGGAATTTCCCACCCCTCAGGCCGTGTCCCAGAGCCAGGAGAGCAGAACTAGCCCCTTCCTCCCCGGGGCAGGCAATCACACCCCTGGTGCTTCACTTCCTGGGCTTGTGGGGGTCAGGTTAGGCCCGGCCTGGAGCACAGCACAGCTGAGCTCTGCCAAGGCTGTGGCTGTGGCCCAAGGAGGCTGCTGAGCCCGAGGGGTCTCACTGCAGTACGCACTGGGGCGGCCCAGGGGCCTTCCCAGAGATGGCAGCAGCGGGGTCAGGGCCTCTGGTGGAGCTGCTGCCTGTGTCTCCTTTGGGCTGAGGGTGTGAGGGGCAGTCATGTCCCACACTGCCAGCTCTGCTGTCACCAGAGGCCAAGCCTGGTGCCACGGCACACCTGCAGCCAGGCTGGAGGAGGGACGAGTGGTCGCAGGGGTGGGCAGTGCCTGCGTGGGATGACCACGCTCTGGGCATCTCCTGCTAAATTCCAACTTGTACCAGGCATGTGGTGTTCCCAGGAGAGTTACCAGATCAGTGTGGAGCCTGTGGAAGACAGCCGTGTCCCTGGGGCAAGAACCTGCCCAGCAGTGGGGCTTGGAGGTTTGCAGATGTTTGCTGTAGCAGACACACACCTGCCAGCAAGTGAGGCTGGGAGCAGGATTTTATCTGGAGCAGTTCTAAGCTGGGCTGAACTCATCTTCTGTTGGAGAGTGGGGGAACAGCAGAAAGGGGGGTCATCTTCTGGCTGCTGCACCTGAGGGGAACACTCCTTCTTGAATTCTTATTTTCATGGATTATATTCTTCAAAATAATGTGTTTTTTTTTCTCCTTCTCTCTGTAACGGATGACACGGGAAACCCTTCTGCAAAGAAGTAAATTCTGCCTGTCACGGTGGCTTTCATTTGGCAGTGTTGAATTTCCTTCCATGCTGCTGTTGTCTTTCTCTTTTCCCCCTTCTCTCCCGCCCACACGCACTCTTTTCCATCGTACATCCTCAGCTTTCAGAATGATAATTGCAGCTGAGTGAAGAAAACCCTAACATGTTTTGAAGGATGGCTTCAGTGCCTTTTTCTGCAGTGTTCTGAGTCTGCACCCTGTTTGAAAATGTGAAGGTGTTTCAATGACCTTTTTTTTCCAATTAGACCTATTTTTTGAGGATATTTCCCACAAGTTCCTGGAAAGCTCCTTCTTTCCTTTTCCAAAAGCAGCTGTGGGGGCTCAGCCAGGAGAAAAGGAGGCTCAGGGAGGACCTTCTTGCTCTCTGCAAATCCCTGACAGGAGGGATGGAGCTGGGGGGAAAGAGGGGTTGGTCTCTTCTCCCAGGTAACAAGCAGCCTCAAGTTGTGCCATGGGAGGTTTAAATTGGATATTGGGAAAAATTTCTTCACTGAAAGGATGGTCAGGCATTGGAACAGGCTGCTCAGGACAGGGGTGGAGTCATCATCCTTGGAAACGTTTAAAAATGTGTGGATGTGGCACCTGGGGACATGGTTTAGTGGTGAACACAGCGGTGCTGGGTTAACAGTTGAACTTGATGATCTGAGAGCTCTTTTCCAACCACAGCAATTCTGTGATTCTACTCATGGGGGGACTGTGAGCACAGTGATGCTTTGGCCATGTGCTGGGACAAGCAGGACAGAGGAGGCCAACAGCCCTGCCGGGGCTCCTGGCCCAGCCTAAAGCTGCTGCTCAGACCTCCGTGAGCAGCTCCTGGACAAGGAGGTTTGTGCAGAGGGGCTGTGCCCTGCTGACCACTGCTGCCAGCCTCTGAGCTGTTTCCCCAGATGTTCCTTTGGCCCAAGCCCTGGGCCACGGGCTGTGAGTGCCCCACGCTGTGGTGTGGCCACAGCAGCCCTTCCCAGCCCAAGGTACTGGATGTGCTTTGGAGAGCTGCCAGACCAGCACACCCATGCTGGCCACAGCCATCCCGCACTCAGCAGCGGGGTCTGGCTTGGCAAAAGGGGCAGGATGGTTCAGAGAGGAGCTGGAGGGGGAGAAGTGGGAGGGGACAGGCCATGCCAGGCAGGTGGCTGTGGTGTCTCAGTAGATGAGGGCTGCCTCCCCCCTGCCACTGACCCTTCTGTGCCCTGGCTGCTGCAGTGCAAGCTTCCTGGGGCTGTTGGCAGAAGTAGCTGTGCTGCTGCTTTGGCTTTGCATCCCTCTCAGTGGAGATCAGAGTCCTTGGAGAAGCCTTCAGAGTCTCATCAGTGTCACTCTCCTGGTAGCTGAGACAGCTCTGTGCTTCAGGGTGAGACGCGCTCAAAGGCAAAAATACCCTGGGGCAACCTGGGGAACAGAAGCCGCCATCAGCTGGAGCTGTACAGTGTCGGGTGACCTTTTTTCTCCCTCGAGCAGTCTTGCTCTGAGGGAAGTGGAGGACCCTTGATGCTGAGATGCTGCACTGAGACACCCAGCAGCGTGTTCCGTGTGTCAGAAGCTGCCTGCAGCGTGCGCGGGTGTTTATGGCAGGGGAACGAGGCAGCTTTGCCACAACCTGTTCCCAAACCATCTCTGGTTCCACCTGGCTGCTTACCCAGCCGGCAGAGGCAAGGGAACCGTGCCTCCTGCCCGTGGATGCGGGGATATTTCCCTCCCCTCCCCCTGCAATCAGATGCTTGCAGAGCAGAGCTCGCACTCCATCAGCCGTGGGTGTCTATAAAAAGCCTCCCTGGGGTTGCGATTGGGTGGGTTGGCTGTGCCACGTGGCTTCTCGTAAGGCCTGTGTTGCTGAGCAAGTGGCATTCCACTTATTTTTGGCATTAATAGTCTTTAGTTAATACATAAATTCAGCTTAAATTCTGGATGGAAAATAAATCCCAAGTGGAGGCTCTGCTAATAAGACGACAGACGCTTCGGGGAGCCTGGGACACCTGTCAGCGGAGCGGTCGTGGCTGCTGAGATCTGAGAGCTGCCCCACGCGCAGGCACGAGGTCCTGGAAGCTACCACGAGCTGTGTGACTGAATTACAGGAGGATTAGGCAGGTGGCTGAGGTGAGCTCTGGCTTTAACTGCTGCAGCTGAACTCATTACAGCAAATGCCCCGGTGAGATCCCCAGTCCCACCTGGCATGTGCAGCAAAGGGAGTCAAAGCGCCAGTTTGGGTCTGACCACTGCACAACACCCTCGTGACCTCGCCTGAGGTCCTCTGCTCTGCTTCACTCTTGCTGACCCCTGTCAGTCCTCCCAGGCTTCCCCACATCCTGGTGCATCCCAGGGGACCTTCACCCCAGATCTGGGTGTGTTGCGGGCTGCATCCCAGTGGCTGTGTCCTTCCAGAGTCATACATCCCTGTGAGGACCTGGCAGGGAAAACCATGGCCAAGCCATGCAGAGGGTGGGACCTCGGAGCTCTGGCCTTGGGCTTTGCTCCATGGCTTGGTGCTGTCACCTGAAGAAGGGTCTGCAGGTCCCTGCAGGCTGTCCCAGGGTTTTGTGGCATTGTCCCCAGGGCTGTCACATGGGGCTCTGCAAGTGTGGCATAATGGAGGGTCCCAAGCCTGAATTCACCATGTCCATGATGGTTTTGAGGGTCGAGGCTGGAGCTGACTTGTGTCCCTGCCCCAGCAGGCCCCGCTCAGCAGCACCAGTACTTGGTGCCTTGCTCACCCTCGTGCTGCCCACACCTACACAGGGGGCTGCTGATGGCTCTGCAGCCCAGCAGGGGAATGAACCCCTCCTCATGTCCTTCACATGACCATGCTGGAGCTGTTTTGTGCCTGTGTGTCAGACTGATGGTCAAGAGGGATGTGCTCACTCCCATCTCCAGCTGCCTCCTGAGCTCCTCCCCACTTCTATCTGACTGCTGTGAGATGAAATCCAGAATACTTTGGATGCTTTTTGAGAAATGCCCTTGTGAAGAAGCAGCTTTCCAGGAACCTTTCCAGGGGTCTGCTAGCCTGTCCCACTCCAGCCCTTTCCTGCCCTGACCCTTCCCTTGGAGCTGGGGTGCAGGGTGTATGCCACTCTTATGGGGAGGTGTCCAGGTGACTGGGCCACAAACCCCATGGCTAAGGGGTGGCTTGCCAGCTCCTGACCGGGTCCTCATTGTGTTTTCATGAATTTCAACTCTTACCAGAGCTGAAAAGGGAGGTTATCCAGGGTTTAGAGGAACACCAGTTCATCCCAGCCTCACCTGCCTCACCTTGTGCATGAGGTCAGCCCCTACATGCTCAACACTTTACCCCTTGCAAGGAAGCAAAGAGTTTAAAGAAATTTTCAAGCCTTAAGTCTGGGGAGCTTCAGGTTTCAGTTGCAGCCAAGACTGATGATCCAGCATTGGCCTCATAAAGTGGGGAGAGTCAGAGGGAATTCCTTTCCCGATATTCCTTCCTGTGGATTTCCATCTCACCCTGCTTCTTTCATCTGCAGTTTCCATCTGAAGGAGTGACAAGGGAAACCTCAGTTGTTTTGTTTTTGTGGACAAGAGTTTGTAGCCACATTGTTTTCCCATATTATTGGTGCAGGGGAGGTGGGGCTCATTTCAAAGCCTGTGCGTTGCAGTTGGGAAAGCCCTGGCTGGTGGGACTGGTGGTTACCCTGACTCACAACATGAGGGGGTGAAGTCCCAGCTGCAGCCTCTGGGCAAGGTGTAACAACCGGGAGGCTCTGTGCAGAGCTGTAGGTGGATGCAGCTATTCCTCTCCTCTCCTCTCCTCTCCTCTCCTCTCCTCTCCTCCTGTTGCACCAATCACTTGTGAAAGTCTTTTAAAAATTAAAGCCAACTCACCCTTGCCTTGAAATGGAGGCAGCACTTTCTCTACCTGCTGTCTCTTAATAATCTTTCTTCAGGAGGTCACAGGACATTGATTTACACTCCTGAGCTTTTTGTGGACATAGGTTAAGATCATTTGGAGAAGCCGCAACTGAAGTTGTGACTTCTCATCCTAAAGTGTGTGAATGAAGCAAATACTGTAACTNTCCTCTCCTCTCCTCTCCTCTCCTCTCCTCTCGGACTGCCCTGGGGACGCAGCACGCTGCAGTAGAAGCTGCAGCATGAGATGATGCGGGGGCGGCCCTGGGATGCTCCTCTCTTGGAGCAGGGGCCTCAGGGAAGTAACTGTGTGTGTGTGTGTGTCCCTGTGCTTGTGCCAGAGGCTTCCTTTGGAGCCAGAAATGATCAATGCTGGAGGCTGGGGGGGTGGGAGGGAGGAATCCCAGCATCTTCCTACCCAGTAGCCAGCAAATAGACTCTTGGGATTGGCCGTTGCTAGGCAGAGGGCTGGCCAATGAGCGCGGAGTGGTCCAGGCACGGGCCGGGACATCCTGGCTGGGACGGGTGCCTGTGTCCTGGGAGGACAAACCGTAGCAAGGGACAGCAGTGCACCGGAGGGAGCGTTTGGCACACGGAGTGAGTCCAGGCTGAGCAGAGCTGCGGGGTTTTGTGCCTTGGTTTCCTGCCCCCCAGCCACTCCCCTCCCTGCTGCCCTTCTGGCCCCTTTTAATCCGAGACCCTCCATCATTACCCCGTGTATCCCGAGCCCTTGGGAAGCTCAGTGTCCTCCCTGCCCCTCTGTTCTGCCCCAGAGAGAGCTGACAGTGAGCTGGCTCTCACCTGGAAAAGCCCGACTACAACTCTCTCAATAAACCAGCACTGGATAAGGCAGAATAAAGAGGTATCTAGTGAGGAAATAAAACATCCCTCCTGATGCTGGGAACCCACATTTGCAGCATCAGACAGACTCTGGGCAGATTTCTCCCATGTCTCAGAGCAGATCCAAGCCAGGGAGGGAAGCTCTCCCTTTTGGTCATTCATTATATAATTTCCTTCCAAGAAAACAACTCTCAAGGATGTTCTCACAAAAACTCCTTGCTGCACTGTTAAAAACAGGCAAGGCCACATGGGTGGTTCATCTGCTGTGCTTGAGTGGGAGCTGCCACGGGCTGCAGTGTCCTGCTGAGCTTTCCCATGGGCAAGGGACATGTGTGGCACAGCTCAGCCTGGAATGTGCTCAGTACATCCAGCACAGCCCAGCACAGCCTGGGCATGGCTGTACTCAGCTTGCAGGTGCATCATAACTCCTCAGGGCACAGTGGTCTCCTGCTCAGGATCAATACACTGCAGTGGCTGAAGCACTCCTGAAATGTGGGATGCCTTCTGACAAATGCTGGAGAGGAACCTTGGCCAAGGGCATGGAGTGACAGAAGAAAGGGGAATGGCAATTGGGATGGGGTAGAAGATGAGCAAAGGATGGGAAAATAGCTGACAACTTTGGGTGAGAGCAGCCTCTGTGGCAGCCCCACTCCCTTGTGTGGCTGTGATGGGTTTGGATTAGCTGTGGAATCAGGGCAGACTGTGCACAGGCAGGGCCAGCCAGTCCTGCTCTGCTGTCGCTCTGTCACTGTCCCTGCTCCGTGGGGCTGCACTAATCCCCACCAGGAAAGGCAGGGAGGGAGCTGCGCTTTGGTGGAGACAAGGAACGGTTTAGAGGGAATTAGAAGGGATTTATGTTGGTGGAAGAAAACACAGTAAGCGTGGCTGGCCTGGCCTGGGTCAGGGCACTGGGCTGTGCAGGGGGCTGGCCCGCCTGGGCAGGCCCCCAAGGAGTTGCTGTGATGGCAAGGGGGCTGCTCACCAGAGTTCTCCTTAAAGCCTCTGCTCCCAGAGGTGTACGACTGCACATGAATCTTAATTATCTTGTAGAAGTTTTATGGTGACTGGAAGAAGCCTGAGAGAATGAACAAGCAGAGCTTATCCCATCTGGGGATGAGTGAAAATGTCCCAGCATTTATTTAGTATCTTTTCTGTGTGCTTGAAATTCACCTCCCAGCTTTAGGTTGTCCATCTCTCAGCTCTGCGCTGTTTTGAGCTAGCTACAAGAAGAACCCAAAAATGTCTGTTTGCAGGTCTCACTGAAGGTTTCTCCCAGTTAAAGCTTGGTTCCAGTTAGACCATGGAATGGGTGCTTTGGGTACCAGCATCCTCCATTGGCAGCTCACAGAGTGTTGTCCCAAGGCTCCCCCATGCAGCATTGTCCCTCCTGGCTGGCAGCTGGCTCTGCTGCATGTGAGGAGGCAGGATGTGCGATGGACAGGCTGCAATCCACTATTCTGGGAGCCTGCAGGGGCTCACAGACATCGTCTGTTCCTCTTGACTTGCCTGGACAGGAGGCAGAGGTGGTGCAGATCCCGACCGCTGCGGTTGCTAATGGTTATGGAAAACATCCCGCTGGCCCGGCAGGTCCTGCCTGTCATCCCCAGCTGTGTCTCTGCACCAGCAGCTGGGGCGAGTTGTTGGAGCAGTTTTGCTTCGCGGCTCGGAGGGCGCCAGGGTGCGGCAGTGTCTGGAAAAGCACAGGCAGGCTTCTCCGGAGGACGCAGGGACCTGGCGGGAGGGCTGGAGGCTGACAGCATCTCAGCTGCCCGCGGCCTGTGCAGAGACCACTGCCACCTTCCAGGGCACGGAGCCCCCAGCCTGCCCTGAGACGTGTCCGAGCCCCCCGTGGTGTCTGGCGGGACTTGCTCGCTCAGAAATCACAGGCCTGGTTGGTCCTGGCAGGCAGGGATTTGGGATGCAGCTGGGCCGTCCTCTGGGCTTGCACCCCGTGTTTGTGGTGCAGGGGCAGAGTCTGGGGGTGCCCCGTGTCCCAGCTGCTGGACAGTGCTGCACTGCATCGTTTTCCTCATGCACTGTGAGGGAGAGAGAGGGGAAGGGCAGGAGCCTGCCATCAGGGGCAAAACCTGCTGTCCCCAGGGGGGTCTGCAGGGAAAGCTCTGACAGGGTGCTTGGAGGTGGCCCTGTGCTCTGCTCTGAGCACGGGGAATGTCCCTGCTCTGCTTCCCACTGCTCTTCAGGCAGCATCCTTGGGAAGAGATGGCAGGACAGGAAGGAAGAGAAGGGACAGCACATGTGAGGAAGCAGCAGAGAGAGGGGGGCAGGAAAGCTGGCAGAGATGTGGTGGGGGAAGATGTGGGAACCCAGTGATAATTCTGGTCATGAAAATGATTATCCCTGGTTCCGCAGAAGGGTCTGGCAGTCCAGGCAGTCGGAATCCCGGTGCCGCTCTCCTCAGGGTCATGAAGCCAAGGCTCCTTTGGAGGAAGCGCAGTCCTGGGATGCTGCTGGGCGTAATATTTGGCTGAGCCCAATGCAGAGGGACCTCTGCTTCCCTGTGCAGCCTCCTTTGAACATTTGTGTCCAGCACAGAGCTTCTGACAGAGCTCCACGGTGACAGAGCCATTTGTCAGTGGCCCTGTCAGATGCTGAGGCCTCGTTCCACTGAGAAAGGATTTTCGGCTGTGGCATGCACTCAGATACCCATTTAGCTGCCAGCTCCAGCTGGCTGTTGTTTTCCTGCTGCTGGAGAATAGGGTGAGAGATGGACTGACCTGTGTTTTATTGGATCTACCTAATTTTTTAATGATTTATTTGCTGGAGAGAAAACAAACTGGGGCAGGAATTGGGCTGCTCAGATAGACATTTCTCATTTTTATTGCAGACTGGGTCTTCTGGAGTTCCCTATGCTTCAGGATGATGGGGAAAACTTGGCTCTCCTGTCCCACTGGGTGCTGGGCATGACTTGCTGTGGCTTATCTCAAAATCCCTCAGCTGCATTGCCGTGGGATTGCTCTCTGGCACAGACACCAACACGCAGCTGTGGAACAGAACCACTGAAACAGGGCTACCTGCAGAGAAGGGTTCTTCGTCCTGTCAGCTCTTGAACTGTGACCAGGAGTTTTTTTCAGCTCAGATAAAACAGTGCCAAGGCATCTGCAACACTGTGAGAGTGCAGGTGCTCTTATGCCCATGCAGTTTAATTTACTGGTGTTGCTGTGTCTTGGTGTCTGGCTTTCAAGAGACCACAGCTGAGAGCAGCAGCAAGACTGCCCTGGGAGATGATGGGCACTGGGAAGGAGCAACAGCCTCTCCCAGCACAGCCCTCTGGGCTCCCCTTCTGTGGGAAGGCTGTGGAAACCCCAGACTGGGCCTTCTCTCTGCCCTCATGCCACAGGGCTGCAGGAGGGTGGGAAGCTGTGGCAGATCAAGGTGCATGGAAGGGTTTTCATGGAATGGCTTCTCCATGGTGAGGACTTCAGAGTCCTTCCCTTCCACAGGGTCTGATGGAGGAAAAGCATCCTCGGGAGGGACCAAATTCTGCCAACAGGAGTGGTTTGCTGAGGCCAAGACAGAGCAGGAGCCTCAAGCTGACTTTGGGGGTGCTACAAGCTGCACCCAAGGAGGAGGTGGATCTCCATCACATCCAACATGCTCTGAGGAGCTCACAGCTGGAACGCGCTGTCCTAGAAAACGGCGCACGTTAGTCCCTGAGTCTCCAAGGCTTCACGCCCATGTAGTGACATCCAGTCACAGTAAAGTGGGACAGGAGAGGCCTGGTGACAGCTCTGACGTGGTGCCAGCCCGGCTGGGAGGAAACGATGGCTCTGCCAGCTCCTGTTTGCTTGCTGGTCTGAGCCTGACGTGGGTTTTCCCCATGGAAAAGTCCCCATGGACTTGGAAAAAACATGGAGGGGAAACCAAGGTAGAGAGAATGAGGGCCAGGCTGGCCAAATGGTTTCTTTTTCTGTGCTTAAAAATTTTTCAGATCCTAATTAAGGACCAATTAAGTGATTAGTGTCACCGTGTCTTAATTTAGGTTAAATAGGCTGTGACTGTTGCTAATGGTGGGCCATGATGGTCTTCTAAAGTGACCTGTATCACCTCTAACCTGCTTGGGGTGGAGCCACCGTGCTGTGGAGGAATAATCTCTGTGAAACGGGATGTTCAGCTGTTTGGATGAAAACCACACCTGGCAATGCTGGCACTTTGCTTTGCACTTGGTTCGAGCTGCCCAGGGGTTGTGGTGAAGATGGGGGCACTTGTCCTTGCTCTTATCCCACTGGTGGTACTCCCCAGTCCCTCGGGAACAAATCTCCCAGTCTGGCCCTCCTCCTACATGTCCTGCTCTTGTTCTGCAAACCAAAACCACCAGGATGCCTTTCAGCTGGGGTAAAACCATACATCTCTAGCACTTTTTATCATTAAAGGACTGTTGGAGTTTTACGAATGTGTGGGAAATTGAAGCAGCCCTTCTGCTATTTCGATGGGAGTCCGTGCACAGTACTCTTCATTCCATCACTTTTAGGCCAGCTCTGCTTTGGCAGTGCTGACACCAAGAATCCAATGCTGGATTTTTGGTTTGCCACAGGAAAGGGCTGGACACAGGACACACAGCTGCCTGCTCTGTGGTCATGCCAGTGCAGACCACATAAATGTATGTATTTTAATTATCATAAACAATGCCTACAAGGAACGCTGCTGA
Organism: Promerops cafer; assembly: GCA_013398275.1. NCBI lineage: Eukaryota > Metazoa > Chordata > Aves > Passeriformes > Nectariniidae > Promerops > Promerops cafer. The sequence goes on along the minus strand of VZSE01006885.1, from coordinate 311,008 downwards.
CACTTTTCCTTCTGAAACTACGCTTTCCTCTCTTTGTGTGGTTCCAAAGAATTTCCCATGGGATTGTTTTCCAGGGAGGGAAAGCCAGTGATGGGCAACTAATGTGTTGTCAAGAGCTTGCTGCAGGGTCCAGCTGATTTCCCATTCTCCTGCTGTACAAAGTGGCCTTTGCTTGTCTTGATCTTCAGAGATATCCCATGCAGGGATGCTGATGAGTGCCTTGGTAAAAGAAAGCGCTCAAATAAGTTGTGACAAGAGGGGGTCTGGAGGCCTGAGAGGGCCCTGCCACAGCAGAGCAGTGCTGCAGCCCTCCTGATCCCCACTTTCACCCGGATACATGGGCGCTCCTTAGGCTTTAAGCTGCTACAAGATGAGGAACCCAGCTCAAAGGCAGCTGTATCCTCTTACACAAACACCAGTGCTGGGAATTGCAAGGGGTCATGGAGGACTGAGAGTGGCCAACTGAGGGAAGCAATGAGCTGGGACAGGGACTTGCAGGGACGAGGGGCTGGAGGGACCTGGGAAGGCAGCGTCCTTTGCAAGGGAGCTCCCTGGACGCAGTCCTGTGAGACATGCTGGGAGATTTTGGATGGAATTCAAGAACAGCACGCGTGGAAGTGTTGAAAAGGCATGTGGATGTGGCACTTAGAGGTATGGTTTAGTGGTGAACAGAGTGGTGCTGCGTTAGCAGTTGGACTTGATGATCTTAGAGGTCTTTTCCAACCTTAACGATTCTAGGATTCTATCTCCTAGCAGGCAAGACACTTCTCCTAAATTCAAGTTCAGTGGGGAAATAATCTGCAAAATAGGTGTGAAAAGGGATCTGAAGGGCTCCAATCCAGCCTCCCATCTGTAGGTGCCTGGTGCAAGGTGCAGCATCAGCTGCATCTCAGGAGAAATTAATGTGAAAACATTCTCATTGCCAGCCACAGTTGTAGGGTTTGTGCAAAGCCATTTGTACAGCCTAAGGATTTGGTCTGATAAGTCAGGGGAGACTTTGGGCATGGAGTAACAGCAAGTTCTGACCTGGGTGAAGCATTTTCCTGAGCTCTGGGACCAGATGGAAGCTGCCAGGTAGGCTGGAAATGTCTTGAGGTGTGGGGTGGTGATGGTGCTGTTGCCTCGGACACCCTTCTCTCCCGTGCTGGGGTGGAAGAAGGTTTGGAGGTAGGGCTGTCTGGGGCCCACATGCCTCATTTCTGCATGTCACAGCAGCTTCGACACCCAAGCTGGGGCAAGGTTGCAGGACCCCTGCACAGTCCATGTGGGAAGGCAAACTGCTTAGCTCCAGCACCGTGACAGGAGGTAAATCCAGAGCCTTAGCAGACTTACACCCTTTGGGGGCACAATCCCTCACCAGTGCCTCTTGTAGGGCATCTGCTGAGTCTTTCAGAGGTCTTGAGGAAGTTGGATCAAAAGGTCTCATCTCTCTGGAAATGCTCGGGCTGATCCTGCCGTGTTCCAGCCCTGTCCTGGTGGGTGGGCTCCATCCACCCTCTTTTCCCCTCGCTGCTGGCAGTGTCCCCGGCCAGCGTTCCCCTGCTCTGGCTGCCCAGGCAGTGCTCAGGCTGGACGTGGCAGCCGGCCCTGCCCTTTGCCTGCCTGGAGTTGCCAGACACGGAGCAGATGGTTCCACCCGCACCCAGACAAGGCTCCATCTCCGGGGCTGACATGGGAGACAGGAGGGATGTGTGAGCAGCTCCCCGTTCCCTCTGCTGCCGCTGCCTTCCCACCACTGTGCTGCGGCCACTTCGGACTTCTGAGGGACAAAGCGAGGGGGAAACTGGGGGAAGGCTGAGGAAACAGAGCCCCTGGGGCCCAGTCCGGGCCCATGGAGGCCCGGCAGAAGCAGGGGAGAGGAGGACTCCGTGGCTGTGTTTAGCAGGGGCTCTGCTTGCAGGGGTGGCCGGTCACACAGTGACCGCGGTGCTCGCCAGCTCCCGAGGGACGGAGCAATCTGTGTCATCTCGCAGCGGGCGCCCTTAAATCTCAGCCTGATTAAGCAATGGCAATATGGGCCTGATATGAAAGAGCCTCCCCTGAAAAGGGCCGATTGTGTGGGCAGAAATAGCCTGTTTAATTGTTCTGCAGTCGGAGGCACAGGAAGCGGCCGGATCCTGCCTTCAGCTGAGCAGGAATCTGGAGATGAATAGTGTCCATCAGGGGCTGGCGCAGCTTTGGGTACAGCCCGACCCTGCTGGCCATTCACCTGAGAACGCTGCGTTTGAACACTCGGGGCTTTGTTTTCAGCCTCAAGATGTCTGAGGGATTTGGGGAATCTCGACTCAGCTTTTGACCTTTTGTTTGTCCTTGAAAAAGCAGCATGTGGCTTTTCACGGCGAGGCTATCGAGTAAAACATCTGTGGGGCACGGGGCGGGGGTGCTGGGCCTTGCGGGGTGGCACTGCTGTAGGAAGAGAAGGTGGTGTTGATAGGTCTTGGGAGCAGTTCCTCCTGGGTTCCTGTGCTAGCTCTTAGACCCACTTGCGAAGGTGGCCAGTGGTTTTCCATCGACACATTTGCTGAGAGCTGTGTCAGAGCAGGTCTGGAAAGAGTTTGATACTGAGACATCTGATGAAAAACTGCTGTGTGTAGTTACGTCAGAGTTATTTATTCATGGCATAGAGATAAAAGCTTTTCTGATGGAGTGCAGTCATCTTAGCTTGTGGCTGTTGTTTTTCTTAGTTTCTTGTGTATTTTAGGAATCTAATTAATTATAGGGAGTGATTGATGCTCAGAAAAAATACATTTCAAGCTGAGCTGCAGTTTTCTTCATGATTTCTTTGACTTGATACTCAGAATGCAGTGAGCCAGGAACTACCTTGGCAGCAGGTCTTCAGTATTCAACAGGCAAGAATAAAACATTGTCAACTGCAAGGAGAGCAAGAGTGGGAGCAGAGCTGCTGGGTAGTGCAGGCATATCCAGAGGGAGCTCAGCAACGCCTCAGGACATGTCAGAGGGGGTTGTTTGAGCCCCTCTTAGCTTATACTCTCGCCTCCCTGAGGAGCATTGCCCTGGACTGCTTGGGCATGTAGGTCTGAGGAGCCCTCAGTGTCCACGAAGGGGTCTAGTTTGAGATCCCAAACTTATTTTGATGCAGGGACCAGGACCCGCTGTCTGGCAGGGGGGAAGCTCCTTCCTCCTTTTGAATAATGTTGGCCTCACCTGCTTCATTCCCCCAGACCCTTAAAGCCTCTCTAGAGCCAGATGGACAATTTGGATACCTTTTTTGGGATTTAGATGGTGATGTGTCATGCTGAGGGACCCTGCATTCCATGCAGGTGCCAGCTGTCACATTCAGGCATGGTGGCCCAGCCCTCTGGGCTGTTGCCGAGGGACGCAGGCCTTGCTTGCAGCACTGGAGGCCAGCTGGGCTACCTGGCCTGGAGCTACTGCAAAGCCATTCTGGCCTCACATATTTCTCTTGATTGCCTCTGCCCTGGAGACAGGCTGTGCACCAGCAGGGCTTGATTGCTGTGACCTGCTCAGAATCTGGTGGGTCTCACTAACCCTGGGTGTTTCTAGGACCTGATAATTCCACCCCAAACACTCCTTTCTAAGAGTGTAAGCCCTGTTATGGTCACATCTTCCTGGTCTCCTCTGTTCTTCTCCACATGTCCTGACCACCCCTGCCTGCGCCGAGCCCACCTGCCCTCGCTGCCTGCCCAAATCTCTCTGCAGCTCATCACCGCCAGCATCTCCTGACAGATTGGCAAAATCTGCAAAATGAAAATATCTTCTACCACATTTTTCAGTTTTGCCACCAAATTTTGACAGAGCCAAGAGCCTGGAGCTGCTTCTGCTGCCCTGCGTGTGCTCGGTGACCTGGAGGGGACCTAGCCAAGTGTCTCCTTGGCAGTCCCGAGCTGTTCATTCTCTCATGTAAGTGCTCTTACAAGAATGACCTGGTCCTGAGCAGCTGGAGGAGTTCAGCTGTGAGATTAATATCAGCCCCCATCTCTCTCCTTTCTTTCAGACAGTGCTGCTCTGGGAGGAGAGGGCAGCTCTTGGAGGATGCTAGGCCTGAGGAAGCCTGTTGGATAACCACAGCTCATTGGACAGCCCCAATCCCAAATCCTCCTGTTTTTAAAATAGGCAGTAGGCTGGCAGCTGGGATGTGTGAGAGGGAGCAAGTTAATGGGAGGAGGACAGCCAGCAGCTCAAGGACCTGGGAACCAGCTGGTGTTTCCTTGGGACCCTGTGGGGTTTTGCTGTAGGTAGAAGGAGCTGCCCCAGGGAGCAGGGGCTCAGGAGACGGTGACCCCATAAATCTGTGGGATTGCCATTCGCCATTCTGGACTATCCCTGAGCTGCTCATCTGGTGTCTCAGCTTTGCACTGGGTTCATGTTTGAAGAGGTGTACCCAACCTGGACTGTAGCAACAGCCTCAATGGCAGGAGTTTTTGGTAGGTCCTTCCTCCCTGTTTCTCTGAACTCGGTGCCTATCACTTTGTGCATTTATTTCCTCTTCCCATTTCTAGACTTGTCTCGTGTTTGACTACCTAGCTGAGATCACCACCATGATGGGCCTTTGCCTTGATTTCAGGGTGGATAATAGAGCATCCAACATCTGATTTAATTTTTGCAGGGATTTGAGTTCCCTGGCAAAACTCCCTGGAGAGATGCTCAGCTTAATCATGATTAAGGCCAACAAAAATCTGGTGGCTGATCCTCTGAGAAAAGAGGGGCTGTGCTTGATGAGTAGGTGAACCTGGGGCATCTGCTGGAAACTGACAGGTTTTGGGGGCCTTACTTGGTCTGCTTTCAGCACCTGGGCTGTCCTACACTGGGAGACCTGCTGGAAATGCTGGTGTTCATTAGGGTGCTTCCATCTGCAGAAGGCTCCATCTATTCCACAAGGTGTCATGGTTTTCTCTTTAATATCCTAGGGATTGTTTTCAGGCTGGGGATGTGTGTGGAAGGAAGAGCCTGAGGATGCAGATGGAATGGAAGAAAATCTAAGTGATTAAACGGCTGTAGATGAGTGGAGATATGGCTTAAGAGATTGATGGCCGCCCGCTGGGTGGGGAGATGGAAGGAAAGATTGGATTCACATCCAGCAGGATTGCAAATCTGCCCCTCCTTCCCATGTGAAATTGCATTTGTTACTGGTTTTTAGCCTTCCCCTGGGTAAACTTCCACATGGCTCTGTACCACACCTTTATGGCCACATCTGCTATTTCCACCGCCCAGACTCTCTGGTCTGTTCTGGGGGAAAAGCCTATAAAGTAAACCCCGTGCAGCCACACAAGCTGTTTGCTGTGCCGCTGTTTTCTTTGGCTGACGTGAGTGCAGTGCGTCCTGGCATGTGCATGACTGCCTGTGTCAGTTCATGTGCACAGAGGAGGGAAAGCTGCAGGTAAAAAACGCCTTGACCATCGGCGTGTACCCCAGCAGCTGCAACACTTCTGACTTTCTTACAAGAGTGGCCTCAGTGGTCTCTGGAGGCTGCAGCTCACGGCAGAGCTGTGGCTCTCTGACCAGCTCTCTGTGCTCACCCTGTGCAGGGTGAACACCCAGTGACTCGACAGGACTGGACTTGATGTGATTAACGAGCTGTACCTGGAGTAAATTCCTCTGTCCCTGCCTCGGTGGTGCTTTACACAATCTGCAGGGATGAGCGAGCGTGGGAGGGGAGCTGGCAGGACGAGCCGGGCTGCTGCAGGGATCTGTGGGGATGGGGGCTGCCGGAGGCAGGCGAGGCTGGCCAGGCTGGGAAGCACCCGGGGCCGGGGGACGAGTGGCCCCCGAGCGCTTGGTGTCCCCCACTAGGTGGCACTGGGAGCCCTGCGGTGGTGTCCCTGTCCCCCAGCCCAGCCTGGCTTGGCCCTGCCCCGCTCCAGGAGCGCAGCACAGACGGACCCGTGCAGGGCGCTCCATCCCGTTCCCACTGGGAGCCGAGTGTCAGCCGGGAGCTGGGGTGACACAGTGCCGGCCATCCCAGGAACGAGTGATTGCCACGTGTCCTGTGCCTCACATGCTGACCCGGCCGCTCCAGGAGTCACTGCAGGCCGTTGTGGCTCCCGGGGAACTGGTGTCCTCACAAACCTGGTGGGAGTCAGAGCCTGCCATGAGCAAGAGCCAGGGCATCGCTGGCAGCTGGTGAGTGCCACACGGGGAGCCACTGCACTGCCCATCTCCTGCTGGCTGTCACTGCATCCCGGTGTCCTGCTGGGAGCTGGGCTGTCACTGGCAGGTCTTGTTCTGCCGGGACCTGGGGTGTCCTCTTGGGACACCACGCACCCTCTGCTCTGCCTTGCTGCGGTCAGTGCCTTTTGCACGTACTCTGCTGGCATGTGGGATGTCCCACACTGGTTCTGCCCTGCTAGGAGTGGTTGTGTTGCCTGTGTCCTGCTGGGAGCTGGGGTGTCACCGAGAGCCTTGGCACTGGATGTATCCTGCTGGGAATCAGGTGATCCCTTGTGCTTTACTGGGAGCAGGTGCATGTTATGGGGCTCAGCCCCACTGGGAGCTGGGGTCAGTTCATCACATCATCCTGTTGGCAGTCAGGGCTGGGAGCTGGTCCATGCCCAGTTAGCCCTGGCTGGCTGGGAGTCAGCATGTCACATGCTGGCCGTGTCACATTGTCCCCTCGTCTCTCTGCCAGGCTGTCACACAGAGCCCATTCCCCAGCCTGGACTTCTCCCACACGGCCCAGCAGACCTCCTGCTCCCAGGACAAGGATCAGGGACACCCAGCCACAGCTTGCTCTGCTGAAGGTCCCTGTCTGCAGGGGCACTGGGATGTCGTGGCACTGTGATTGTTTGAATTAATTTATTTTAAATATCTGTAGTGCTGAGAATGAAATGGCATTAAATGAGCACATCCCACACCCCCACCATCCTCGGCTGCAGCTGCCAGGAGCATCAGGATCCCAGATCTCTCCATGCCTGTCCCAGTGCCCGTGCCTGCCTCCCTCCCAGCCACCCAGCACGGCCCATCTCTGGATCCTGCCCTGACAGCTTTGCTGGCTCGGCGCTGCGGCTGCATCCCGCGGTGGCTGGGGCTCCCCCAGCCTTAGGGGAGCCTCTTTGTCTCCCTCTGGGCCCAGCGCTCCTCGCAGGGTGAGCGGGAAGGGAGGGGGAGTGTGTTGCTGTTTCTCACACAAGGAAGCAGTGCTGCAGGTTGGTGTTTGCGAGGACACGACCTCGGGCTGATGAGAGGGGCTGCCAGGATGTGCAGGCGGCTCGGTGAGGCTCACGTGTGAGCTCCAGACAGCTCTGGAAGGGGCTGCCAGGCGTTGCTCTTCCACACACGGCTGAGCTCCTGGGCCAGGGGAGGCTGATAGCCTGGCAGGTTATTTGTTTGCAGTGGGAGAGACAGGTAAAGCAGGGATCTGGGTCCTCAGTTCTGACAGCTGCTGGATGACTCCCCACAGTGGAATGGGTGGAGAATTGAAGGTGAAAGTGAGATAACTTGAGGGCTGAGATAAAGGCTGTAGTAATCAAAGCAAAAGCCACACATGCGAGCAAAGCAGAGTGAGGAGTTCATTCACTGCTTCCCATTGCTGGCAGGGGTTCAGCCATGCCCAGGAGAGCAGGGCTCCATCACACCTAACGCTGGCTTAGGAAAACAAATGCTGTAACTGTCAACATCACCCTCTTCCTTCTTTTTCACCCCGCTTCATCTGCTGAGTGTGGTGCTCTACAGTCTGGGATCTCCCCTGTGCCAGCTGGGATCGCCTGTCCCGGCTGTGCCCCCTCCCAAGCCCCCGAGCACCCTCAGCCTGCTCACTGGACAAGGAATGCCTCGACACTGTGCCAGCACTGCTCAGCAGTGTCTGAAACTGCCCAGCACAGAACTGTTTCCAGCACAAATCCAAAGCACTGTCCTATACCTGCTACTGTGAAGAAAATTAACGCTACCCCAGCTGAATCTGGGGAAAATCAAGAAATAAATGACCTCCCTCCTCCTCAGCTGTCTTCTTATTGGCAAACAATCACGAAGCCCTGTGCAGAACTGTTATGCACCAGGGTCTGTCTGTGAGATGTGAGGTGGTTGGAGTGTCTCTGTTCAGCTGGAGCCCTGGGTGACCTGTGCCACCTGATGGTCTAGACTGAACAGAAAAGTGATGGTTATGCTAACTTCAACATTCCTTTTGTTGTTTGCCCAGTAAATTCGCTTTTTTTCCTGTGAAGCTGCACTATCCATTTTTGTTTCTAGCTTATGCTGACTAGACCTGAGTGTAACGATCTTCTGCCATCCCTGGAATGAATGTAGGAGCTGGAATGCTGGTTTGAGCTCAGTTCTGTGTTGCATAGCTGTTTTCAGTTCTCCAATGGGCTTTTATTTGCTAAACGAGCAGCACTTGCAGAGTGCACACGTGATGACCCTGCTCAGGTGACCGCAGCTGCCCGGTGCTTTTACCTTGAGGTCACTCTCAGCTCAGACTGGATTTTCAGTGGTGACTGGTGAAGCTCTGCAGATCCTGTTAGCAGCCTCCTGAGCTTGCAGGGACCTGTGTGTGCAGAGCAGCAGCCTCTGAGAGAGCAGCTCAGGTAGGTTCTGGTGTGCCTGAGGCATAAGAGGAAGACTAAGGTGACAGAGAGTGGGTCCTCTGTAAAAATGTTGCCTGTTGTGCCTAAAACCAGCTCTTGGAGGGATGTTGCAAGTCACAGCCAGGCTGCTTAAACGTGCTCAGGTTGTCACTAGAGGGAGCAGCATGTGATTTTTTTTTTTCCCTAAATCTTGAAAAAATGGCAGGATGCAGAGACTCAGCTGGTGGAGCGGTTTGGCAGGAGGGATGTAGGAGAGATGCTGCAGCACCTTTGGCTTAATAAAAATACGTGTTTCTGTAATGCAAGGGGATCTCCTGTGCCACCCAGCCAGTGGGGTCTGGGGGGAGAGGCAGGAGCACAGCACTTCATGAAGCTCAGTTTGCTAAGCAGGAATGACTTCTTGACTCTCCTTTTGGCTCCTGGAAGTGCCAAATCTTGAAGGTGGACAGGGCCCTGCCAAGTGTGTGCCCTGCAGGGGAGAGGGCTGGAGTGGCAGGGATGTGGATTTAGTTGGCTTTGCTGCTAGTGTGAATTAACTGGGTTTGCTGTGTCTGTGAGGGGCCTGCTCTGACGCAAGCAGCTGCTGGAGATCTTCATGAGCCCTCAGGTCCAGATCCTGGTGCCACTGCATGGCTGAGCAGGGCCGAGCTGTGTCTCTGCGCCCATCAGAGGTACCCCCCAGGCCCAGGGTCTAAATACAAGATGAGGAGCAAGGGATTAGGAGACAAAGCAAGGAAACAAAGAGCCCATAATGGTATCCTGCCTTGCCTTGAATTGGACAATTCCCCTATGGCTAGTTGGTGGGCAGTGGATTACTCAGTGGGTGGAAAGGGGTCTGGAGTCAGTCCTGTGGACTTCATTCCCTCATTTGTAAAATGATGTTGTGAACATCTGGCTCACACATGGAGCGTGACACTTGGCTCACAGAGGCATATAAATGTTTTCAGATCCTTGAATGGCTGTTGCTGAAATGCGAAGGATCGTCGTTAATGAAGTCTGCAATAACACTGACGGAGCGCTTGTGTTTGCTGCAATTTGTAACCATGTTCTAACACTTGCTAACGAATGCTATTGTGGGTTGCAGTGCGACCAAGGAACACTTGAGGATAAACATGACCGAGCGGTTGTTCCTGCTTTGTGCTACTATTTATCACTGCAGGTGTTGAAACATGTCATATTGTGCAGCAGGGCTTTAAATGGCTGAGTATGGTCGGAGGGGAGACTCAGCTACCGTGGCTTCCTTTGTGGTTTTTCCATCTGCTCCACTCACTCAGGCAAATGCCTCCACTGCCTGGTATGAGTAGAGTGGCAGGGAGCTGACTGTCCACATGACATTGGGGAAATCCTGCTGGTGGACTGGAGATTTGGAGTAGTGACACTCTCAGACACGCGCTGTGATTGTTGGGGTTGTCCTGTGCAGGATCAGGAGCTGAACCTGATGATTCTTGTGGGTCCCTCCCAGTGCAGGGTATTCCATGACTGTGTGAACGCAGCTACTCTCCGTCAAGAGACCTCACCTGGGTGAGGACATGAAGAAGCAGCAAATGTGCAAAGTCGAAGGCACAGAACTGAGATCAATCAAAGGCCTGCATGGATGAGCAGTTTGTAGCTGAACTAGACATATGCAGGAAGCAGGCAAGAGGTGGAAGAAGAGGCAGATGATCTAGGAGGAGTACAGAGCTGCTGTCTGATTTTGCAGGGATAGGATGACCTGGAGTTGAGCCTGGTGAGGATTGGGAAGGGTGACAGAAATGATTCTGCAACCACCTAAACAGCAAAGGGCAGAGTAGGCTCAGTGTGGGCCTGCTGCTGAACAATGCCAGGGACCTGGTGGCAACAGACGTGGAAAAGCTGAGGTACTTGGTGTCTTCTTTGCTTTTGTTAAGATCAGACTTCAGCAATCACAAACCCCTGAGTCCAGGGGAAATGTCTGGAGCAAGGAGGACCAACCCTCGGGCTCGGATCATTTAAGCAAACTGGACTCCTAAGTGTTTAGGCTGAAGCACCTCTCTTATGGGCAAAAGCTGAGAAGCTGGGACAGTTCAGCTTGGAGGAGAGAAGGCTCAGGGGCACCTTATCTGTGTTAGAAATACCTGATGGGAGGCAAGGAAGAGCAAGGAGCTGGACTCTTCTCAGCAGTGTCCAGTGACAGGACCAGAGGCAATGGGCACACAGGAGGTTCCATCTGAACAGAATGAAAGCCTTTTCTGTTGTGAGAGTGATCAAACTCTGGAACGGCTTCCCTGGAGAGCATGTGGAGTCTCCATCTGTGGAGTTATTTAAAACCCATGGGGACTCCTGCCCCTCCTCCCCCGTGTCCATCAGTGGAGGCTGTGACCCACAATTCCTTCTAGACCCTTCTTTGTCCCTTCTCTGCCCATGGGGATGACTGCCCTGACTCACTTGTTCCTTATTTCTTTTCCTGACTGCATCTCCCAAGTCCTTGGGATTGGTCTGAATCCAACACCTGTCCTGTGATATTCTGGCAGCTTCTTCTGTGCTGGCATCATCCGTGTGGTGAATCAATCCTTGTCTGTTACCTGGCTGTGAGGAGAAAGGCTGGTTAGGACTGACCCAAAATTCATCCTGTGATCTCTCACGTGATTCATCTTCCATCAGACAGCAAGCCATTTAAGCCTGCCCTTTGAACATGTCTTTTCTAGATGTCTTCCCATCATATGGACGTTGAAGCTCCCTTAAATGCCCTGGGAGACTGTCAGCAAACAAATGTCACAAGTCTTACTAACACCAAGAAGTGATAACCGTTGGTTTTTCTTCATCTACAAAGTTCTTTTGCCTGGCTATCCAGACAGCTGAAGGAGTTGTGCTTGTTCCTGCACCCTTCCTTGCTTGCATCTCATGTTTATGGTAATGAAAGCTAATCTAAGGGGTCTGCATAGGCCCACATTTTATTTTCTTCAATTTTCTTCCTATTTTCCACTTCATTTGCCCCCTCTGTGACCGTCTAAGCCTACTTGGTTTTCTCTGGAGCCCAAACCCCAGAAACCTGCATCAGTGCCTTGATTTAGGCTTGTCATGCATGTCTCATTGGAAACCCTTCCCACAGAAGAGCACTCCTTACTCTGCTCTTGCTGTGTCTGAGGGTTAAATCTTGTCTTCTTGCAGACACTAATAAATAGCTGTTTCTGTTGTCTCACAGTGGTCGTTGTGACCTTCTTCATGTATCCAAGACAGCTGATCTGAGCTTTCCAGCTCTCAGAGGTGGACATGTCATGTCCTTCTCTCTCAACTGATGGGCTAAGAACAGTTTTCCACCTCACTGTTCCTCTAGAGCTCAATGTCTTGCCCTTTCAGTTTTGTCCTTTTGTGCTGGTGAGATTGCTTCTAGCTCTTGGTGGTTGTAATCCAGCCTGGTATTGATTCCTCCTTCTGCACTCCACAAAGATCTCATGGTTCAGCACATTGGTCCCTTCCTTTTCCTCCTGCCTCCAGAGAGCTTGGTCAAGGCCCTGTTCCTCACCAAACCAGCAGATGTGTTGCTGCTCTTTGTTCCTGCAGTTCAGCCTTCCAAGACATTCATAACAAAGCTCAGGGCTTATGGTTGTCTGCCTTTCTGAAATCAGCATTTTAACTTTTCTGGTGCCCCTCTGAAGGCTCCTCAACCCTTTTGTCTCAGTCACCCTCACCCATGTTGCCTTTCATGTTTGTGCTCTCCCCAGTCCTCCACACTGAGTCACTGCTGAGCGTGGGTCTGCAGCGTTCCTGTCCCAGCAGATCCTCCTCAGTGTGTTCCAGATTGTCCTTTTGTCCCCAGAGCTGCTTCTTTGCACTGCTGGGACTTTCTGTAGGTCTGAGTTTTGTGTTCTCCCTGCAGCCCATGCCTGTGTCCTCACAGCACACAAACAGCATCCCTCGTTCTTCCAGAACAGGCTGATACTTTTCTGGGTTCAGTTTGAGTTCTCCCAGACAATCTGTTGCCCCTAGTAAATCATAATTCTGATCACTTATAAAGCTCTCCTGTTTATTTTTAGCTGGCATCTCCAGGGCATTTGGCAAAGTGATGCAAGGTTCCTTCTGCTCCTTCTGTGGGACTCCTCCATCAGCCTTTTCCTGTTGTCTGGACCTGTTGTACTATTGCTGCAGCCACCCGTGCAAAATTCCCAGGCTGCTTTTGAGCAAGAAAACTCTTCAGTTTGGTTGTTTTTTTTTTTTTTTTTTTGTTTTTTTAATATCCTATTATCCTTTGTGTGAGGAGCACTTGGAAGTTCTCCCCTTCCTGGTGTACCCTGTGGAACGGAGTGGCTGCTGTAGAGCTGACACATATCCCTCCACCAAACCATGGTCCTTCCACTGTGCTGACCAGATGACCTGCAGGCTATCTGGGCTCCTTGTATGCATCTTCTCAGTGCTCAAGAGGATGCTGACATCTGGCCTGTGGCCCTGAAAACTGCTCAAGGTCCCTCTAACCGGGCTGGGGGATTGCAGGACACTTGACATGAAGATGTTTAGATCATGTGGCACAATCATGGACCCTGGCTGGCATGGGAGGGCTCTGGTGAAACCCTTTATCCAAGAAATCCATACAAAGACAACTAGAGGAGGTTTTTTTTGTGTTGGTGCTCCTGTTTTTAATTCAATGTAGTGGATGTGAGGCTGGGATGAAGGGATGTGGGATTAGCAAAGACAAGAGCTGCTGTGCTGCTATTAGTGGATCAGAAAGGATGCTCTGTTGTACGTGGAGGGAGTAGAGATAATAAAAATCCTTCTCTTTTTCCTGTCTGTACTTTTCCTTTGAAAACCTGCTGGGCTGGGCTGGGATACACTGTGAGAGGATATCCAGACCAGTATCCTAGAGAGTGGTGATTACAGGGCATCTCATAATTTGCATCTTGGATACAGTGGAGACTGGAATATTGGTGGGGACCCTTGTGCTACCAGGATGCTTCTACGTGCAGTTCTTGTGTGCCAGCAACTGGATTCAGAAGTCCAATCTGTGTCACCATAGCAAAAGATTCACAGGAGATGGAGCTGTGTGTCCCAGGGATGTCCATCTTTGTGCCACTGCCTTGCTTTTGCCAGAAGGATTTCCTTCCTTTGACGTCCCTCATCCCTTGAAGCAGAACTTGTCTACTCGCTTTGAGTTTCCTCTTATTTCATGAGCTCTTAATGCATTCTCCTTCCAGGATGCCAAGCAAATTTAAAGTATGCCCATTTAGCTTGCTAGGATGACTCGATCCTATGGATTTTCTCTTATTCCATTAGACCATTTCGCCCCTGCCCTTTTACTTTTCCTTGACTGAAAGCTTCTGAACCCTTCTTGCAGTTTTCAGTCCATGACTTTCTTTGTCTCTATGTGACATCCTGGTCTCTGTGAAGGTGCTAAGCACTAGGAACACCATCCCTCAGATCCACAGACTCCAGGCTGGTGAATCTGCCCCTGCTCTGACTCCACATAAAGAGAATTTCTGCCCTTTTATTGGCTGCTCTCCCTCTAAGGGACCCAGTTACTTTCGTGCTGCTTTGGCTGCGTACATCACTAAGTTCCTGGGCACGAGATCACCTAATAATGAAAATAAATGTGTGAAAGAGGACTGGTATTTTAGTGTAGGTGTAAGTGATGAGCTTTTGTTTGGCTCCTAGGATGGTCGGAGATGTGGCTTGTGTTCCAGCACAAGCCATGGAAGTCTAGAGAAACCACGGCCCAGGGCCAGGGAGGAGGATTCAGCTGCAGAGGAGATTCTGTGATGAAAGGACACCCGTGGGCTGTAACTCCCAGGCTGGGATAGTGATCAAACAGGCCCTTCCCAGCATCTCCACAGCTCCTCACTGCTGATGCTCTTTGCAGTGTGAGCTGGAGGGGTTAACACCATACCCTGAGCTACTCCAAAGCAGTGTGAGTGATAATGCAGCTCTCCTGACATCCTTAACCATAGACCTGAGATCAGGGCACCTTCCCTGCGGTCAGACCTGGGATTGCTGGTACCAGCCACAGGTTATAAACTAATTCTGGCAGTTGGCCATAAAACTGCTCCTTCCCGTGAGACACGGAGGCGTCTGGTGTCAGCCTGACACAAACCATTTGACCAGGGAAAGGCCTCTCTCCTGGTGGGATTGCAGAAGGGCTGATGCTCTTACTGAAGCCAGAAGTGTAGAGAGAGGGGCTCATAACCCTGCTCTAATAAATATTAAATGCCTTTTATCAGGCCTGGCATTTGCTTTGTGGCTCCAGCTTTTTTTTGCCTGCTTTGGAGGTTATCCACTGAAGGCAACAGGTTTATCAGCAAGTTCAAGCATGTTTGGACTGCAAGGTCTCTCCTGGTGTCTGGCACGTGAAATTATCCTAATCTGCCTTTGATATCCCAGCCTGTACTCTGGGTGCCATGACACACAATCTGTGCCCTGCACCTCTGGTTTGGGTTGCTGCTGCTCACAAAGGGCTTCAATCCTCTCTCCATCTCTGTAAACATTGCAGTGTGCTTAGTCCCCCCCTCAGTGCAGGGTGCCCGAGCCTGGGGGCTCACACGGCAGCAGAGAGTGAGGGGCTGCTCTGGGGAGCACTGGGGGCTGTGCTTTCAGGGTGAATGGCAGCCCAGAAGTGAACGTGGGGATGTTTCATCCCTGTGCTGCCCATGCTGCCTCAGTGCTGGTGGCAGAGACCCGTGGAGATGTGTCCTTCCAGCCTGAAGGCTCCTTCCCCACGAGGGTGGGATGGGGTCAGCACGGGTCCCAGGGATGTGGGGGATCTCCATCACTGGGGTGCAGGAGGGGCAACAGGGCTGCTGCAACGTGAGGAATCTGAAATTCAAGGAGCAGCTGTTGTAGAATCCTCTCTGGAACGCCTCTCCTGGGCCCTGAATCACCATGTGCTTGTGGATAACAACAGGAGTTTTGCCAGAATAGAAAATGAAGGATCAACCTCCTCCTGACCTCTTGGCTCTGAGCTGTTGAGCAGCACCCTGCTCAGGCAGTTCATCTACCTGTCTGCTCCCAGGGAATGCAGCTTCACTTCTCATCTCCCAACCAGGGACTGAGACCAGCGTGGTGGTTGCTGTTGGTCCCCCTCATTTCAGCAGCTTTAAAAAAGGAAACCAGGGGAGAAAGATCATATTTTTGATAAAGTTTTGTTATTTAGGTTTGGGTTTTTTTTCCCCTGGCATACTGGCACAAGAAGGCAAAACAAACCAGCCTGGAGAGTGGCAAGGTGACTTATGAAAACCCAAACAAAGTGACAGAACCCCACCAAGGCTAACAGGTTGCTGGTGCAGCTTCCTGTCTGAACGCGACTGTGCTTGTCTGTGGCAGGGCACCTGGAAAGGATTTTCCTTGTTTTCCCTTCCATCTGCTGTCAAGGAAGATGGTATTCTTGTTTCTCTCCATCTCAGGGTGTGAAGCTCTAGGAATGCTTGGGAGAGCTCTCCCTCACTGCCAAGGCAGCAGTGGTGGTTCCCACCTCAGCCCAGAGCTGCTGAATGTGTTCTGTTGAGAGGATCGGTGGCTCCTAGGACACCCCACCAGGAGAAAATGCCCCCAAACAGGGCCAGTAGCCCACTGGGAACAGACAGAGCCAGTTCAGAAATGACTCTGTGCTCTGCCAGAAGAGTTCAGTTGGGATAATTGCAGCAGATCGTTAGAGAACAATAGGAGTGGAAAGTACAGATTAAACCACCACTATTTCTACTTCGTGTGTTATGCACAGAAGGGAGATAACAGGGTCAGGGGGACTCTGGCAGAAAATGCTTTTCAGGCTGGCTGTGGGCAGCAGAATATTTGGACAGAACTGCCCAGAGATGCAGACTGGTTGGAGCCCAAGAAGGGGCTGTTTGGAGCTGGTGAGGTGGCTAGGGGCTTCATCCTTTTCTCCCAAAACTGACACTTTACTGTTGCTGTTTATTGCAGGAGGCAAACAACTCAAACTTGAGTTGTTCGAAGCACTCAAGATCTGGTTTCTTGTTTGTTTGCTAGACATCCCCTCCCCACCAGGTAGAACAGAGTGAGATGTCTCCAGCTGGTTGTCAAGGTGCTCTCAGTATTTGCTTTAATCCCCTCCCACGAGCTCCTCCTCCCCAACAGGGTTGGGGACCTACACTGTGGGTGTGAGGATGTGAGGAGGGATTTTGGGTGCTGTGTCTCTCATTAGGGAAGAACCTTAACTGTGTGGAACAAAGGAGGATCTGGCTGTCTCATCAGAAAATGGCAGGACCTGCATTAAGCAATTTAAAATCCTCCTGCAAGGAAGCCTGGATTTATCTCAAGCTCAGCCATTAAATGACATACAGAAACAGAGTCAGAGGCCTGAAGAGCACGTTTCTGTGTGCTTTGGTTGAAGGGACATGGCACTGGTGCTCAGGCACGTAGGCTGACACCTGTGTTTCACCCCTACCAGCTCACCCTTATGCAAGACACATGCACCTGCAATGGTGAAAAATACTTTGATTGTCCTTAGTCCCCGTTTCCAGGCCTGTCTTCTGCTCCTGCCTTCTCCCCATGTCCCAGGTGCAGCAGCTTAGAGGAAAACACATATCTGCTTGCCTGGCGTGCTGCCTCCAGGAGATCTCGGGTTCCTGCCTGCTTGTTGGGCCTCCTGCAACATTCACGTGCCCAGCCACCATCTTCTGGCAATGCCTCTTCAGCCTTGTCCACTGCCCAGGACTTCCTGAGCCCGTGGTGGCATCTCCTGGGGCCATTGCTGGCAGATCACAGTGCTCAGGTTGCCTCCTGCCATCGGATTGCCTGGGCATTCTGCAGACACCTGTGCAGAGGGTGAGTCTCAGTTCATTCTCAGAGACACAAAGCAAGCCCTGTGCATGTCCTGCTGAGCTGGGAGATGTCCCAGGGCTCTGTCTGCTGCCTCAGATGCTGAGCTGTGTCTGCTCAGCGGGGACCACATGAGGTACAGTGCAGGGAGACAGGGATAAGTTTTACTGCAGGATGTGTCCCTTCAGGCCACTCCCAAGGGCACAAGGAGTTCCAGAATCTCCCAGGACATTACAGTGGGGGGAATCTGCACTCCTGAGGGCTGGATAAACGATTTCTGCTTTAGCTCAGCTCAGGAGTCTTTTGCTCAGACCAAAAGAAAATGTTGTGTCCATACAAACAGGCCTGGACCAATCTCTTATTTCAAGGCAAAGCAGGAGCCAGCTGTGGAGAGGGAGTATCTGGTGATCTGGAATTCAGTATGGCATGGACCACTGAGGCCTGGCTAGCCAGGAAGAAGCAGCACAGGGAAAACTAGCCCCTGCTTTCCAGGGCCAAATTCAATGGAGTGACAGCAGAGAGGACACAAACTCTTCTCCGTTGACTCCTTGGTCCATGTGGTCCTGGGATTTTTAGCTACATTCAGTTGGCCTGTGAGCACAGAAATTATGTCATGGTAAAGGAATTGCTAGAGCAGAACTGCCGCCTCATGTGAAGTTATTTAAGCGTATCTTATGATATATTTTTATGTGCTGGTAATTATCATCTATACCCAGATTGCCCTACTTATGCTTTCCTCTTGCGTTGTTACTTGTTCATGCAGGAGTGTTTTCCCCGGGGGGTGTCATCAAATACATTATAAAAGTAGAAAACACTGAATTGTGTTATAGAGAACATTTTGCATTTTTTTTTTATAACTCGCTCGTATGCAATTAGCGTAAAGTACTTTATAATCAGAGGTTTTCTGGTGGAAGAGATCAAGTGGATTTGAACAGTCCCACTGTCCCAGGCAGAATTTCCACCAGGGGAGATCACACCAAACAGCCCCATTCTGCACAAAGCTGGCGTGGTACAAGTGCCTGGCTCTGGAAAGTGCTCCCTGAACGGGGCAGAAGGCGCAGGTGTCAGAAGAGATGCTCCCGTTGAGAATGGAACCAGAAGGAAGCAGGAGGCACCGTGGGGGAGGAGATGGTCTGCTCTGGGGACTGCAGGTCCCTTAGGGTTGAGGAGAGGCTGTTACCTGTCTGGCAGCCCCGCGAGGGCTCGCGGCAGACAGATGTGGCTTGTACAGAGGTGCTGTTACTCTGTAGGTGTCGGGATGCAGGTCTGGAAACCCATTCCCCAGCCACCAGCTCGGCTGCAGAGGGTACTGGAGCATGTGGGGACTCTGCAGAGGCCAGTCCTGAGGCAAACAACACAGCTGGGAGCTGTCCCAAGGAGTGGCAGAGTGGACAACCTCATTTTGTTGCACTTGTGAGCTGACAGGGTTGTCAACACATTAATATCTCTGTCATCCACTGAGTCCAATCCAACATCTCCGTGGCCTTCACTCTGTTCCTTCTCAGCATCCCTCTCCCCATGTCTGCAGGTCTGTCTCCTGGGAGAGAGACTTTTCACAAGGGCTTGGAGTGACAGGACAAGGGGGAGCAGCTTGACAATGACAGAGGGCTGGTTTGGATTAGAGACTTGGAAGAAATTCTTCCCTGTGAAGGATTCCCTCCCTTGGAGTGGGCTTGGCCTGGCACAGGGTGCCCAGAGCAGCTGTGGCTGCCCCTGGATCCCTGGAAGTGTCCAAGGCCAGGCTGGACAGGGCTTGGAGAAACCTGGGACAGTGGAAGGTGTCCCTGCCCGTGGCAGGGGGTGGGACTGGATGAGTTTTAAGGTCTCTTCCAATCCAAACCATTCTGGGATTCTGTGACCTCCCAGATGGCTGCACAGGGCTGCAATGGGTACACCAGCAGCTGAGAGACCGAGAAATTGTTCTGTAGGGTTGGGCAGAAGCCCCTCTTTCAGAGGCTCTATTGACTTCGGTGTGTTGTGTGGGTGGTGGGTGTGGGAAGAAAGTCACTTAGAAATTTCTCCTAGAAGAAACTGTTAATGAGCACTGGGGCCAGTGGAGCCTGGCTTGCTTCAGGAAGGTCTCATCTGGGATGAGCACTGCAATTGGTCCCCAAGAAAGTTTCCCCATGAGGCAGAGAGTTGTTACTGGCTTCACTGGACAGAGGTGTCACAGTGAACAGCTGCAGCACCTTCTATCTCTGTGATCCCCCTTGGTCCTCTCCAGAATGCTCTCTATAAGCTCCTCCTGCATTAGAGAATTCCAGGGACTGGGTGCAGGCCTTTGGCTGAACTGGGGTCAGGAAGATGAGAATGGATGAGGATGTGTCACCTCTGAGGGAAGCTCATCACTGACAGCAGACCCTGCTGCTTTGGCACATGCAGCCCTTGCCTTCACATCCTGCAATATCGTGTCACTGGATGAGCTGGAAAATCTCCTCTGATTGTTTTTTCTCAGTCCAGTTCAGGTGTGAGCCATGAACCCGTGCAAACCCCCAGAAATGGGGGGAGGATGTTCGCCACTGGCTCTCCTGTAATGGTTTTTTACTCATAAAAGGTGTCTGATCCTCTTTGGGAGTTCTCACCTGTGGGAGGCCCAGAGGGAAGAGAACAGCACTCCTTGGCTTCCTACACCACCTTAGGAGGAAAGGAAGGCATTTGCCCAGGTTTCTGACTGGGTGGGATCATGCAAGTTGTCCTAACCCATATGGACTGGTGACATGCCAGATCCCCACCCCACAGCACAGGGGCCATGTGGGGAGACTGTGAAGAGCTGCAGCAGGTGGTGGGACCACAGGCTGCTCCTCTGAATGGGACTGGCTTGTTGGCACCCCTGTGGGTGACCTCTGAGGGCCCTTAGAGAGGCAAGGCACGGGTGGAAAAGACAGGAGAGGTGCCAGAAGAGATTCTGGACCAAACTGGCTGGCACACAGGGAAGATCATGATGTGTAGAAAGGGATGTGACTGCACTTTTCTCGGGTTTCTGGACAGTAAATGGAGTGAACTGAAGGGGGCAAGCTTAGAGCTTGACTGCACAGCGTGAAGAGAATCAAAGTCCTGGGCAGAGAAGGGGCCTGGGAAAGAGCCTTCTAGGAAGAGGGAGAGAAACTTCCCACAGTGAGTTTTGTAGCAGATGAGAGCCAAGGTTTTGAGGAGATGTTTAACTTGTTTCCCATTTGATAATTCAGAATATTTTTTTCCAATTTTAGATTGTTCACATTTAAGTATCCAAGCCTTGGATAATCTCTTTCCTTAGTTTTTGCAAGCACCAAGGCCTGTGTTGTTTTCATCAAATCTCCCTTTCAGGCCACCACCTGGAAACCTTGGTTCCCAAATCCCTTGCTGGAGATTCCCAACTGAGTCTAGAACACCTCCAAAGAGTCTAAGTGTGTGACCATGGCTCTCCTCAGAGCAGACCCACATCTTGGGGCTCTGGGACCTCAGCTAAGGTGCTGAGGGTGGGTTTTGGGCCCATGTTAAGGATGTACCAAGCAGAGCTGAGATCTGATGCAGAACTGACTCATTCCCTGCCTGGGGCACCACGTGAACCTCAAGGTTACAGTGCCACGAGTTGTCATCCTGCCATGCTCACTGCAGGAACAGGACCTCATCCCTACAGCTGCTGACCTGAAGGAAAAGGATGTGCTGGTGCTTCTGGTTAGCACTGACAAGGCTTTTTAAGGCACCTGTTAAAGAGGGTCTCTAAAGCTTTATGAATTCATTTAGTTCATAAATCTCTCCCAGGAAAACCCCTTAAGAAAAGGGAAAAACTGCAAACAAGTACTTAGTGCTGAGGAGAGAGCTGCAAAACAGGGAAAAGTCGAAGCTGAAGGCCATGTTCTCTCCTTACCATGACAGAATTTTGTGCCAATGACCTCTGAAAGTCTAGTACAATACTCCCAGACTTCTGCAGGAGCATCTTAATGGAAAGTACACAGGAATGCAGTGAGGTATTTTTATTGGATGATTGGCAAAATCCAGTCCTAAGCCATTTGAGGGCTAGGAAGGGACCTTGCTTCTGTGGTCTGTGTGTGGGTAACTGGGATGGAAGTAGAGTGACAAAATCCAGTGGGAACCTGGCAGAGGAAAGAGAGGTCTCAGCGTGTCAATAGCCAGTGGATGCATCACAGTGCTAATGGCTGTGTCTAATGTCTCTGCACACCTGGACCATGTTCAGCAGCGTATCTGGAGGGCAGAAAATGTATCCTGGCAACTTGCTTTATTTAGCTGCAGTGTGCAAACGTGAGGCTGTTCCTGCCTTTCACTCCTCATATGTCAGTGTGACTTTGAAGTGACAGATCTCTCCAAGATATGGAAGAGTCAGCATGCCACGAGCAGCAGCCCAGAGCTCAGATGAAGCTGTGGGTGGTGATTTTTCTCAGCATGGATTTATCTCACCGCAGAGAAACATTTCTTACCCTGTTCAACACATGCTTTTGAAACAAGAGGCTGAGCATGATGTTATGGGAAATCCCCTCACAGACCTCTCCTATGCAGGAAATATTCTCTTCTCCTTTGTTTTTAAATCTCCTGTGCCAGAGGTGTTTTCTGTCTTCCAGCTCGCAGTTAGGAACACTCCAAGGTTCAACACTCTCCAAGGTTACAAACTCTGTGCTTGGGGGTCCTTGCCAGTGGAGACAAAGAGGTTTTCAGCCTCGCTGCTTCGGCCAGAGGTGGCGAAGAGCCAGAGCTCCCCGAGGTGAAGCTTTTGGGAGGCTTCTCCCCGCAGGGCAGGAGCTGATGTTCACCCATCCCTTGGACTCCGCTCGTGTGCGTGGGAGCCCGCGGCGCGCTCCGCTCGCAGGGCAGGCTGGACGGGACATGCGCTTCCAGGCACAAGCTCCTGCTTGCTTCGAGGCACGGGAATGTTGCTCTGCGTGGCAATGGCCCTTCTTTGATTTCCTAGCCCTCCCCTGCCGCTGTCACGCTGGTTGGCAGCTCCTCCCGGCTGGGCTGCTCGGAGGAGCCGCTGGAGGAGGCAGCCCGGGCAGCCTGGCACCGCGGCAGCGGGGCTGGCACTCGCTGCGCCGAGTGCTTTTGTCTCCATGGCTTGGGGAGGTGCTGTGATTTGTGCTCTCGGTCACTGACAGGTCTCAGCTGACAGCTCCCTCCTCCTTTTGTAAAAATTACTTGCAGAGCAGCTAGTTGAGACATGACAAAGTTTTGAAAGAGGGAATTTCGTTTCCCATACGGTTCCATGGGAAAGGTCACTGTTCCACCCCCAGTGCCACTCTGGGTGAGCTAAACACACACAGCTGTGCTCACTGCTCAGGGAGGGAGCCTGGCACAGGGCAGGGGCCGTGGGGCTGGGGACATGGGACAGGGGGCTCAGGACAGGGGCTGTGGGGCTGGGGACACGGGACAGGGGCTGCAGGGCAGGGGGCTCAGGACAGGGGGCTCAGGACAGGGGGTTCAGGGCAGGGGCTGCAGGGCAGGGATGGGGTTGGGCTGGCACCAGGGGCTGGGGAGAGCAACTGGGCTGGTGCTGCTGCATGTCAGGGTGGGCCTTGTATGGCAGCCCTGGGCCAGACTCCAGCAGCACATCAGACCTTGTGCACCCCTGGAAAGGCTCTGGACCAAGTGGCACTAGATCCACGTGGTGCCCTGGCTGTGTGCAATGCAGACTTTACCTGTACAGTGTCTGAGTATCGACAAAGAGCCTTGAAGCTTCTCCCAGCTGGCTCAGCAGCTCCATAGAAGCATAGCAGTTTTGAATGGTTGTAACCAAAGAGGGGAAGTGGTCTCTGATTGTGTTTGTGCCCTGTACCTGGCTTGTTTCCTGAGTCTGTACCTGAGCAGAAGTCTGTCAGTGTAAATCACAAAGTGCCTTCAGCTTGCACTTGTAAAGGGCTCCACTTGTGGGCTGCTGGTGGGGCAGCTGGCCCTGCTCTGCCCCACCGTGGCTCACAGTGAGCAGATCCTTGCCTTCCATGGCTGCACTGGCTCCCAGAGATGGATTGGACACCAAGAGTTGTTAGTCACAATGACACAGTGTGGCGTGGAGGGAGTGATGGCTGCAGCCCTGGGCTCAGTGGCCAGGTGGGAGGATTCCCCTTCTCCAGCAGAGCTGGTCCCAGCAGGTATCCATGACATGTCCCTGGATGCAACAAGGTCATCCACCCAAGGCAGCAGAGAGGCTTTGAGCGAAGGTGCTTTCTGGCCAGAAGGCCATTGCTTGAAAGCCTGCTTGAGCAGGGAGGTTGGATCTGATGGCCTGCTGTGGTCCCTTGAAACCTTCCCCATTCTGTGATGGCCGAATCTGCGACTGTGTCACCCCTGGGTCTGGGAAGGCCTGCTTGCTTTGCTACCCTGTGTGGGGGTGGAGGGCTTTTTTCCTAGGTGCTGCCTCCATGGCAAACCTACAGTGGCCACAGTGCTCTGTGCTGGTTTTGAACTTGCTGCTTTTTCTGGTGGTGGCACCAAGAAAACCACATTAACTCCAGAACGTGTCTGTCTGCCAAGCCCCATCCTCTAATATTCTGCTACGAGCCCGTGGTCTCTGGGGTGGGGTGGTTTGGGGCCTGTGGTGCCTCTGTGCTCATTGTACTCAGAAGCCTTTAGATTCTCTTTGGCTGGGACACGGGGGATAACATCACAGACTCTGCTTGCAATTTTGGTTCAAATGGCCCTCAGATGCTCGTGTGCTCACCACTGCAGGCTGCCTCCTGCTTCCAGTTGCTTTAGTTGCCTAAAAAGGCAGCAGAAAATCCTCTGTGAAAATCCCAATGGCACATTTTCCAGGAAAGGTGTGCCCAGAGGGCTATTAGCCTTCTGTCAGTGAAAGCAAAGGGACCTGCTCCAATAGGAAGCAGATGTTCTGGGAAGTCCCATCGATGCAGGGGAGGCTGGTGTGAGACCCGGTCCCTGATGTGTTTGTGCACGTGTGTGCCCTTTGCATGGCTCACTCTGCTGTCAAGGGGCAGGAGCTGAGATGAGCACCAAGGCTTCAGCGCACTGCGCGTTGGTCGTGCTCCACAGCTGAACGTGAGGAGAAGTCCTTGTCCTGTGCGCCTGGACCACGCACAGCCAAGTGAAAACAGCTGTGTCTCGCTGGCCGATCCCAGCCCAGGTTACCCAAGGTGATTTCTGCCTTTTGGCGTGGAGCAGCTCAGCTTTCCCTCTGGGGAATTCCTGGAAAGGAGGCGAAATGTGACCAAAGTGTGTTTGCTCCTCCAGCAAGACTGGAGCAAAGGGGTCGCGGCGCCGGGAGGGTGGGCGAGTGCAAAGGGGATGTGGGTGACTCAGAGAGCTCTGCCCCGGATGTCGGGATTAGAAGTGACTTTTACGCAAAGGAGGGGATGACTCAGATATATTTGAATGATCAGTTAAAAATTGTTCTTTTCTTCCTTATCAAGTACTGGTGTTAAAACATAGCAGGGTTTTAATGCTGTCACTCCTTTGTGAGCTGTACAAGTATGCAACGGATATTACTGGTTTTTGTCTTTCTCACTGGAAAAAACTCTCAGTTTACATGTTCTTAGGACCCAGGGTTGTTAGAACTCAAAGGAATCCAGGTCTGAGGCTGACATTGGCTTCCTCCAGGAGAAAAAGGCTTTGTTAAGACTTCTGAGCCAGAGTGGTGCAACTGTGGTGTCCTGGTATGGAGACACAACTCCCAGTGTGGAGAGGCTGCCCAGCAGCTCTTCTGGGCATCCCAGACTGTGAAAATGCTCTTGTCATTGTTAGGCCTGGACAAAGGAGATTAAAACCTGGGTATGTGACTCTGTGCATCCTTCTTCCTCACTGAAACTTAGCACTGTTGAGTACAGCAAATACCCTCAGAAAGGGCATCTGCTTAGGACAGTGGAAGAGAGATAGAACCACAGAATCATAGAGTCATGTAATCACAGACTGGTTGGGCTGGGAGGGACCTTAAATCTCATCTCATTCCAATCCCCCTGCCATGGGCAAGGGACACCTTCCACTAGTCCCGACTGGCCCTGAGCATTTCCAAGGATGGTGCAGCCACAGCTTTTCTGGGCAACCTGTGCCAGAGCCTCTGCACCCTCACAGGGAAGAATTTCTTCTCAATATTTAATCCAGATGCCCTTGTTCATCCAGCTGGAATGATCCAGCTGAGCTCTGCAGTGCAGGGCTGTGCCGGGGGGAGCTGGAGGAGCGATGCCCACTGGCCTGGAGCAGGGCTTGGTGCTCTGAGCTGCCTGGCCCCTGGTCACCCCTGCCCACACGAACCTGGGAGCAGAGGCAGTGGTCCATCCCCCTTGGCTGCCAGCCAAGTGGGAGCAGGATGGGAGGTGGCTGAGCAGAGCTGTGGGTATTGTCACTCAGGTGTAACGTTACAAGAATTGTGTGGGCATCCTCACATCCCGCTGGGCATGTTTAGGCAGATGGAAAATTCAACCAAAGAGAAATGAAATTCCAAAAGAACATGGAAATTGCAGCACAATCCTCATAAAATGAGCTCAGCAGCACTCGTCAGAAATGCCCCGAACCCCTCTGCACATGGCTGGTTACGTTTGGGTTTTGTGTTGGGAGCATTGCAGAGGACATTGTCTTGGAGGAGTCAGTGATTTTCAACGTGCCATGTATGCTCTGCTGCACCTCGTCCTTAGGGTTTGGGAAACCTGTATGTTATTAACATAATCTGTAACTTATCATTCCTTCAGACAGGAAAACTGCATGTGGATCAGG
Source organism: Promerops cafer (assembly GCA_013398275.1). Classification (NCBI taxonomy): domain Eukaryota; kingdom Metazoa; phylum Chordata; class Aves; order Passeriformes; family Nectariniidae; genus Promerops; species Promerops cafer. The sequence continues at coordinate 285,146 of VZSE01006885.1, read as the reverse complement.
GGGTGAATGCAGTGACCCCAATCAGGAGCCACTGTGTGTGGAGAGTCAGTGATCCACGACACAGTGACCCGGGCTGGGCTGTGTGGGCTGGCCCTGGGCTGGGCTGTGCCACAAAGGTCCCGTGGCTGCAGGACAGGCACAGCCAGCTCCTGATAACGGAGGAACCCGTGGGGAACCTGTGATCACACTGCCCCGTGGCAGTGAACATCCCTTCTGTTTGGCAGTACACCTGGTGAATGGTTTTCTTATAATGAAATGTAGCTCAGATGACCAAAAAGAAGATTTCCTCCAGGGACAGGATCTGTGTAGCCTTGTAGGAACATCCACCTGGGCTCTGTTGCATGATGCAGAAATGCAGGGCTCCCAATATCTGAAGGGATATCAGATTTACTCACTATCAATATTTCTCTTTAATTCTATCTTATTAAAGCAGCTGTTTAATTAAGGGATTTACTGTGGGACTTTTGTTATTGAGCTGAAGGCAGAGCCCTGCGTCAGCTCTCCATCTCTCACCTCACCTGGTACAGAACAGGTTTTATAAGCCTCAAATATAGCTTTTCTATCAAGCCTAGAGGACCAGCATGCACTGAGGGCCTGGGGGTGGCTCAGCTATGGCTCTGCAAAATCTGTGTTTCAGAGGATTTGGCCATGCAAAGAGTGGACAGGAAAATGAGACAAGATTGGGTGAACTTGGGCCTGGCTTTGTACTTCGCATAAAGTGAAGGACATCTTGGCTGGAGAAGACACAGGACTGGGAGTGTTTGGCAGCCCAGGTGAGAGGGGACAGCCAAACTATGATTCCCTGCAGAAGGGAGAAGGAATGCTCTCCTGGTTGTCTGCTGAACTGAGTGGGAGTTTCCAAACCTGATGGATGGACAGATGGGACCCTTGCTAGCTGTAGGAAGTCCTCAGTGGCACAAGGAAGGTCCTCAGAAAGGGGCTGTTCTCAGGGTCTGTTCAGTGCTTGTAACCCACGTTCCTGTCTGGGGCACTCAGCCTGCCCACCCTTGTGTCTGTGCAAATCCCTTGGGCCTCTTGTGGTACTCAGCAGCTCCTCTGCCACTTGAGCTGTGCCCTGCTTTGGTGGGCTGGGCTGGGGTTTCACTCCCAGTTACTGAAACAGCTGAGAGCCTGCAGCCAGCAGAGAGATGGAGCCAGGGTCCTGGGAGAGGTCTGGTCACCAAACTGTCTGCAGCCACTCCTCACTGTGTCACTCACACTCCCTCCCCTCCGTGGGCCTGGGGAAGTGACACAGGTGCAGAGAAGCAACTTAAAGCAACCCCCAGCCAACAAGCCAACCCCCAGGTGCCCCAGACTTGTGAGGGTCACACCTGCAGCTCACAACATGAATGAGAAAGAGTGTTTGGAACAGGCACCCAGGTCCTTTCAGCCTGCAGAACCACTTGAGCCAGCATGGCCACCTCAGCCCATACTTAGCTGGGGAAACATGAACTTCTGCTGGAGAAAGGCTTTGGCCGTACCCAGTTGCCTGGGTAATGTTCTTTGGAGTTGAGCTGAGGCTGAGAACGTCCTGGGGCTCCTGGTGTGAGCATCCAGCCAGTGCTGCTGTTGCTCGTTAATTAGAGTTTGACTGGCTGGCTGCTCTCAGAGTGACTCTCCTGTTCATTAGTAATTCTGTCTCTGTGGTGGTTGGGCTTCTTTCTGGTGTTTGTGGGCTGCCCTACAGAGAGAAGATGCTGGCAGCGCCATAAGCCAAGCTTGAGATGATTTACAAAAAGTTCCATGTTGGATCTGTAGCTGATGAGGATTGAAAATGGATTGTTCTTCTGTCCTGTGCTAAACAGAGTCCCTCTCAGCCAGACTTACTAATTCTTCCTTTGACTGCCCTTGGACACCCTCTACCTTCCCCACTCGGTGTGCTCTCAGTGTGGGAGGTGGACACGACTCCCAGCAGGTCTGCAGAGCCCCTGTGCTGTCAGGCCAGCACACCCTGCTTCCTTTCCTGCCCCCCAGAGCACAGCCTGAGCTCCTCAGAGAATCCCAGAGTGGTTTGGGTTGCAATGGACTTTAGAGCTCACCTCATTCCACCCCCCTGCCATGGGCAGGGACACCTTCCACTAGCCCAGGTTGCTCCCAGCCCTGTCCAACCTGGCCTGCAGCACTTCCAGGGATGGGGCAGCCACAGCTGCTCTGGGCAACTGTGCCAGGGCCTGCCCACCCTCACAGGGAAGAACTTCCAGTCTGAAAGTCCTTCTTTTACCTGCCTTATCTGTGTGTGCTGTAAACACATGGATCGACACAGCCCCACTTGAAAGCAGAGCTCCCGCGGAGCTCTTAGATATTCCCAGAATAAACCTGTACCTGGTTACACTACAGTTCTCCCCAGAAATTATTGCTGGTTTTCCCAGCTCCTTCCAGCGGGTGTATCTCCAGCCCCAGTGACTGACTGATTTAAAGCTTCTTCTTAAGTCCAGGTTCCGGAGTCATCTCGTGCTGCAGGCAGAAGGAAGTCCAGGAGAGTCCATCACTTGTTCCTGTGATGCTCTGGGGTGTGTGCAGCTCTGAGACACACACAGGGGATGAACTAGTGTGTGAATAGACCTAGGGCAGATAAAAGGGTTTGTGACTATTGTGCTCTTGGTGGATGCAGCTCTCAAAATCTTACCCCCTCTGCTGTGTCCTCTTCCAGAATATAACATTACCCCTGGCAATTGGTTTACCCATTGTTATAACACAGGGTTTGACAAAAGGGAACTTTGCAATGACTTGTAGGATCTGAGATTCATTAAAAGGTCTCACTTTTTTTGGGTAATGAAGTAACTTTGATAGAAAAGTGCTTCAGAGGAGACAAAATCCTTAAGACTTCCGAGCATCATCAACTCCTTCATTCCCAGGGTTTTCAGAGAGCTGCAAACCCTTCAGGACAAAGGAAGGAGCTGGCAAATTCCCAGTGCCAGTCAAAAATCAGCCGTTCAGACATTCCTTCTGCCCTTTGCCTGCCAGTGCTGAGCAATCCAGGGGCTCTGCAGCCCTTGGCTTCACAGAGGGTGGTGAGAGGGTGGCAGAAAGGCTCTCCCTTTTTAGTTGGGACTTAGGTAATAAACTGAAGTGGGTTTCCCACCCTTTGCCCAAGTAAGTTCATACTCAGAGAACAAGTGTGTAAGTGCATAACCTCTAGGAAGCTGCTTTGGAAGACTTCACTCTCCTCTAGGGTTGGCCTGCATTGGGGAGCAGTTAGCTGTATTCTTTATTGGTCTTTATTTCATAACCTCCCCTGATGACTGGCTCTTCAATCTTGTTCTTTTTGCATCCTCCAGCTGCTGTTGCAGCAAAGAATTGTGGTGTGACTGGCAAGTAGCACTTTTTCTCATGGTTTTTCCCTGCTCCTGGGGTTGATGAGTTTGTGGAAAGATTGAGCTTAGATCCTCACCCCCAGTGAATTCCCAGAGTGCTGGCTGAAAGGTGAAACCAAGTTGCTTGCATTTTGCTGGCAGAAACCTGGGCAGAGTTTGTTCCTAACCTTGGTCAGAGCTGATCTTTGGCTTTTTGGGCTCAAAGGAGGAACTCAGCTTTCCAAAAGTACAAAATGAGTCCCACTGGGCTTTGCCCTGCACCCTCCTTCCAGAATTACCTCTGCCTCCTCATAGGGATTAATGGAGATGATTCAGTGATACTGTCAGTAATGGTTCCAGCAGGACAATCTGGCTTAGCACCATCTGTGAAGAGGCAAAGATGTAAGTTTCTGAATGCTTTTGCTAAAAGACAAATAAATCAGCCTCTTGAAGCCAGCATATGCACTTGCTGTGTTGGTTTTGTAATGCTCTGTGCTTCTTTCTGTCCCCTGTTTGCTGTCACCAAGAGCCTAACTCAGCCTTTCAGCTTGGAAAACTGTCTTGTTCTCTTTCCCGGTGACTAAACACAGCATGTTTGTTGTCAATATTTTAAAATATTTATCTACATAAATTGAAGTGGTCTGGCTGCTGAAGGCTGGGAATGCTGGTTACAGCTACTGTAGCTCAACACCTTTGAAATCTGGGTTGTGTTGACATGTGTTAAAGTGACATTGGCTTCGGGTGCTCGGTCTGATGGAGACCAAAACCCAAGATTCTAGACCACTGCAAAGCTGTTTGAGAAGGTCTGGCAGAACTGGGAGGTGAGTGCAGGCCCTGTGGCCCTCCTCTCCCTGAGACTCTGCTGTGCATTGCAGCACTGGGGACAGGAGGCAATGTTTACCCATGTTTATATCTGCAGAACCCGTACAATTTTACGTAAGAATAAAATAAATATTGTTTGTTTGAATAACGCAGAATGTCTGTTATTCCGGGAATTCAGGGGTGAGGGGCAGTGAAAAGTGCTGTGCTCAGTTTAAGTGGCTGGAGCTGGGTCTGGTCTATTTATTGTTGGATTGAATCACCCTGTGCATATCTGGACACATTTTGGGATTATTTGTTTACCTGAGTGAATTCCTGTAATTTGATTGTACTTTCTGATAGGGGCAGATTTGTAGGTCTTCATCCTATCAGATGCTGTGGAGTGTTTTAGTGCTGGGCTGCTCATCTTAGCCTTATCTCAGCCTCTGGCCAGATGAAAGCCTCGAGAAAGCAGCTGATCAGTTCATCCTTTGAGATCCATTTGTCACTGCTTCCCTTTGTTTTGTGAGAGGGGGAATTTCCAATACATTTTCCTCATAAAAGAAGATGAGGGAGACATAAACCAGCAATGATCAAAATCTTCCCCATAAAACGAAACAACAAGGAAAGCCAAATTGGCTGGGAGAAAATATGAAGTAGCTGGGCTGTGCAAGAGTCAAGACACAACGAGCAATTTTCACCGTGCCACTTCATATGGCATTTTGTCAAGCCCAGGTTTTCTTACTGGGACTCTTTTGGGATTCACGCTGTTCATTGGAAATGGGTTTGGGTTTGTGGCCATTACTGGTTTTGCAAAGGTTTCTAAGGTAATATACAATAACAAAGGTATTGAAAAGTGACTAGCGGGGTTTGGGTTGTCTTCTGCTTCAAGAGGAATCCAATTTCCATATGTTGGTGGGGCTGGAGCAGATCTCCTCCCAGAGCAGAGTGGTAGGATGGTGCATCTCTTTGGAAACCCCAGCTCCAACACAGAATGTAGCCAAGGATGTCACTTGGACAAACACCTCCTCTTCTCATCTTGGAACTGGCAGAAGTGCTTGGGGTGATGAGAAAACATCCCTCACCCGTCGGGTGGACGACCTCTGCCAGCACATCATCTGCAGTGGATCTCATCCCACAGAGAACAGCGGCTCGGCCAGGGGCTGAGGGAGGCTCTGAGTGCAGAGCACAGACGAGGGGATGCCCGGGCAGCAGCGCCGCGGGCTCAGCCGCGGCTGCGAAGGCAGGGGAAAAGCGTGGGCAGAGGAAGGTGATGGCTCCGGCTTTGTCCTGAGCTCACTGCAGGGGGAGGGAACAGCAGTGCTCACACAGACAAGGGTGTCTGCCCTCTGTGGAAACACTGGGGAGCCCAGCAGGGCTGGGAGGCCAGAGACAGGTGCTTTACACAGCACATAGATCTGTAGAGTTCCTGTTGTGTGGGTAGCTCTGAGGAGCAATCAGGAGACAGTATTTGGTCATCAACATTGTGCTTAGTCTCCATGGGCTCCTCCTTTGCTGATCACAGTTTAGTGCCCCATGGGGTAAACGCATCATTTCATGCTGCTAAAAGCCACCACGAATGGCTCCCCAGCCCAAACTCTTCTCCTTGCTCTTCTGCTGCTGCAGCCCCATGGAAATGAAAGCTATTTTCGGGGTTACAGAGAGGAAGCCAGTGCCCAGGGCTGCACATGGAGTGCCTGTGCATCCTAGTGTTCATCTCTTCCCAAGGCAATGCTGTCACACCCTGCCACAGCTGCAGCAATGGCAGAGAAGGGCCAGGTGCCTTTGTGGAGGAGAGGGGCAAGAATTAGAACTGCTTCAGTCAAGAGACCAGACCAGCAGGCAGAACTTTAATTGACAGGCCTACTGAAAAGAGATGTGAGCCCAGTCTTTCAATTCAGGCACGGCTGGATTGGGAATTCAGATATGTGGAGGAGCAAAAGAGCTCTAAACCCAAGAGATGAGAGCCATTGCAGAGATGCCAACAAAGATCCAAGCCTTGTCTTGGTGTAAACTTGAGTGAATGCTAATTGGGTTAGGGAGTAAATTTGATTTAGAGGCTGGGATAGTGGGATGGAAAGGGGCCCACTCGTCCCAGGAAAGACAGTTTTTATGCAGACACCAGCCTTTTACTTCAGTGCCCTCCCACACATTTAAGGACTGGGTGTCCTGCAGAGCTTGGTGCAGCAGCAGGCTGGGAGGGTGCTGGCCAGGAGGGCACATAGGAAATGCCCATTTTGCCTCAGGGACGGGGCTGTTTACAAGCTGCCGGTGCTGGTGGATTGTTTCTTTAGGTCGTGGCGTGCCAAGTATTGTTTAGTTTAATAGTCCTGTTAATAGGATTATATTTGCCTGCACCATTACGTGAAGGAAAATGATTCCTGCTTTGAAAGGAAAAGACACTCCAGCAGCGATGTTGCAAGAAACACATCTGTCGTCAGATGCTGCTACTGAGCTCAGATGTCTCTGGGCTCCAGCCGAGGCTCCTTCTCAGGCTGCGGTGCCCGGGCTGGCGCGGGACACACACGCACAGCACGGACCAGCAGCTCTGCACGCAGAGCAGTGCTGGAGGTCTGTGCTGCCCGCGATGTCCTGGAGCAGGGGATGTCAGCCGGCACGGCGAGGCTGCAGTCGGCACCTACCACAGCTGGGGTGGCACTGGTTGCCCAGGTAAAGCTAAGCCACCCACGCTGGTGACTCGGTGGTTCATGCAGCCCGTCAGAGTTCCTCCAGGGCACGAATTCACTGGTTGTTCTGGGATGGTCCATGGAGCACAGCTGGGACCTTGGTGTAGTGCACAGCCTGAAGGCTGCCAGTCTTGTGTTCTCTGCCCGTGTCTGCCAAGAACATCTCTGCTCATTTAAACGCTTGGCTCCGCATTTCTTCTACTTTACTCCTGCCACCACCCAAGCAGGGCCAGGCAGCTGCTGGCAAATGAGAGCTGTGACAACTTGACATAAGGGGTAGAAAGTGCAATGAGCAGAATAAGAGCCCGGGAGAAGTGGTTTTCATTTGTGGAGCTCTAGAAATGTTTTCCCAGTAGACTCCTGAGCAGCTCAGCTGCTCATTGATGAATTCTGGCTTTCTGGGCTATCTGCAACAGGAATCAAACACGGACAATTCCCCAGCCAGCAGCTGGAGGAACAATGCATCCTGGGATTTAGTCATTGATTTATGTCTAACCTTTGGAGCCGGGGAACGTGCAGAAGTCATTACCAGGTCCTCAGCAGAGGTGAGCCACTGACAAACGTGTCTTCTCAGCATGGCTGACCTGGTACTGCCTTTGTCCAGGAAGGCAAGAATGCCAGCTAGGAGGTACCAAAGACCCCCAGCCAACAAATCCCACTGTGTGTTGCACTATCCAGCCTGACTCCATAAAAAGGAACTAACAAGCAGCACCCTGAGGGCTGGCAAGCAGCTGGTATTTCTGGGTGAGGGTCTGCCAGTTCCCAGAGAAGGATAGGGCATGCAATTAAAAAGTGAAAAAATATCCATGCCCCTTTCTTCAGAGGGCTTTTCTTCCTGGGAGTTGGATAAGGGCAACAGGCAGAGATGCTTTTAAACCCAAGCCCCTTTATCCTCCACAGTTACCCTGAACAGCCTCAGATGGGATCTTCACTGGGGCAAGTGGTCAAACCCAGCAGTGGTGGAAGGGCACCAGTTGTCTGGGTGTGGGCACTCAGAACTGGCTTCCACTTTTGAGAATACTGAAACTGGGCTGTGGGCAAATTCAGATGCGGGCAATGCATAAATCTTCCATCTAGGCTAATGTGTGTGATTTTAATCTCTTCCCCACTGTCTTCCATCCAATACCCGAGTTTTTCCAGCCCAAAAGTCCCCGTTGTTCCTTCTGTCCCTTCCAGTTATTCTGCTTGAGCCAGAATCATAAGTGCTAGGTGGCTTGTGTTCCTTGTGCCTTCCAAGGAACTCCTCCTGTCCTTCACCTGCTGAACTCTGTGTGGGAGAACGCCATCTTTGTGATTTTTCTCCTGGTGTTGCCTCGTTTCCTTTTCCCTGGACTGTGAAATGGATTGCTTTGATAAAAAGCTGGGCAAGCACTGCCTGCAAAATGTTACGAGCAGAGAACGCTGCCTCTAACCCCCCTTGTGTCACAGAGGCCGTGGCTGGGCACTTCACTGTGCCGTCCAAGCAGGCTGTGCCCCCTTCCCACAGAGAGGGACAAGTGTGTCTGGAGGATGATTGACTCTGAGGTGGGTTCACCTGCCCTTTGGTGTGTCCAGCATGGACTTTGCATCAGCTTGGCTGTCTGGGATGACTCAGAGCCGTGGCTCCTGAGGGCAACCATCATCCCTTGGCTTCCCTGCTGGTTCCCAGCTGCCGGGCCGTGTCCGATGGCTTTATGTGGCATTGGCTGTTGTGACTCAGGGTGGAGAGTGGCTGCTACACAAGACATCCTGGGAGAAGAATTCAAGCAGGAAGTCCTGGATGAGGCAGATGTTGTGAGGGGGCTCTGAGGTCTGTGCTCAGTGGCCCGGCCACTCTGTCCCAGATGCTGGGACAAGGACACGAGAGGCAGGAAGGGCTGGTGACCGGAGGGAGATGGATTGGAGGAACACCAAAGAGCTGGGAGGTGCAGGGAGCAGGGAATGGTCTGTCTGGCTCCATCTCTCTGCCCTGTTCCATTTGACTGAAAGAGCCAAGAGGCACAGAGACTGCTCTGGGCTGTGTCCTGTCACCCCGTGCCTCTGAGCTGTGGGAGCTCGCTCATGTATTGGGGCACTGAGGGGACACATGGGAGTCTGTGTTTCTCTGTGCTACGTGTGATGTCTCAGAGCAGGATGGGCCCTTGGGCTATTTACGCTGCCAGCTTAGTCATCTGCACTGAATTTGCCTTTAAAATTGCCAGTGGACCTTTGGGGAGCTCAGAGGACAGGGCTGGGTGGTGGGATCACTCCAAGTTTATGCCTTAGCCAAGAAGAGAAGCAAAACATCTTGGCCATGCTCTAAACAGAGGCAGATGGGACAGGCATGTCCACTGCTCAGGGACCAAATTGCTCAGGGTCGAATGATGGCCAGAGAAGGTCGTTACTGTTTTGTTATGGCACAAGAGGCAGAAAAACCACTCCATTGTGTTCGACCAAAGGATTGCAGACAGAGTCCTAAAACTGAGACTGACTTGGAGTGGTGGAAAGGGGAGAGCAAAGAATTTTCTCCCCGCAAATGGGGAAAGGTATGGGATCAAATCTGTCGTTTTGCCAGGAATTCTGCCATTTGTGCTTGTGTGCTTTATAGAGGAAGTGCTAATTTCTGTGTACACTCATCTGAGTTAATAGAAATATCTGAGATGAAGCAGAGCCTCTTTCATCAGGATAGTGGGTATTTAACACCACAGAAAGGTGCAAACACTGCCCTGTACCCCCGGAATCCCTAGTGTGCCAGTCTATTTCATCACTAGTCCTTTTGCAACATTTTTCCACTACATGAGCACTTGAATCATGTATTTGGTGCATCATAGGCTTTCACTTGAGACCCTGGTCCTCTCCCTAGGGTTCCCTCCTGCTTCCTGCAATTTTATTTGTGCTCAAGGAGGTGTCCTGCAAAGGGCTGCATCGTGAAACTTCCCTTGGGGCTGACTGAGGCCACTGGAGATGGGACAGACTCATCAGCTAGTTTATTTTCTGTCAGTGCTATCAAAGCCAGCTTGTCAGCAAGGGCTGAAAAAGGTTGGCCAGGCTTTTTGGTGCCTTCTACAATTTCAAATTTTGCCTCTGCCAGATTTGTAGGCCGTCATTAACGGGGCTGTTTGGTGGTTAGGGAACTGCTGGGACTTGCGACCTTGCCTTGCCCAGCACACGGGCATCTGGAGCAGGAGGGATGCCAAAGCGCTCCATTACATAATGCAGGTTTATATCTATATAAAAATGATAGCTGCAGGGAGCCAGCGCGAGTCTCCTGGTGGGAGTGCAGAGGCAGACACATTATGTGTGCTCAGGTTTCTCTCTCTTCAGCAGAGCCCTCACCTGTGCTGGTCAGACCCAAGCCCACGGCCCCACGTGCGTGACCGTGGCCATCACATCTGGGGCTGCCGTGTGCACAGGATGCAGACCATAACGCATGACCTGCGTCAGAGCCTGGCCTTTCCTCCTGTAAACTACTCAGCAGATGTTTATAAATGTCTTTGTAATCTTTAGCTGGTAAGATCAGCTAAGAAAAATTTTACAAACAGGAAGGAATATCTAGTTCTTCAGTGGATTTATTTGCACTGCGTAATTTGTCCAGGTGTATCTGTGAACTGTCTCCTGGCCTGAGAACCCCATGATACATCTGCCTTCAGATGAGTCCTAAGAAGTTAATTGACACAGCATTCCAGAAGAAAGCTCCTTTCTTTTTGTGGTTTTCTATGAGAAGGATTTTTCTCAGCTTTAATATCTGCAGGGGGTGGTTACAAAAGCAGCTGTTCTGTCATTAAAGCAGGATGAAGGAGTCCTGTCTGACTGAGCAGCGTATTCATTCTCCTCCATTAACTCTCTGCTGAGATCTACAGCTGAGCTGACCAAATGGTGTCAAAGTGGGGTGTTTTTGGGTGTATTCTCCTCTTCCCTTTTTGTCAAGTCTTATCAACTCTTGGCTTCCAATGAAGAAGACAGAATAGTAAAAGAAGAGACTGCTTTATGAAATGTCTAGACTTAATGAAAGCAGAGAGCACCAGGCCTCTCATGGGAGAACCCCCTTCAGAAATATCTAGAGAAAGATGGTTAGAATTAAATTTTATGGGGACATTTAAATTCTCTTGTGGAATACCACGCCAGAGATAAACCCATGTGAAGCTAAATAACACATTTGGTCTATTACCGTGATCAACAGTTGTAACAGTTCTTATTGCTCTGTGTCTGTGGCCCAAATCAAACCAGCCAAAAGCTGTACTGGAAATTCAGAATGCAAATCAAGCCTGATATAAGTTTCCTCTGGATATCACCATTATTCAGGCTGCCCATAGCATCCAGCTTTGTAAGCTCCAGTGTATTCTTGCAGGCTTTTGGGGATCTCACGGTCTCCTTTGAGGGATGAGGTATTTCAGGGGTATGCTGGCACAGAGTGCTGCTGCTCAGCCGTGCTGTTTCTGAACCATCCAGAAAACGGCTGCTGGGTCTGGGGCTCTCCCCCCTTCCCGTGGTGCTCTGAATTTTTAAGAAGTCATATGGTGGCTGCCCTGGTGTCCCTCTAATTGCTCTTGTCTGCAGAGAGGGAAATTCCCTGAAATACCACTTCTCAGGCCAGGGAGATCTCCTTGGGCAAAGCTCCCTCCAGCCCCATTGCTGACTCTCACCAGACTGGCCTGGCCTTCCACAGCCATCTCCCACCTCCAGCACAGCCCTAGAGGAGCCACCATCCCAGGGACTTTTGTGCTGGGTCCAGAACCTCCCCAGCCTGCCCCAAATGCCATGTCCCCACTCAGCAGTGGCTCATGCCAGCTGTGCCACCTTGAATCATCTGGCCAGCAGGATGTCCAGCCAAGTGTGTGGCCGATTAGCCTTTCTCTAGCTCAGAAGGTCCAGACTGGGGAGGTCTGGTGCTGACCCTGGTCACTGCAATGTAAGGAAGATGTTAAACTCTTAGAGGGGGTCCAAAGGAGGGCGGTGAGGATGCTGAAGGGTTTGGAGCTGTTTGAGAGGCGGCCGAGGAGGGCACTTGATCTGTTCAGCCTGGGAAGGAGGAGACTGAGGGGACACCTCCTTGCAGCCTGCAATCTCCTTGTGAGGGGAAGAGCAGAAACAGACACTGATCTCTTTTCTCTGGTGACCAGTGACAGGACCCGAGGCTGGAGCTGTGTCAGGAGAGTTTAATGTTGGATATCAGGGAAAGGCTCTTCCCCAGAGGGTGGTGGGGCACTGACCAGGCTCCCCAGGGCCGTGGCTGCAGCCCCAAGGCTGCCAGACAGCGCTCTCAGGCACAGGGTGGGATTGTTGAGGAGTCCTGTGCAGGGCCAGGAGTTGGATTTATTGATCCTTGTGGGTCCCTTCTAAGCCAGGATATTCCGTGACTCTGCGGTTCTGTGGATGCCGCTGCCCACGCCGGGCCGGGGATGGAGGCGGCGCCCATGGCGTGGGCTCCTTCTCTGCGGAGGGGCTGCTCTGAGCCCAGACCCGCGGCACGCCTGTGGCAGGAGGCTGAGCCCGAAGCACAGGCTTTAGCTGGTGTGCAATTGCCCAGACAGCCGACGGGCACCCGGCAGCGATGCGGGAGGAGCGCAGAGCCCGCCTGTGTTCTTGCGGGCTGGGCCGGGCAGCGCAGAGCCAGCGGCGCGTCCCCACGGCCCGGGGTGAGGTGCGAGAGCCCGCAGGCACCCGGCGAGGCACAGCCCCTGCCCTCTGCTCCGCTCTGGGCTCCCCGCAGGGCCGTGGCACGGGCAGGGCCATGGCACGGGCAGGGACAGGCTCCGGAGCAAAGGCACCTTCCCTGACCTGAGCCAGCCGGGAGCCAGAGCTCGAGCTGCTCCTGGCCAGAAAGGAGGGAGCAGTTGAGAAAATGAATACAGTATTTGCAAGGACTTCAGGAATTGTTCCCTTGTTAATAGAACTGCAATTTGTGGAAATATGATGGAGGGTGAAGGTCTGCAAATACTTAGAGGAATAATGAGCATTGTAAGCAACAAGCACCACAGGGGAGTATGAGAAATAGATTGTACCAGACAGGCCATTTCTGCATAATTACACAATTAGTGGACTGGGGAAGACAGCGGATAACCCTTCGCAGTGTGCTGTGGTGCGGCGCAGGCCGTGCTGGAGACTGGAGCAGCAATTAGCTGGAACAGCTCGCAAAATGTGGAGAGGCTGGGTGGAGGGAGGAGACGCCGGGAGAGAGGGGAGACGCTGCCAGGGCGGAATGGTCACTCCTCCCCCGAGTAACGTGGTGGGGATAACGGGGACAGGCTGGAAAACTCCCACTCTGGGCTCTCAAAAGGTGCAGTGCAAAGGAGGGGAGAGAGCAGGGAATAAACGTCGGCAGGGAGGGTTTTGACAGTGAGCAGAAAAGGATGATTTTGGTAATAGTCTGCAAGAAACACAGCTCGTACCTTTGGGCAACAACAATTATAGGCAGAATTATGTAATGAAAAGGCGCTGTTTGGGAAGCAGTGATTTGGAGAGCCCTGGCTGTGTGAGCAGATCACCAGAGCCCCGTGGTGCCCAGCTCTCTGCTCCAGGCACCCGGGGCAGAGGTGGCAGTCGGTGGCATCTCCTTGGACCAGCTGTGGCCTCGGCTCTGCCATAGTGAACAAGGCAGAGGTGAACAGGCAGTGGCCTAAAAAGACAACGGTGAAGGGTGGGAGGCCTTCCTTCAGCCTGGGGGAGCCAGATACATGCAGTGGCTGTGGGAAAAGGGAGGGAATCCGAGTCTGGAGACAGCTCCTCCTGTGCTCCGTGCCCTCACACCTGCACGAGAGGCAGCATGTTGGGGAGGACAAAAATAACAGCGCAGATTTGCTGCTGCTTCTTCCCTGCTACACAGTCAAAATCATTCTCCCGGGCTCTTCTGTCTCTGGATCAGAGGAGTTATGCAAAGAAAGTGCTCTGTGCATTGCCCTGATCCTAAGGCAGCCCGGAGCAAGGCACAGATTTGCCCCCCCCCACTCCTGGTGGGACAGAGGGCTGCCTGGAATCCATGCGGGCTGATCTCACCCGCCTGAGTAGCTGGTGCTGTCAATTCAGGCTTTTTCATACTGAATTATTTCTGGGAATCACCAGGGACTCCCCTCTCCACCTCCTTCCCCACAGATCCTGGAGGAATTCCCTCTGCAGCTTGTTTTCTGTGCTGACATCACCTGGCGTCCCTGGTTCCCACCCAGGCAGAGAATGTCGCTGCTCCCACGGCTGCCCGAGCTCCCCCCTTCCCTTCTCCCATGGGCACAGACAGCAGCAGATGCTTTTCCCTGCCCATCGCTCTCCCTGGAGCATGAGGAGCAGGGCTGGCAGCTGTGGCCTGCTCTGTCCCCTGGCCACCCAGGAGTGTCACAGACAGCCGGGGTGTCAGTGCCAGCAGAGCCTGCCTGGGGAGCACAGTTCACAGTGCTGGACGGGGAGGTCATGGAACACCAGGGCCTTGGATGTCTCATGGTCTGGGCCTGGAAAGCATAAAGTTAATTTTCTTCACAGTGGCTCACAGTTGCCAAGTTTCAGCTTTTTGATCAAAACAACACCAATAGCACACTAAGATGCTAACTTTTGTTGGAGTAGATTTAGGGCCATGCAGTAGTTGGGAGGGACACAGGCAGGCAGATGACCTGAGATACTCCACACAGTTCAGCATGATGCTTGGCAGGAAATGGGTTAACCATCTGCTTGGGAGCGGGCTGGGCAGCGTGTACTCATGGAAGGGGATGAGTGATTGCCTTTGCATCACTTTTTTGTTTTGTTTTCCTCTCTTCTACTCATCCTTCACTTATAAAACCGTTGTTATTATTGTTATTTTTATCCTGACCCCCAGTTTTCTTGCTTTTATTCTTCCTTTTCTCTTACCTCATCCCACTGGGGATGGGAAGGAGTGAGCCAGCATCTCTGTGATATCTTATGCTCAGCTGCCCACTGGGGTTAACCCACAGCATCTCCTCTATGGATTCAAATGCAGCACATCCAATTACTCTGTTGCTTCAGGCACATTTTCACCAGGCAAATACAACACAGAACAACATGTGCCCTGCATAATGTACTTGTCCATCTGATCGTGCTCTCCACCCACAACATTGCAGTGAGTGAGGCTGTATCTGCTTTTCTTGGTCTTTTAAGGTCCTGGAAGAGGTTTCTGGGAAAGAACCTTCATTTGGGTAGAGATACAATCTCTAACTGTTTTTTTAAGCATTTCTCTAAGGCAGAGCTCAGGTGTTCTGGTCGATGTCCTTGCAGAGGCTTTCCAAGATGCCCATGTGTCACTGGTAGGACCTTGCAGCTGCACTCTCTGGGGCTTGCACAGAACCAGAAGCAAACTGGACCCAGGATGAGGTGAGCCCTTCCTTTATGGACCCTCATGAGCTCTTACACATCTGGCATCTCCTACATGCAGCCTCCTGCCCAAGTTCAGATCTCTGGAAACTCCAAGAGCAGCTTCTGATCATTTTTGCTCCGTGTGGCCTCAGTTCCTCCTGTCCAACCTTCATTCTGTCCAAGTTCTCTTCTGAATGGGGGAGCTAACACAGAAGATGTGCCTTTTCTGTCCTTGGCTCTGTGTCTGGGGTTTTGGATGCACTTTGTCTTGCAGACATCCCGTGGGTCTGGGCAGCAGCCTGTGGGTGTAGGTGTGAGGAACTGATGGATGTGTGGGACAGGGAGGGGTGATGCTGGCTCCGAGTGCTTGCAGGGAAGCAGAACCTCCTACAGACCTCTGCAGGCTGTGCACGGGTCTGGCACAGCACTCAGCCAAGGATCACTCTTTGATCCACCCAGCTGGGGTGTCAGAGTGCCCCTCACACAGGCTCTGCCTCCACTTCCACTCCTCCAGCTCCAGAGTGGAGTGAGCAGGCAAAGGCTTCATGCTACCCCTTAAATATAAACATTCATGAAAGCAACTTTCCCATTTCTTTGTGGGAGGCTATAACCTGCTGGGGCCTTCAGCACTTTAGCAGAGATGCCTCTAGAGAAAAAGAGACCATAGGAATTAATGGAATTTTCCACCAAACTTCCTAGCCTCTTCTGGCCAGACCAAGTTGAGAGGCTTAGGATGGAGGCATGAATGGAGTATGCCCTGTTCATTGATTTCATGTGGAAATTGCTGTTGTTCACAGGGGCAGGAGGAGGAAATAAAGAGGAATTGTTAAAGGAAATGGCAGATGTCTCTTGATGGAATGTTAAACATGCAGGAGGATTTCAGAGGTGCTGAGGGCTGGGGTGGAGGGGTCAGCAAGGAGCTGAATTCTGCTTTTAAGGTGTCTGGGCTGGCTCATGGGCACAGACACAGTAACTTAACTGGAGCTGACCACGAGTGATGAGTGAGTTCGTGCCACTTCACAGCAGGGCTGTTCTGAGCAGAACAGAAGCTGAGTTTGTGAGATGGAAAGGGCAGGTCTGTGATTTAAAGCCCATCAGTGAAGCCCATCAGCTGAGCCTGCTCACACACAGGCCCTCGGTGCTGCCCTTCCAAAGCAAGGATGGAGCCCGAGCCCAAGCTCAGCATGGACTGTGTGTCACAGCTGTCATGGGCCAGGAGCACCCACGGTCATGAGGAGTGACCTGGCAGCTGTGGAGGGCACCCAGGCATCAAAGGGCACCCGTGTGACCAAAGGGCACCCACAGAGACACCCCACAGTGCCCATCTTCTCCAGCAGTGGGGCCTGGTGTAGCCCCACTTCTCACCCACACGGAGCAGATGCAAACAAGGCTGGGATTTCTCTAAACTGGTGGTGACTCCATTGACACCAGAGTCCAAGGGATGGGCTTGCTGAATGTGTCAGCAGTGGGTTGAGGACACCCTCAGGAGGTGCTTCCCTGACTTTCTGCCTGCTTTCAGAATTAAATTCAGCTGGACTTTGATAAGATTTGGTAAAACGTTCACTTTTGTGAGTGTATGGTTGTAAGACATAACTGGTATGAGATAAATCCTGTGAGGATGAGGATTTGATTCCTCAGGGATGAAAAGGAAAGGGAGATACCATGTGAAATATCCTACTTGGGCTGGCTGTGTCAGGTCTCCATCAAGCATCCACAAGACTCGTCCCCTTTCAGAGCTGTGTGTGCACATGCATTGGGTATGAGGCTGGATTTGGGGAAATGCAGATGGGAAACTGAGAATGGCAAAAATACCAGTTGAGCAATGCAGGGATATCAGACAATGCTTGAGTGGAGCTTAGTTGTCCTTATTGGACAGATAAATAGCTGTACTTGCTGAGTGGTTTTTCTCTTTTCCTTCATGGCAACAAAAGATGTGGCAGCAAGAGCTGCAAAAAGAAGGATGGCATTTTTAGCTCAAAAATACCTTTCCCAGCTTGTCAGTGCCAGCAGAAAACCCTACCACACAGCTTGTGTTGAGCTGGTGGTCCAGCAAGTGCCAATATCTTGTCTTCTGGCAGGAGATACTTGTGAGGGGATAACCCCCAGGGTCTCAAGCAGTGGCACGAGGGCTTTGCAGTGGGTTTGCTTCACAAAACTGCAGGTGGGACTCTGCTGGTCAGGAGCCTGAGCTTTGCTGCTTTCACGATGCTGTAGCCTTTTTGCCAGCTCTGCTGTGCCTTGTGGGAACAGGGCCATAGAGAAATGGTGTCCAGCAGATTGTGTTGATAAGCCAAAGGGATGCTGACAGGTACAGTCCTACTGTGCCTTCCTTTATTCCACACCTCCAGAAATAACCTGCAAGTATTTCTGGCCAATTTTGGGTTGACTCCACCGTTAAGCAGGAGCTGGCAGTTCCAGGACAGTCCATGGAATGTGACACAGGGGTTCCCCAGAAGCTGATGGCCAGTGAAGGCAGAGTTAAGCCAAGAGTGGAAGGCTGGAGAACGCCACAATTTTAAATGGGTCATTGTGCTCCCAAGACTGCTGCTGAAATGCAGCCGCAGACGTGTGTGCCGCGTGCGTGCCTGACTTCACTCCTGAAATTTGGGGTCTGCAGGAGCTGGAGCGGGCTTGCTGTCTGCGTTTCAGCTGATATCAAGGAGCAGTGATGGCTCAGGGCTTTTTTATTAATCCCCATCAGGCCGGGAGGTGTTGTATTAGTTTCTTTCCAGATGCAGAGCTCGCTGTTTCTCCCTGGAGAGCACACTGCTGTTCTGCACGGGAGCAGTGCCTCCTGTCCTCCCAGAAAAGAAGCCAGAGTGCAGAGCAGCAGCGTCGCTCTTCTCCACGGACTCCATTCTCCACCCAGCTGATCTGGGATCTTTGTTGAAGAAGCAATTCTGCAGCATCTGATGGCAATGGATACTATGTAGGGGATGAGGTAGGGAGGTTCTCTTCTGCCTGATCTCTGTTCTGATTTCCAGGGCATTATAAAGGATCCCAACTTGTTGGGTTTGCATATAGGCAAATCCTAACGAGGGTAAGGATTCTCTGCCTGGTAAACTCATCCTGCTGCTCAGAATGCTGGATTTTGTGCAAGAATTATCTGTGCTTGAGGTATGGCTCAGCCTCTTCTTATATAATTACATCCCCCCCTCTCCTTCAAGCCTAAAGCTGCACAGGAACTGTAAAGGCTGAAAAACCCATGTGTTGATGGTGGTTTAGGTTATAACTCTCCACGAAGCTGTTTAAAGCCATAAACATTAAAAGCTGTTTTAGAATGAAATATTAAGTGACTTGTGAGGGCACGGCCGCTAAAATGTGTGCCAACCACCAGATGAGGCACCTGGGACAGCAGGCTGGAATCCTCTTGCCATTGCAAGGTTGAATTGTACCAGTGCAGCCACAGGAGGACTGACGTCGCGTGCTGAATGTGGCTCCTGTGTGTGGGCGTGGGGATTGTTCAGAGACAGCGTATTCCACGCGATCCGTGATAAAGCTGGGTCTGGAGGGGCAGGTTCCTGCCCTGGCACGGGGGCCAGCCCGTTGGATAAGGCATCAAGGTGTACAAGATGTACACCTGCCAAGGTAAAAATTGATCTGGGTGCAATATTCCTCACCTGTCACGGGTGAGACTGGGATTGCGCCAAGGAACAGAAATAGCCACTTTGGGTGGTGCTGGTGCTGACTCTTCCCGTCGCAAAACCCAAGCTGCTCAGGATGGTGGGGCCAAGCCACACACTGCCTCTTCTTCTTAGACTTAGATTTCCATTTTCTGATGCTGAAGCTGAGCTGAGCACAGCTTCGCCCTCTGAGCAGTGCTCAGCAGTAGAGAATCTTTGATTATTCGTTCATTTGGAAAAAAGCGGGGGAAGAAAAGGTAGGACATCACCTTAGCTGCACTTGTTACCTTTAAAAACCTCTGCTAAACACAAGGACTTTGGAAAGATGATCCCAAGAACACACAGACTTTGTGTCTTTAACAGGAATGGAGGCAAATTTCCTGGGGTGGAGGAAGAGCTATAGTTTATCTTCAGAAATGGTGGGGAGGAGCTTAAAAATACGGTCCTCATGTTAAGAAATTTGTGAGAAAAGGTATTTCAGGATGAAAATATAATTGCAAAAGAAAAGAAAGGAGGGAGCAAAATGGGGTTTTTATGACACACATGCTGGTGAGGCAGCTATCCCTAGGAGTAAAACATCCACGTCCCTCAAAACTCAGCAGATTTAACACCAAAACCAAGAGTACTGGGTTTGGGCCTCATTATGCCTGGTAAATGCTGTCTTGTGGATTTAGGTGGCTGTGCTAATCCCTCGTGGTTGGCCTGGGGACAGTTCCCATGCTGGGTTTCCATTCATACGAGATACGGGATGGGAGCTCTAATCATACAGGTATAAAACACTCCTGAGGATTCCAAGGAACTGTTTTCACAAGGCTGAGGAAAACCGGGTGAAATTTGTTGGGTGTTAAAACACTCTCAAGAAAATGAGTAGAACTGGGAGCTCTTTGAGCAGAGGCCAAGAAAGCTGAGGTTTCAGAGTCACAAATATGGACAAGGTTTAGCCCATAGATGTCCTTTCTTGGTAGCACTGAAAGCCACAACTGGAAGCAATAAGAAGATCAACAAATTTAGTAAAGAGAAAAGTAGGTAGCAATCCATGTACATCTGGAATTATGATGTGTAGACAACGACCTTAAAGACATCTGGAGGGAAATTGCCTATCAAGTAGAGCTCAAGTACAGAATTGCAGGACTTCACAAATATATTAGCTAAGAGAAATATGGTAATGAGCCAAACAGTGGAATAACCATGTGGGAATCATCATTCATAATGACTCAGAAGACACTAACTGGTCAGTAACCACTGCTACCTTGCTTTTGGAAAAGAAACAGTATGGTGGACTACTGCTGTCCTGTGACAAGGAAACATGGAGGGTCTGGAGAAGAGAAAGCTTCAGGGAGACCTTATAGCAGCCTTCAGGTACCTAAAGGTGCTTGCAGGAGAGCTGCAGAGGGACTTTTCACAAGGGCATGGAGTGAGAGGACAAGGGGAATGGCCTTAAGCTGGAACAGGGTAGGTTTAGATGAGATATTGGGAAGAAATTCTTCCCTGTGAGGGTGGGCAGGCCCTGGCACAGGGTGCCCAGAGCAGCTGTGGCTGCCCCATCCCTGGGAATGTTCAAGGCCAGGCTGGATGGGGCTTGGAGCAACCTGGGCTAGTGCAAGGTGTCCCTGCCCATGTCAGGGGTGGAATGACATGAGCTTCAAGGTCCCTTCCAACCACAGCCATTCTATGGTTCTAGGTTAAAACAATGTGTATGAGGCTCCAACTCCAAATCAGCCAACTTGGGAGCTTTTATGCCATAGTTCAGAGCAGGTTTGCTCAGGTGCTGTGTGGTGTTCACATCTCAGCTTCTCATTAGGCTGTGCCCCAGTGCTCAGTGTGATGATGTCCTCTGCTCCAGCTGCAGAGGGGAGTGTTGGAAGGTCTCCTTTGCCCCCCACATACAGGTGAAGGAGTGTTTGACTAACACATACCAGAAAGCCAGTGCTGGCAGGAGGTCACTGCTCCATGAGGTGTTTCTGTGAGATCATCATCACCAGCAACCTGGAGGTGAAAATGCTCATAAAATCAGCAGGAGAGACAGGGACTGGTGGGGTTTCAAGGGTCAGTGGGGAGAAAGAAGCTAGAGAGGGGACTCTGTGTGGCTTGGCACATTGGCTCCTTGAAAACAAAATGAAGCTTCACCACAGAGACTGGGGCTGTGAAAGAGCAAAGTAATTCCTCTTGGTGACTCCGTCTGGCAGAGCAGGGACTTGGTACGACCTGCAGCAGAAACACAGAGGGACAGATTTTGCATGTGAAGCCCAGTGCCTGAATGTAGCCCTTGGGAGTTAAAAGGCTGGGAATGGGTGGCAGTAGGGATTTTGCCTCTGTATTTTCCTCTGTCCACAAGAGACAATGGAATAGCGCCTGGTTTTTGTGTTCTTAGCTTAAGTAGGATATTGCAAAATGGGATAGCCACAGATATGATCCTGAGCTGGAGAAAATGCCGTACAGCAAGGAATGGAAAAAAAAAGAAAAAAACTTGATCTGTTTACCTTATCAAAAAAGAAAATTGAGGGATAACTTGATTACAGCCTGTAAGTACTTCCATGGGAGAAAATACCAGTTGCTGAAGGGCTTTTTAATCTAGAGGAGAAAACAAGAATAAAAAACAATGGCTGGGCAGTGAAGGCAGATATTTCACTTCAGAGCAGGCAGACATTGTTAACAATGAGGGTGATTAAGCACTGGGAGAGGATCCCGAGGGGGCTGATACCTCGTTCATTTCTTGATGTCCACACACCAGGCGGGAACGCGTCTCTGGAGGACACGCTTTGCTCGCCAGTGAGGAACTGCATTTGGTTCATGGATAACTGCATCAAATGTGCTACCCAGTGCCCTACAACTTCTGGCCCCTTTGGGCCTTTGAAGCCCTTAGCTGCTTCTGGGCATGATTTGGCAGTTCTCTGGGGCTTTCCAGCTGGGGATCCTGATGGACTTCTGAGGCGACGTCAGCGTGGGCAGCCCTGCAGAAGGGGACCGGGCTGAGCCACTCATCACATGCTGGACTGTGGGAAGGGCCTGATTAACCCCCAAGCAGGTGAGACATGGGCTTAACCAGCCACCTAGAGCTCCAAGAGATGGAGGACAGAGACAAGAAGTGCAGGTAAGGGCTCTCCAGCTATTCCTAACTTTTGGAAAGGCTTCCTGGGACAGCAAAGAGCTGGATGCAAGGGCAGGTGAAGTCACTCTGATTTATGGTGGGAACAACAATAGGAAGAGAAAGGCCAACTTAATGCCTCTGCAGAATCAAAGCAAAATGAAAATGGTTGGCAAACCTCTGCCCTTCTCTTCAGACTCCACTGCCTCTCTCATGTCACTCTCGGGTGCTCAGCAACTCCCCAGAACACTCATTTCTGTGATGCTCCAGAAGCTGTTCAGAACTTACTTTCAGTCAGAGGCAGAATCAGCAAGTGGAAAACCACCTCTGGACTTCACGTGTCCAAGACACTCTTGGGTGAGCTTCTCCTGTCCCGTAGCCCTCCTTCCCTCACCCTGCCACTGCAACCCAGGGCATCTCTTCAGCCAAGTGGGAGCAGTGAGCAAACGGTTAAAGTTTTGCTTCTCCACCCAGTGGTGGGTGTTGTCTGTGTCAGAAACAATATAAGAACAGTCGGAAGTTGCAGCTGGCAAGTAACATTTGGAGTAGCAGTCGTGGGGCATATAGATCTGGCGTGGACTGTCTTTTCCTGAGACTGTAAACACTTGTGCAGAATGTCCGAGAGCAAGAAAAAGGGGAAAGGAAAGAGCAAAAAGAACAAAGAAGGGAAAAAAGGGGAAAGAGAACCTGACCCAGGAAAAGGTACTTCCCATTTTTAACAAATTTTACTTAAAGGAAGAAGAGACAAGCCAGCAGGAAAGTGCTTGTGGGTTGCATGAGGGTGCAAATGCCAGGGACTGTTTGCCAGGCGAGCGTGCAAATCTCTACATCTCATTCATATTTCATGCTGTTATAGGTCTGCTTTTGTTACAGGTCTGCTTTCTTCTTCACCTTCTCTCTTTTTTTCCTTCCTTTTTTTTTTTTTTTTTTTTTTGTTTAAATACCCAAAGCCCCAGGACTTCAGGGCAAATGCTCTTTCCTGAACAGCAGTACTCAGCTCCTGTCATGGTGATAGGGGAATTGAGGTGGTTTGTGCTGATTCTCTGGGGGTTCTGCTGTGTGGTGATTTGCTGTTCAGTTGGTTGTTTTCTTGCTTCTTCCTGAGGTAAATATCAAAAGTCATGATTTTGGAGGATCACAGGTACTGTTCCTTGAGACAGACCAACTCTCAGAGGTCAGATTTTAGCTATAGCCTTGGTTTTTGAGGTAACTGCAATGACCTGTTGTGAAAGACACGTGGGCTCTTTGCTGATACGCTGATATTCCTGAAATCAGGCTGTTCCTCAGATCTGACTGCTCCTTGCTGACCGAGTAAGGCAATATTTATGATATTGCCAGGATTAAACGTTTTAACGGATACAGTTCAATTCCTGAGTACACGGGTAGTGCAAGAACTGTCTTGGAAAGATACAGAGGTTTGGTGGCAATGCAGCCCAGTGCAATTCCTTTCTCTCTCATGGTATCAGGGAGGGATTATCCTGGGCTGTTCCTTATCTGTGGTTTATCTGGCAGTGCATTTGGAGAGAGCAGCAGCTGTGTCAGGCTTTGTGTTTTATCAGTGTTAAAAGGGGTTACAAGCTGGACCGGGTCCTGTCAGTTCAGCTCCTCACTCGCCTGGCTGCAGCTCTGCTCTGGGTCCTGCTGCAGTGACACTGACTGCTCTTGACCTGAGCAGGTTTGTCCTGGCTTTGCACTGACATCCCCGGTGGCAGCGTTTGCCCCTTCCCTTTTGCATCCCCTCACCCTGAGCGTGGAGACCCTGCTGTGCCCAGGGGCTCCTCCGCCGGCTCTGCCCCGAGCTGCTGGGGCGGCAGCGGGGGCTGGTGACAGCAGAACAGAGCTGATGCTGCCGTGGGATCGGGGAGGAGGCTTTTGGGAAAGCTTCAAGACAGGGAGCTTGGGAGCACCAGGCAGAAGCAACAGCTGCTTGAAGATGACAGGCTCTGCCCTGGGGGCTCAGGAGGGTGCAGGGCTTGGGGGCTGTCTCAAGCCATCACCGGCAGCACCCCGCCCCTGCCTCCGAAATGCAGAGGGCACAGGGCAGTGCCTGCATCGTGGGCATATCCTTTGCTGGGAGCAGGAGGGGCTGGTGCACTGGGAGGCACTGGCTCGGGCACAGTGGGGACACGAGGCACACTGGGACTGCCCAGGGAGCAGCCACCTGCCTTGAGAAGGGCCAGGTGTGAGCTGAGGCTCAGTTTTGTAGTGCCACATCAAAGCCCTGCAGTAGTTCACTGGGGAGAAAAAGGAAAGACCCTTTGCCTGTCGTTACTCCCACTGACAACCAAGTCTTCTGCTGAGATGCATTGTCAGACTGTTTCATCAGGTACAAATCCCACAGCTGGCACCTTGGCCAGACTGCAAACCCCCTTTCTCCCTAATGGATGCAGAGTAGAACTGGGGATGATTGCATTGATCATTGGGGATGATTGCATTGATCAGGTGGGGATGATTACATTGATCAGGTGGGGGAGTCACCATCCCTGGAGGTGTTCAAGAAATTATTGAATGTGGCACTCAGTGCTCTGGTCTGGTTGAAAAGCTGGTGATTGGTCAAAGGTTGGACTTGTTGATCTTAGAGGTCTTTTCCAACCAAAATGATTCTATGAGCCTATGATTCTATCATCCTGTCTGTACCTCAACCAGAGAACTGAAAGGTTCTGTATTTGGCTTGCACAGCATCCTTTTATTTGCATTCCTTGTTAACTGGATTGTTGAGATCCAGGTCACTCGTTTGCCCTGTACTGCTGCAGAGGTTGCCCTCTCTTTGCTCTGTGGGTCCATTAGAAGAAGACACTTGGTTGTCTGTGGTGTCCCCGGTCAAACTCCACTCTGGTTTGGGTCCAGTGGAACCTGAGAACACCTTTTCACATCATGGGTCACCTTTGCTTTGTGGTCTAAGGGACACCATAGCAGTGGTTCCCCAAAAGAACCTTTAGAAGTGAGGAGATCCTTCTCCAACCACTTCCGAGAGGATGCCCCAGTCCAGGCACACAGACCCTCACTCTGGGCAGCAGGTCATCCTGTGGACCATTTCTTCAGCTTGAGGCTGGACCTCAGACTGCTCTCCAGCATGCCCAGGCTGACAAAATCCCAGCCCTGGCACACACCAGGACCCTGGCTGGGCACTGTTGGGGCATTTGTGTTCTCTGTTTTCCCAGGCTGTAGAATTTCCCTGCCAACGGGATGTGCTGACCCCCCTGAAACCAGGAGGCAGAAGAGGCATCTACAAAAATCCCGTGCAGTCTCTCCAGGTATCAGGACAGGAACACTCATGTGCTTGTCTGTGCAGGGGAAAGGAAGGGAACTATGGCAGTGTGCAAAGCCTTCATCCTTCACACGGTGTTCCTGAGCAGCCTCTGCTGAGGGCCAGACTGTGATCCCCACGACATTCTGACAGTCCTGATCTACCCTGGGGCTCTTAGGTGTCTGCATGGACAGTTACACTCAGACACCCCTTTGGGGTGAGCTCTGTAGAGCCCCAGGACAGCTCTGGCACGGCCAAGACTCACCTGGACTTCCAGAGGAGATGTCCCAGCCCTGCCAGCTGCACTGGGGGAATTGCCCCAGGTGAAGCTCTTCACTGCCAGTGAACCAGAGCAGCAGAAGAGCCTCGGAAAGGAAGGGAGGGCTGGAACAGTGGTTTCAGAAAAGAGCATCCATGTGCCACGGGGTGTGCTTGATTTCCCCTGAGGTCTCTAAAACTCAGGGGAGGAGAGGATTCGTCTTCCACTGCGGCTTTTAACACAATTGTTTTGGCTTCTGTGAATGTGTAAAAGAGGATTGCTGATCTCATGTGAAGCTCTAGCTCTGTTCTGAGGACAAGGACTATCTTTAACCTAAACTCACATTTTCATGCCTCTAGCGATGCAGCTGTCCTAAAGTGAGTGCCTTGGCTACAGCTTTAGCCAGTGGAAGAGCCTGTGAAGGCCTCCAGAGGGAGATGGTGTCCACCTATGGAAACAATCCATCAGGATCCCTCTTTGAGACATTTGTGACATGCTTGGAAAAACAGACGGCGCGTGTCCCACCCGGCACGCGTGGAAGGCACACCCTGCAGGGGCTACGTGAGCTGCAGGATGTAGGAACAGACCCACAAATTAACGTGAAATGCTCCCACAAAGTTCAGGTCTGGGAGGGAACTTCCTCGCTGCCAGAGAAGATGTATTTTATCATGTACTGTGCATGGCATGGGGCAGTCAAAGTGGTGACACTGAGACAAGACCGTGAGTGTAAAAGCAGCTGCCCTGGCACATTCTGAAAGATTTGGGGTAGACTTTGGGGAAGTGGGGCAGACAGACCAAGGCCAATGCCAGTGGTCACAGCAAAGCTGAGCACAGCCAGAGCTGTGGCAGGGGATTGGGATGAGAAGAAGAAAAAAGGGCTGGAGGAAGCCTTGCTAGCAGGATAGGCAAGTTGAAAAGGGTCTGCATTTCATCTGTACTTTCGTGAGGTCACCTGGGGAGAAAAGACCAGAGAAATGTAAAGCATTTGGTTGGTTAAATTCCCCAGCAATTCCAGGCATTCTCTCTTATTTTTATTTGGTGTTGAGGAAAACATTGCGTGTGCTTCAGCTTTTTGTTGTTTGTCAGTGCTAATAAGCTGGCAGCACAGGCACTGTGCTTTCTCTTGAACTGCCCATGGCAATTGCTAATGCTGGAAAACTACTCCGAGAGCAGGTGAAGAGTCTCTGCAGAGAGTATCTCATGTTTCAGTAGGAACTGGCTTGACCTCAGCTCCCAGATGAGTCAGGAATTGGTAGAAAGGTTGTGCAGAAGGGTATTGCAATTGGAACTCCCAAAGCTTGAAGGGGAAGCTGCCCCTGGGCGCGAGCCAGCAGAGGGACTGTAGCAGAAGCAGGTGCACATTGCCCAGGTCTATGAGCCCTTACACAGGGTTTGGGGAGGCATGTGGAAGCCCCTTGCAGATGCTGAGTTCAGGCTGTGAGGTGGAAGCTCGTGGCCTCAAGATACTCAACAGCAGCACAGCCACAGCAGCTCCTTCACCGCCAGCCAAGGCACCTCTGTGTGGGCCGTGTCCACGCTGCAGGGTGAACATGCTCCTGATTTGTTCTCAGTTTTCTGCTCACAGGAAAGACTCCAGTTCTAAGGAGCTCGTAGAAATATTAGCCAAAAAGGTTTGTTTACAAGAAGAATAACCCACAGCAGATATCCTACAGTAGCAGCTCTGTTTTCTATAAACAGCCAGGCACACGAGGTACCAGATGTCAGCTGTGCTCCAGGATCCACATGTGTGTTTCCACTGGCTCAGTCCACGGGCTGGTGTTCTGTGTGGCTCGGAGCACACATGGGGACAGTTACCACGCTCTGGGGAACGTGCAGTGACATGCTCAGCTTTGGGAATGGAGGGGGTCTGACTCACCAGCTCCAGTGATTCATGCTGGGGTAAAGGAAGAGGTAAATCCCAGCTCCTTTCTGGTCTTCCCTGGAGCCCTGCCGAAGGAGGGATTGAACAGAGCACGCAGCTCTGTTCCTCCACTGTCCATGGCCCATAGCCTCAGGTGTTGATACAAACAGGAGTTATGGGAGAGGGACCCAGCAGGGTTGAGGATTAACCCATCTCTCCACTCAGGCAGACTACAGGGCTAGGAACGCCTGGCAGAGGGGCAGGATGCAGCAGAACAGTACATTAGTAAGTAATCCCACTATGGATCCAAAAGCTGGTGACTCAGAGCCCTGGGCATTCCATTTTCAATCCCTTTTTGGAGGTGTAAGTAACCTGGGAAAGGCAGTCTCTGGAAAGAGGAGGAACATCTGGAGAGGGGCTGAGCGCAGCCTGGCTGCCGACCTTGGAGGTCATGTGCTCAGCTCATTCTCCTGCCTCATTAATGTGATGGGCTCCAGCTGCAACCTGGCTGAAGAAAAGCTGTGCTGCCACGAGCAGCCTGGCTCTGACATCCTGCCTCTGCACTGCCAGAGTCCTGCTCTGAGTGCTGCCCTGAGCCCTAGGGTTGGCTCAGGGCCGAGCTCCGACAGAACTGCAGCCGAAAACTGCTCGGAGAAGGTGGGGTGAGACTGTGGCAGGTTGTGGCACAACTCCTGAGGCAGTGAAATGGGGGCAGATGAGCCCCCTGTTCCTCTGACCCCTTCTCATCTTCCCTCAGATTCAATGAGTGCTTTCAGGTGCATGAGGGGGGAGGTTCAGCATGGGTTGGATGACCCTGTGCCTTTTGCAGTGCCTGAGAGCTCTGTTACAACTCTTGGAATATGCAATGGCTGCAGCTTTGGGTTACACACCTCCTGCTTGGGTGTGCTTGTTTTCTTCTGGCAGCAAAGCTCCACAGAAAACACAGTGTCTCTTGAAGAGAACTTGAAAAATTCAACTTCAAGAGGAGCTTGAGACATGCAACTCATGCCTAGGATCCTAAATCCAGGCTGTTTCCTTTGGCCGAGAAGTCACAGGACTCTAAAATTCCAGTCAAGGCTGGGTCTGTGCTAGAAACTGTGTTCAGAGCAGAGGCTGTGAGATAACCTGGAGCTTTCCTTTGGGACACTGTGCCACTGGGGATGAGGCTGGCGGCCGTGGAGAGCTGGCACGTGCTGGCTGGGAAGGCTCTTTGGGAGGGCAAAGGCCTCTCCAGCAGGGCTGGAGCTCGGACATGCATCACCTGCTGTGCTGACCTCCTGTCTGGGGCAGCACAGCAGACTCACACGGCTGGGGAAGGGCACTCTGCCCACGGGGGAAGCTCTCACTGGACCCACAGGGGCTGACTGGGGCAACCCTGGCAGTTCCCTGCACATCCACGGGCGTGCTCAGAGCAGGGAGAGGCGTGCGTGGCCCCCAGGCTGAGTCCTGGTCCTGGCTCTGGTGCTGTGCCCAGGCAACAAATGGTGTTTGAGCCACTGCGACCTGGGATGGTCTCCTCTCTCTGTTGTTGCATTTTTGAGATGTTTCAAATTGTAACAACAAATACAAGAGATAATGGTAAAAATTAAACATTTTAGGTAATTAATAACTCTGGTAATTAGGCTTGGCAGACTCAGTCATCAGTTCTTATAATGGATTTTAGTTCAGGCGTGTCTGGAAGGCAAGAGCTCCTCAATACGAGGGAGAGGTGCTTTGCAGAGGAGATCAATAAGCCACACAAGGCAGCAATGGTGTGCTCAAACTTCTGAGCAGTCTGGTGGTCCTGGAGCTCTTCTACTATGTGCTTCATCCCTCCTAGCCCCTTAGATTTTAGACTACAATAGAACTCAGAGCCCAGTTTTTCTTGCTAAATTTTCATCCATGGTGAGGATGAGGAGGAGAAGGGAACCACATTTACTCTCCAAGTCTGATATTTGATGGCTGGCAGATCAGAAAAGGGAAGACAGCAACAAATGTGTGATATGGACAGAAAAGGTGTTCTTTAGGCAAGGAGTGAAACTTTAATTTACCTTAAGACTACACTAAAGGCAGGTGCTTTAGTGTTTAGTTGGTTTATTTTTAAAAAAAGACACCTCAGAAATTTGAACCAGATTTCCTACATCATTGACCGATGTTTGGAAGCCCTTCAGAGAAACTTCTTTTTGTGTCAGAATTTGCACATTTGCTTAATATGAGGGTAAAATCAGATTGAAATCCATCCAGCGGGTTCTCAGCAGATGTTTCTCTGACCTATCTCCTCTGGCTTTGCTGGTGGATGTATGATATGTACCAGCTGAGCATCCAACCCTCTGGCTTTCAGCAGTTTCTGATTTGAAGGCTGGGACTTCATTCCCCTCCAAACCTCTGTGTGTGTGAGTGCATGTGTACATGTGTTTGTGCTCACTTGAGTTTTTTCTTCCTCTTTGAAGTCCCCAGGGCTTTGCAGGAATTCCCTGGTTCCTGATGTGCCCCAGCCCTCTAGGGGTGTGGAGATGCAATTTTGGCTAGCACACCACTCTGGCAGAGCCTGTGCTGACCCTGATGCTCCTTCTGTGTCTCTTGTACATCTCTTCCTCCAGTCAAACCACTGACAAAACTCATGCTCAGCATCTCCACCTCTGGTTCAAAGCACACCAGCAGAGCTCTGTGTCCCAGCTCTTTCCCACCCCTTGGCTTGGCCCAAGTGCTCCTTGAGAGAAATCTCCTTGTTCTGGGGGCAGGCTGGTCTTTTTCCAGCAGTAGTGCAGCCGTGGGTTTGTGGAGTCTCCGCACCTCCTGGTGCTGGCCCCATCCCTGATGTGAGAAGGCAGATGGGCCGAGGAGCTGGGGTGGCAGCAGGGAGCTGGGTATGGATGCCCCCGGGACACAACAGGGCAGGGCACGCAGGCAGAGGTGCCCCCCTGGACCTGGCTGTGTCCCCTCTGCCCACACTGTGTGGCTGCCCAGGTGCCTGTCCCCTGTGCCCATTTCCCAGCCCAGGGCTGGCACAGAGGAATGTGGAGGGAGGGAAAGAGGATCTTTCAGCTGCTCCACAGTCCTTGTGCACACAGGGCAACCAGCTTCAGCTGTGCCCGTGCAAACCTGCTGCTCTCTGCAGGAGAGAAACCTCAGCTGCACTGCAAAGCAGAAAAACCCCACCTGCCCGACTTCCACTGCAGAGCTTGGAGGCAGGAAGAATACTGGAGGGGGAAGAGGCTTGGGAGACACCCCAAGCCTCCAGCCGGGGTACACTGCTCCCTTTTGGGTAGACAGCTGGCAGTGCAAGGCAGGGATTCCTCAGCCTGCCCTGTGCCTGCTCCGAGATGCCACCATGGATGGGCACAGCAGCTTCAGCTCCACACCTCACCTGATCCCAGCACTGGGCTGCGCTGAGAGTCCAATGCCTGAGGAGGGCTGAGATCCAGAGGGCCTGGCAGGAGCCTTGCTAACAGGTCCCTTGCTCCCAGGATCCGGGGGTGGAGGTGCTGGGGCAGGGCAGGATGTCTTTCCAAGGGCAGGAGTGTCCCTGGTCACTGCCCCAGGCTCAGTTCCTTTCCCTTGCAGAGATCTTCCATGTTTCATCTGCTCATTCAGGCTTTTGCCTCAAGGGCAAGGACAAAGAATGCAATGAACTTCTCCTTGGCATGGAAGTATATTTTGCTTCACATTTGTCAATAAATGAGATTAGGTTTCTGTATTTGTGCTGAGAGGCTGCGTGAGAGGCACGTTCAATGAATGCTAAAATAAACTCTCTGGATAGCTGTGGGGTAACAAACACAGCTAAAACTTGCATCTCAGGAGAGAGCCTGACATTGCAGAGATGCCAGTTATATGACCAAGCAAAACCGAGTCAGCCCAAACCTAAAATTACCCTGGATCTTTCATGAAATGGTGACTCGGTACCAAAGGCAGCGTGTGTGTGATAATGACCGTGCTGCTTCTCTGCTTGGAAGAACATTTCCAACTCAGTACTGGGTTACCCCTCCCACTTCTTCCAGGTATGAATACTCTTTGTCCAGAATCTGAACCTTTTATCCTAAAAAGGTAATCTCAGAAAGAAGGGAGGCAGCATGAATTGCCTGTTCCTGGGTGTGCTTCCCACTGCCCACCCTGATGAGTCCTGACTCCCCCCTTTCTGTCCAGCAGGGCCAGTGAGACCATGCAGGAATAAGGAAACCTCTCTGCTGCCAGGAGCAGACACGTGGATCAAGGGAGAGTCCTGGGTATCGAGGTTTAAGGTCCATGAACAAACATGGATGGATTTCAGGAGGGTCACCTTGAATCATAGAATCTTAGAATCCCAGACTGGCTTGGGTTGGGAGGGACCTTAAAACTCTTCTCATTCCACCCCCTGCCATGGGCAGGGACAGCTTCCACTGTCCCAGGCTGCTCCAAGCCCTGTCCCAACCTGGCCTTGGACACTTCCAAGGATGGGGCAGCCACAGCTCCTCTGGGCAACCTCAGGGCCTCCCCACCCTCACAGGGATGATTTTCTTCCTAACATCCAATCTAAACCTACTTTCTTTCAGTTTAAATCCATTTTCCCTTGGCCTATTAAATATCTTGGCAAATATTGGTGGTAGCTGGGGGAGAAAATGCTAAAAATCTGGAGGAATGGTTGCAGATGATGGTTAAATGAGCACTGGGGTTTCTTGTGGGAGGCTGGGGGGGAAGGGCAGTGCCCACCCGCCCCCCATGCTGTGGTGACACTCGTTTAGCACTGCTGCAGCCAGACCCTGACCACTGAGGCTGAGGGGCTGACTCAGCTTTCCTGATGCACGGTTGTGCACTTTCAGGCATGGGGGTGAAAAGGTCTGTTGGTAACCAAAGAAAAGCTGTCAAGTGAAAAATGCTGTTGTGGGCAGACCGTCCTGGCTCTCTGTTGTGGGAAGCAGGGGAAGGGGCACTGCCACAGGAACGTGTCCTGAGGGGCTCCTGCTGTTGGCTACCAGCCCTGGCAAAGCAGCAGCAAAGGCACAGCCCAACGTGGGGCTGTGTAGCCCCAGCACAGAGCCCTCCTGGCAAGTTTCTGGCTCTCCAGTGCTCCTCTCTCAGCTCATTTCTTGAGGAGGGTGCAGTGCTGCTGACCTGCCCTGCTGGTGATGGTGGAGCCGCTGCAGACCCTGCCCATGCCAGGTGACCTTGGCT
The DNA here is from genome assembly GCA_013398275.1 of Promerops cafer. Taxonomy (NCBI): domain Eukaryota; kingdom Metazoa; phylum Chordata; class Aves; order Passeriformes; family Nectariniidae; genus Promerops; species Promerops cafer. Next base: position 252,916 of record VZSE01006885.1, on the reverse strand, counting down.
TCCACAGACATCCCAAGCTTTAATTCTTTTCCATAACACTTCCAGCTCTTCTCCTGGCACACTCCCAGGCTGCCCTCCTGAATCTGCAGACCAGAAGTTGCGATGCTGCTCTCATTGCTTGGGACTTTCCTAAGCTGCACTCCAGGGAATTTCTCCTTTTTGTGGTCGAGCTTATCCATCCTACCTGCAGCTGCTGGACAGAAGAGAAAGCAGGAGTGGCAGAAATTGTAGTGCAATGGAAATATGTTGATAACAGCTTTCAAACCCCCCTCTGTCCACGTAGCATGTACTTGGTTGGGTTTTCGGATTATTAGGACTTCTGGAGAGGTTTCCTTGTCTATCCTATATTTAGAAAATGTGGGCAGGCCATGCAATTTTAAGAAGCAGCAGCCCTTGTGTTGGCAGGGCCATTGCTCATTTCGTGTGTTGTAACATTTTTGTGCTGGTAATGTTTTGAGTGGCTGTTTGAGGGAGATTCTGTGAGTCACAGCTCTGGTTTTCCCATGGGGTTAGGTAGGTGTCTTGTTCATTTTGGGGTCTTGGAAGGGAAGAAAGAAGGAGCTGTAATCTGAAGCACTGCCAGCAGTTTTGGTTTTATCGCCAGAGCTGTGATAATCTGGTATTTCCCGTAAAGCCCCAGGTGCTGTACGTGCTTTATTTTCTGGGACTCTCCAGTTTCTCTTACCCTTTGTCATCGCAGGACAGAGCCAGACAGCTCTGTCAGTGTCCTGCCCAGGCCCTAAACATTCCCAACATCACAGACAACAGCAAGCCCCAAACACATCTCTAGGTGGAAATCTCCTTCTGTTTAGTTACATTTCACCACTCTGAAGGAGGCAAAGCGGCGCAGTTCATGATTTCCAAATGAGCAGAGCTGCATGTCTGGTGTCTATCTGTCCCCTCCTCTCCTCCCTTCCCCTTCTTTTGTTCCTGGTCTTTTCTGCAGGTCAGAAGGGACCGTGGGTGTCTCCTCTGGGGATGGAGAGCCCGTTTCTCTGGGCCTGTCCCGTTCTTGTGCCGCAGGCAGGCGCAGCAGCCGCTCGCTGCGACCCTGGGGCCCTGCCTCAGAAGGCTTTGGGTGCTTCCCCCAGCAGCAGCTCTCCTCTGCACCGGAGCCTCGGGGCTTGTCTGCACAGGGAGGCTCTTGCAAAACATGCTTGGGTGTGAATTTAAAGGGAAAGAGCTGCTCTGCACTGGAGTCCTGCCTTAAACCCTCTTATCCTGCAGAAGAGCAGCACTGGTGTTTTCAGCTGTCTGGGCTTGGTGGACAGCTGCACTCGACCTGGGCAGCCAAGGGCTCCTGTGGCAGCTCTGTTCTGAGCTGGCCTCGGGTTGGCACTGCGGGGGAGGCAAGGGCACAGGGCGGGAGGCTGTGCTCTGTGCACCCAGAGAAGGGGCAGCGCTGCAGAGCAGAGCCTGCCTGAGGCTTCTGGTAGCCTCTGGAGAAGCCGTGCTGGACAGAGGCTGCGCAGCCCAGCCCGAGCTGACCGTGGCCCTTCCTCAGGCTGGGCTGGGGTGAGCTCGAGTCCAAACCTGTCAGAGCAGCCTGGGGCTCAGCTCGGTGAGCTGTCCTGAGCCAGCAGCCTGGGGCTCAGCTCGGTGAGCTGTCCTGAGCCAGCAGCCCTTCGGAACTGGCTGGAGGTGCCTCCAGGAGGGATTTGCTTTGGTCCTCACTGAGCTGTGGGACTGGTCACCCAGCTGTCCCACCCATGCCAGAGCATGAAGCTTCCTGAAGCTTTCTCCTCAAATCCAGCCCTCCAGCACTGTCTCAGTCCCACTGTGCCAAACCTGAGCTGCACCTGGGAAATGATGCTTTGGGGAGCTGAGGGTGATCTGTGGGTAGACTGTGCCTGCTGAGCTAACGTCTTACATCCCAACTCCTGGCTGTGAATTAAAGTCCTTTGCCTTTGTGAGAGCAGGAAGGGGCCCTGAAACACCTTGCACCCCACAGGATGGAAACCTGAGGTGTCTGAAAGGAGAAGGGACACCGTGACAGTACAAAAAGTTAAATGTAGCATTCCCTGTGTCCCTCTGAGGCCAACGATGGGAGCCCAGGCATCCCTGGCTGCTCCCGGCCGGTTTCATTTGTGTCCCCTGGAAGCTGTCACTGCAGTCACTGAAGGCAAGAGCATAGCAGGGCTGGCAGGAAGGCAAACATTTACATGAGGCACAGGCATGCTGTCATCTGGACAAACTCGGGAAAAATGCACGCAGGGGTTTGTGCCTCTGGGCATCAGGGCAGGAAAGCAGAGTCCATGAGAGAATGCAGAAGACTTCCCCACTGGGAAGTATTGAGAAGCAGTAAGTGATACTTGCTGCATTAAGTGGGGTTCTTGTCTAGCAGGGAGCATGGGCAGACCCAACATCTCAGCCTGGTGGTCCTCCCTGGCTGCTTTCTGTGCCTGTCACGAGTCCCCATGTGTCACTGAAGCCTCCCCCTGTTCCTCACTGCTGGAGTTGCCCTGCTAACAGAGTTGGCTGCTTGAGGACTCATCAGGGCTGAAATGATTTATTTCTCAGCCATTTATTGCAAACGAGCCTTTGGAAGGCTTTCAAAAGCCATCTTCTCTTGACCTAAGTTCAGCTGAACGTTTTAGCAGCATCAGCTTTACATAACATGCCAGTAGAGGGGAATTCTGGGGGAATAAAGTTTATGTTGATAAACAATCCTTGCTGACCAGGATCTCCCTCTCAAAGTTGCGTGGTTGTTGAGAGGATCACTGAGGGAGCTGGGAATTCCAAGCCAGCTGCCCCAGAAAAATGCGATGACTTGCGTGTTTACTCCGAGTGTCCGACAAAATCCCAAAGTATCTTATGACAGCAGGTAATTCTTTGCCAGCAGTCAGATTTCAGTGAAATGTCTTGATAGAGCCCTAGCACCCCAAATTAATTCCAGTTGGTGAGGACAGGAGAGCATCACATGGGCTGAGAACTGGGTGGGGAGGACCATGAACAATGGATTAGGATAAACAGCAGTGTGTCGAATTGTCAGGGGAGCGAAGGAGAGCGCAGCCTTGGGAGATGAAGCCGTGCCAGCTGCTGCCCTCCGTGGTGCCTGCACAGAGTTAACCTCTGAAAGGGCTGCTTGGGACCCTGCAGCGAGCCCGGGGAGCCCCGAGGGCCCTCATGCAGTGAGATCTAGTCATTGTCAGTCACCTGGGAACGTTTATTCTGAATATCCTTCACGGGGCAGGGCTGCGTGGGATCCTGTCGGAGGTGTCCATTCAGCTTTTGTTCGTGCTCACAGAGACGCTCCCAGATAATTAGCTGATATTTTGTCCAGGCATTTATTTACCACCAAATTACAAAGGGAGGGGCACAAGTTGAAAAATGAGGTGAGAAGCATAATAGGGTAGGCTGTGCTCGACTGTGATGTTCCATCTTCATGATCCCCTGGCTTAGGGTGAGAGCTGGGTAATTGCTGGTGTGGGTCCTTGCTGAAAAGCACCATTAGAAAAGCAGATCTGGGCTGGATCCTTCCTCTACGTGTGCAGGGGTCCTGTAACTGCAAAGTCTGGGATGAATTCTTCCTCTGCACGTGTACAGGGGTCCTGCAACTACAAACAGCATTGTCTAGGTGAGCGGAAAGGCTTTCTTCTCATGGTGTTCCAGGCTTGACCATTGGGCAGAGGGGCAGGAGGGTGACCAGCAGTGGCCTTTCATGGGGTGTGAGTGGAAGCTCAGCTTCTACACCCTGCAGCCAGGGGGAAAGTGTCACCCCACGGCCTCAAAGCAGCACTGAAGAGCCTCTGAGCTGCATGTGACAGTGCAGTTCCTGACGCTCCATCCCAAACAGGCAGAAAATCAGAAAAGCAGCACCAATATTCAGGTGTCTGCCTGAGAGGGTGATTCAGGCCCTCTGGATTTCATGGGGACAAGGCTGCTGGGAGCTCTTCAGGGAGATGTGGGAGGTAGTCAGCATCTCCAGATGTGAAAGGAGGATGAGACTGGGACTTAAGAGTGATATTCAAGGTTTTCAAGGTAATGGATTTTGCAAAGGGAAAAAAAAAATCATCAACCTCACAGCCAAGATTGAGACAGGAAGGACAAAGAGGAGTGATTTTGGTTATGTGTGGTTGCTGGCAGCTGGCATGGGCAAGGAGAAGGGAACAGAGAGAAGGGGTGGTGTAAAAGGACAGGACAAAAGGAGAGATGGGTTACATCTTTGGAATGATGGAACATCTCTGTTGCACCTGGGGAGCAGAGGAGCCTCACAGGTCTCAGTAGCTGCCAGTGTGACTGGGCTCCCCATCACCTGCTGTACTGACAGCCTTCCTGCCAGGGACCCTGGGCCTGTTTCCAGAGGGAATCCAGTGCTGCCTGCTGGTGAGACCATGGGGTTGGGACCAGCTGTGTCCTAGAAGCCATCCAGGTCCTGGGGCACCCCATGGGATGCAGTGTGGATGTGTGGTGCAGCTTGGTTGTGTGTCTGGATGCTGGTGAATTGGATGGATGTTGCAGATCCCCCCTGGGGGCAGGGATGTGATCTGCTCAATTTCTAGGCCAAGCTTATCCTTGTAATCCTGTGATTTGTTGTCCTGCTGAACCCTGTCTTTGGACCTTTCCAGATTAGTTCTGTAGACCCAAAGGTCTATCCAGGCTTTTCCAGGGCAGCTCCTCAGCACCCCTGTACCTTCTACAGATTCATCAGAAACAAAGTCACATGCATGGGGTATTTAGACTGAGCATTTCCTACAAAAATGTTCTCCAGAAGAGGAGACCCCGCTCTTTCCATCAGGTTTTCAGTATTCTCAGGCCCCTGCAAATGCCTTTTTGGTTTCTAGGTGGTTGCATTCCCCTGCATGGAGCTGCTCAAGGATGGCTTGGGGAGATGGTGAAGGGGGGCAGTGGCAGTGCAGAAGAGAAGGAGCAGCTCTGCAGGAATCTTGCTTTAGCAAAGGATCTGAGTGGAGACCCTTCTTACCTGTCCAGCTCCACTGCCTCCTTACTTTTCCTCTGTCACTCCTGCATGGAGATGAGAACCAGCCATGCTTACAACACAGGCTGAAACCTGCACTGTGCCCTGTCTTTTCCCAGGTCTTCCCTGGATCCCAAACTCCTTCTGCTTGTTGTCACTGCTGCTTAAAATTGGCATTTGTGGTGGCATCCAGAGGTCCCGGCTGCAGCATTGTTCCCCTTGTGCTATTCACAGCACAGAGTCATAACAAGAGCCAGTCCCTGCCCCAAATATATTAAGTGGGATCTTTGAGAGAGGAAATGGAAGCACAGAGAAGGGATGTGAATTGTCCCACTTTACGCAACATTTCTGGGATAAAACCCAGCACTATTAATAGCTTTTTGCTCAACAACCATCTTTTGTTCAGAGCTCTGGTTTTCACCTTAAGTTGTTTGTGTTGTGCAGGATCTGCTGCCCAGTTTGGTGGAATTTCCCATTTTGTGACCTAAAGCTAGACACGAAACAGGTCAATAAACCCATGTCCAGTTTGAACATGGAATGATTTCCCTGCCTGGGCCATCACCTCATTGCCTATTGTCTCCTCTTTGCCCACATTTTGCTGCTGCATCGTTGATCTTTGTTTTCAGTCGCTTGTGTTCTGCAATATCTCCTAGAAAATTACACCTTCCTGTGCTGCTCTTCCCTAAATCCCTCTGTGAAGTAGCTGGACAGCCAGCAAGGGTTGGCTCTCATCACAAAGTCAAATTTGCTTTACCTTCCTTCTCATTTGTTGCCTATGAATATTCCATAAAGTGATCTTTCTGCCAGAGAAATGTTTGTGGAAACAGAAACTGTTGATTAAATTTTAACGAAGAGTCACAGGAAGCAAATTTTAAAATTGCAACTGTATGTTTGTGATAATAAGAGCTCTGTCATTGCTGTCAGGGACTAGAATTGATGCAGGCCACAAAATCTCTTCATCCAACCAAAATGAGCCAGAGTTTCTTGATTTCTTTTTTTTTTTTTTTTTTTTTTAAAACACAAGCCACAAACTGCTCATGAGCAATTTACAAGCCAAAAATTAGCCAGGATGGCTTTCCAGAGAATAGTTCTGAAGAATATCGCAATAAGCAATATTCAAATATAAAACGAGGGAAAATAAGGATAAAAAAATTAATCAGGAAGAGCTGACATCCTGGAGACTCCTGGCAGCTGTAAATCAGCTTGGTTGGGGGACATTTCAGTGGAAGCCACCCATCGCTGTGCTCCAGTGGGGGTCCGGAGCTGCTCAGAACAATGCTGGGAAGCCGCACTCTGGACAAGGCAGGAGACACGCTGTGTTAGTGTCTCCACTGGGCAGTGCCCAGAGTCCCAGTCGGAATTTACGGCTGGATCTGCTGCTTCCCCGCAGCCCACGGACGAGGGTGGCCCTTCTGCCTCGCTGCCTCGGCCGGGCCGGGGCACCTCTGCCTCTCGTGGTCCGGCCCGCTGGGCTCCGCGGCGGCAGCGGCGCAGGGCGGGGTGGACGGGGCGCTGGGACAGCGTTGCAGTGCGGGCTGGTAATTCCATCCACGCTTGGTGGGATTTGGGCTCATGGAAAAGCTGTCCCAGGGATGATCTTTAGTTTCTTTCCTGCGTTTGGATGAAAACCAGACCTGCGGTCACTTCTGGTACCAGTGCTTTAAAGCCTTTCTTCAACCAACAGCAAAACTTTTAATCTTTCTAATATAACATTACAGAGAACAAACAAGTCTCTAATGCAAGCCCTGGGGTCTCTTGTGGGGAGATCCCGATAAAAACAGGGCTTTCTGTTTTGGAAATGCCCTCTGGTGGATTTGTCTCTCACCAGAGACAATGGTGAACTTTCAAAGTAGGCAGAGACATGGGAAAAAAATATTGTAATTAAGACTGCAAGTGGTTGGCTCTTGTCACGGAATGCTAGAGAATATTGTTTTATAGGTTAAAAATTGAACATCTCCACCTCAGTATTAGAGGCTTCTCACTGAATTTATTTATCCAGACATTAAAGTGCTTTCTTCTGTGAATCCCTGCTTTGTGTGGCATTTCACCTGGTTGTGTGTGAAATGTCAGGGTGTTCTCTGGCCCAGAACTTCCTGGGAAGTTGGAATAGCAAAAAAATTTTGCCAGCTGGGCTGTTGCATCTGACCTTCACTTGACCTCTGCCTGCCCTGGATTAACATCTTGTCACTGATGCCAAGTTTCTCTTATTTTTCCCTGCTAGCTGAAGTTAAGCATGTTTAAAAACACTCGTGAAACCTCTCCCAGCAAAGTCTGCTGGGGCAGGGAAGGAGGTGGATTCTCTGCTGGGATGGGGCTGGTGTGGGCTGGGGTGACCGGTCCCTCTGCTGATGCCTTCAGAGGCTGCCTAGAACAGAGGCTGGACAGGGTTAAAGGAACAAAGTAGGGATTTATTGAAAGGCCTTCACAGGATACACCCTGGGCAGCACAAGAGCCCGGCCGTGGCTACACCCAAGATGGACAATGGGTCACGAAGTTTTCACACTTTGATAAGTTTTGGTCCATTTCCATGTTGGGGTTAATTGTCCAATTGCAGCTCCAGGTTAGGCAGTCCCATCTCCCACATTGCTCCCCTCAGCTCGCTGCTGTTTGCACTTTTTGGGCCTGAAGCTGCAGCGGTGTCCTTGGTTCTGGGGCTGGAGAAGGATTGTTCTGTGGGACTGAGCTGTGAGGAGAGCTTGCTGACACTTCATATGAAGTTTAGAGTTATATACTAATGCAGTACAGAATCTGGAAAATATGAAAGCTAAAACTTAAGGGATCACTGCAGTGATGTGTTCTGTGGTTCCTGCTCTTCCTGACCTCAGATCTCACACCTCATTAGTTAACCCGCCCTGAGGTGCTCATTCTGTTTGAATCCAATGGCTTGAGAGAGGAGGACAGAGATGTCCAGCAGTGCTGTGCTGCCCTGTGCAGCCCTCTCCTTGGCTCGTTCACCCAGCTGTGCTGGGCTCAGGGCTGGGCAGGGAGGGACAGGTTTGTGTGGCAAGCCTGGCACCTCACTCAGAGATTCGGTCACCTTCGCTTGTTTGCAGTGGCCCGAGTCCTGATTTACCTGGAGGGCTTGGTGCGGGTGTTTGGGGCTGTGCTGTGCCCACACGTGGCTCTGGGTCCTCTTTTTGCAGCTTTTCCTGAGTCAGAGAATCATCACAGAATCCCAGAATGGTCTGGGTTTGGAGGTACCTTGGAGACCATCTCATCCCACCCCCTGCCATGGCAGGGACACCTCCCACTGTCCCAGGCTGCTCCAAGCCCCGTCCAGCCTGGCCTTGGGCACTGCCAGGGATCCAGGGGCAGCCCCAGCTGCTCTGGGCACCCTGTGCCAGGGCTGCCCACCCTCCTAGGGAAGGATTTCCCCCTGCAATGCTCCCACCAGTCCATGATGGTCTGTCTGCTGTCCTCCCATCCTCGGGAGAGCCCAGGTGGTGCAGGCAGTCCCTGACAGAGGAATTTCAGCTCCCCTCTCACCGAGCTGTTCTCCCCTATGTTTTAAAGCAGCAGTCCTGTGATTCATAAAGCTGTAAAACATCCAGTAGGGTTTTTTTTTTCATCCCTTTTTAGAACCAATGACATTCCACTAATGGTCATTTGCATCTGCAAATTCTTCCCTGTAATCTGAAAGCTTTTAGCCTTTAGCTTTGCCATGACGTAAGGGCTCTATATATGGTTTCATGTACAGATTTCATAATAAACATTTAATGAAATGAGGGTTTTTTCTGCTAACCTAGATTGTTTTGTCTCCTGGGGTGAGTTTTTCAATCACTTTCCTTTGGTGATTGAAAGATGATGGATGCCAGCCGGGTCTTTACCAGGGTTCTAGGGCAAGTAATTTGTGCTTAGTGCTCAGTGACTGGAACAAAGGATTAATGTATTTTAAAGTTTTGGATGCTTGGGGTAATTTCTTTGTTGGCTGGGTCTGGACTGGCAGTCCACAGAGCATGGGTGGGCAATTTTTCTAGCTGATTGTGAAGATAGAGATAAAGCTATATTTTATGAATTGCTGTTTCCAAGGTCATCTGGAAATTGAGCAGTTCATAAAACATATCTTTGTTCAAAGATATATTTGATTATATAAAATATGATCCCAGAATCAATTGGGTACAAACAAGATGTTGCCTTTAGGGTTGAAAACACATTGTTAGAGGCATGAAGAGCAGAAATTGTCGCTGCTGTCTTTGTGTGGCTATTGTTTTTGGTCTTAATAGGAACAGAATGAATGACATTTTTCCACCAGACCACTTATGCTCAACTATACCTCCAGGACAACTTCCTGGCCAAAAATATTCAAAACAAACAAACACAATAGCAATTCTACTCCAATTACATTGTTTGCAAACCAGCTAGTTTTCATAGAGTACTAGGTTTGGCAAATCCAAGCACTTCAGCCCCTGGATTTTAATATTGGATATTTGCATGTGCATGCCTTGGAGCTGTTGTGCTCTTCAGGTGGGGGTTTGTGTAGCCACGTGCATGGGCACCTCCAGCATTGTGACAAAAGCACAGCCCTGTTGTCCTAACAATTTGGGTACTGGGAAGACATCCTTGCCCAGTGGCCAGATGCTCATTGATTTCAATGGAGCTGAGATTTCAGCCTCGGGCTCTGGACCAAATCATACACCAATTTCAAAACTTTCACTGGAAAGAAGAATAACTGGATGTTGAAGTGGGGGGAAGAGGAGGAGGAATTTATCAGTTGCTCTTTAATATAAGTGGAGCCAGGATTTGTAAGAGGAGGGTGAAATTTCTGGCTTTGTGGCACTTTTTCATAGAATCATAGAATCATTAAGGTTGGAAAAGACCTCTAAGATCCCATGGTTTGAGTTGCCAGAGCAATCCTATAGAGAGCAAACCTAAATCAACAAACCTGCTTATAACTTCCCAGACAATTTTCCTTGGCAATGGGAATGGTCCTGAAAATAGAGATTGTTGTAACTCACAATTTAAATAGATTTTTTAAAAAAGTTTTTTAATACTGCTGTAGATTGGTGTTGTAGTCACTTCTTCTCCCTGAGACAGAAGGCTACAGGAGCTTAGGTAAAGGAGAAGAAACTGGTGTGTCAGGGAAGGTATGGGACACGTAGGGAGGAATAACGCATTTGTTCTGGCTGCAGCAAAGTGCCTTCCACGCTTCATTCCAACCCCAAATCCACAGATCTCACACTTTTCAGCATCTTCACACTTCCAGTCATCTGTGTCCTTCCCATCAGTGTCTGTTCTGTGTGAGTCAGCTGGGTGGGGGTCCTCAGCAGACCGCCTAGGACCGTGAGGAGTGGCTCCAGCCCCAGAGTGGGACCTCTCCCAGGAGCACAGAGATGTGCCTCTGTGGGAGAGGCACGGCAGCAAGCACATCTCCCACGTCCTTGGAGAGCTTTGGGCTATTAACCCTTGCTGTTCTCTGCAGTTACTGCACAGGTAGACCCTTGGACAGTGCAGGTGAGGTGTAAATGTCCCAGGTGAGCCACATGGTCTAGTGCTGGCTCCTGCATTGGAGTCCCTGCCCTCTGAGGGTGGGCAGGCCCTGAGAAGCTGTGGCTGCCCCCATCCCTGGAAGTGTTCCAGGCCGGGTTGGACAGGGCTTGGAGCAGCCTGGGCTAGTGGAAGGTGTCCCATGGCAGGGGGCAGAATGAGATGAGCTTTAAGGTCCCTCCCAACCCAAACTGTTCTATGGTTCCATGACTTCACGATCACTGCTCATGGAGAAACATGACTATTTGTTAATTAAAGGTCAAACAGTGGTTACAGCAAAATGGAAATTTAAATTTGTCCTGGTTGTTTACCTGTCATGTACCCCTGCTCAGCACACCAAGATCTGAGACAGTGGCTACAAAGCCTGCCATGAGAATGTCTGACCATGCTTTGGCACAAACTGAAGCATAAGTTGCCTGAAGTATAAAGCATATTACAGATATTATATTATGTTTATTACTCTGGGTTTGGAGCCTGTATTTACCCACTGGGGGCACAGGCTGGCACGGGGCGATGTGTCAGTGTCACACCGAGGTTCTGTCCCCCAGGCTCTGGGCTGTGTGTGGTCCGTGGACGTTGTGCCCACCCATGCAATAAAGCCAGGGTTGTTCCACAGCTTCACTCAAACCCAGCCCTGTTACCTCCAGGGGCGTTGGAGGGTCACAGACTCTGAGGAGTCCTTCTGACACTGCCCCCAAGGAGCTGACTCCCCTCAGAGCTCCGGCTGCACACGCCACAGCAGGGACTGCCCTGCACAGCAGGGACTGCCTTTTGCCCTCTCCATAAAAACCTAGAGAAAGGGGGGACAAACGCCGAGTGTCTTGTCAGGCTTTTTTCAGGATCCCATGTTTCCATTCCTGCTGGCAGGAGGGAGCTTTCCTCAGAGTAGGTCCCTTCTTTGGCCGGTTGGCATTTGCAGCTAGTGTTGGAACAAAGTCCAGGGGATCAGGAGCTGCTGCTGAGCTTCAGGTTTGTCTCCTTGTCAAATAAAGGCCAAATTAAACCCAAGGCAGAGAAGCATCACCTCTGATTAAAACAGTGGAGCCTGTGGGACTGCATCAGGCAAGAAGTGAGATGTATCACAGTGGGGAGAGTGCTGACCCCCAGGGCGTGTCTGGGGTCCGAACCTGCATGGTGATGTGCCAGGAACACGTCCTTACTTTGCAGCAGAGATGACAGAAACGGGAAAAATTCCTTTCAGTTAGGAGTCGCCATCTTGGCAAATGTTTGTGATTGGATTTGGAGCAAGTTGAGGCTGCAAAACAATTCCTACGGAAAGATGAATTCTGTCATTTTCCATGTCAGAGAATGTTGAAATACTCCCTATGTAAAAGGGATGGTCTGTGCAGGCAGTGGGATTTTGAACAGCAAAGTGGTGGGGGTCTCCAGAAGGGGCTTAGGGAACAGCAGCCTTTGAGACCTGTCTCAGGCAGGTTTCATGCCTCCAGATCTTGTCCTTCAGTGAGGTCTGGAAGCCTCAAGGACTGTGCCTGGAGCATCCTTTGGGTGTCTGGGCTCCTCTGGGGAGAGCTGGGGGCTCAGAGCCGCGGAGACACCGCTGGATCTGCAGCTTCTCCACCCCAGCCCAACAGCCCAGTGGAAGCCCCGGCGCCAGTGTGGAAGGGCTGTCCTGAGGCCAATGGCTTGGGCAGGCTGAGAAACACAGCTCCTTTCCAAGAGATCACCTGTGCACCTTCCTTCCCTCCCTGCTCTGGCACAGGAGGGGTGTCCTGACCTGAGGACGTTCGGGTGGGAGCCCTGGGTGGAAGGCCATCGCTCAGACACAGGCACGTCAAGGATCACCTGTGAGTTTGTAAGTCTTGACTCTCCTTGCATCTCTTCCACTCCTGTGAGAAAGCATTTTTCAGCTTCCCTTTTCCATGCCCAAGGGAATTCAAGCTCAGCTGCCTTCTTCCTCAGCTGCTCAGAGAGACACAGAAGGATCCTGTCCTGCCAGGTCTCCAGATCCACCTACCTAAACACTTTGCCAGCCTCCACGTGCCAGGCAGTGTGGGGGAGCGTCCAGTGGCTCGCACTGCAGCCCTTGCAGGAGGCCAGGACGAGAAGTCCCATCTCCTTGGGACATCAGTTGTCCAGAGGTCCCAGGTGTGTCTGTGTGGAGCATCCCCACGGCTCGGGAAGCAGCGCCTGTGGCTGCTGTTGCTGGCTGTTCAGAGCTCATGGAGCACCTTTCCCAGGATGACTGCTCCTGCTTTTGCTGCCGAGGGGTTGTTTATGTAGGATGCTCTCTGGGTGGGATGTGGTTTTGTCACCACTCCATTGCTGGACTCTGTTTGGGCACTCTGCCCGAGGATGATTAATGATGTTTTGAGTTGAGGCTCTGAGGTGCTTGCAGGCATACTGCAGGTACAAGAAGTGAAAGAGGTGTTGTTATCATCAAGGTACTTCAGGGTTATATCAAGTGTAATCAGAAGTGAATTAATTAAAGCAGTGTGTACATGTACGTCCTTTTATGGCGGATGTTCAAACAACTCGTATCGTGGAGTTCAGAGCTCAGCATTTCAGACTTTTGTAACCCTCTCTGCTCCGTGAGAAGACAGCAGATGTCAGGACTGCTATCAGAGGACAAACCTCTCCTGCAAAGGTATTTTTGTCAAATGTGGCTCTTAAAATGAGTTAGGAAATTGTGTGCATTTGTCGATCCTGGCTCTGGCATGTTTCAGGGTTAATTTTTACAGCTCGCACAAGTGTAGGATGCGATCTAATGGTTTCATCTGACCTTGGAGTGAGCAAAAATCTGTAGGAAATTTGTATTTATTGTTGGCCTCATCTCTACCAGGATTAAACTTCCTTTTTGCAGCACGACATACCCTTGACGTGGTTGTCGCTTCGAAAAATTGCCTGGAAATACATCTGGCTCTTCTGTCCAACACCTCAGGCATTGTGAGGCTGGTGATACTTCACCCCACGGAGAGCAGACACAAATTTGGATGGAGGAGGGGCTGACAGAATTGCAAGGTGACCAGCAGTACAGATCCTAAGCTGTAGCTCCAGTCTGACAAGCAGAGCCAAAACCTTCTCTATGTTCTGGTGAACTTGGCAGCAGCGGGGGCCGAGCTGGGGGTGTTGCCAGTCCAGCTGTGGAGGAGAGCACAGCTGGCAGGGCTCTTCCATGGCAACCAGAGGGTGAGGAACTGAAACTGCAGCTTCAGCTCAGCCTGCTCCGGGGTGATGGGGGACTTGGGCGACCCTGGGCCCGTGCTCTGGCTCTGACAGAAGCTCTGCTGGCCCCACCTGTGTGGAGGAGGCTGGGAAGCTGGAATTGATGGAAACATAACGAATTAGACCTGGACCCAGCTTGGTACACATCTAAAGCTGTTTGCCCAGGATATTGTGCTATTTTGATATGTGTGGAGCTAGTGACTTTGTTTTTCCAGCATGCTGGAAAAAGTATCAGACAAGGAGGAGATTAAAATGACCCCAAATGCTCAGAGCACTAAGAAAGGGGGCACTTAAAATCAATCCTCTGATCTTTTTGAACTAAACTCATGGTTTTCTGAGCTGCAACTCTGTGATATGGACAGGGCAGAGATGGGAAATGGGTCAAAAGCTGAAAGTGTCCCTAAATGTAAAACTTTGACACACTCCAGTATTAGCACTCCATGTGCTGCTCTGGTCTCTCAAGCTACTTTAGTTTACTGCTGGAGAAGGTTGAAAGGTGATTCAGTCATAGTTTACAAGTACCTAAAAAGGGAAGGGGTTTCTGGTTGCTAGATGGGATTCAAATTTACCAGAGAAAGGCAGAGATCTCTTGGCTGGAAGCCAAAGTTAGAGAAGTTCAGACTATGAATAAGAGCTGCAGTTTAAACTTTTTACGAGTAAAAACCAGAGGAAAGTCTTTGTCTGGAATTAAGCAGAGTCATCGGCAATGAATGGCTCTAAATGAAGATTTCTGTGTTTTTCTGAAAGCTGCAGGAATTATGAAGTGAGGCTTTCCAGCCCAGAGCAGCCCATCCCAGAGACCAAGGCCAGGCTTCCCTTTTGCCCAGAGCAAGGCTCTGGATGCTGTTTCCCAGGCTTGGGGCTCTGCCTGCTCTTCCCACGCTGCTGTCCAAGCACAAGCCCTGCTGCAGTGCAGCAGCAAGGGCACAGATGTGTCAGGGAGCACAGCTCTGCCTCTTTGTGCACAGCCCTTCTCCCAGACACACTCCAGAGTATTTTTGGGTTGGATTCCCCTTTCACTGCTCTGATTCAGCTGGGGAATTGCAGTCCGTGCAGTCCATGAAGTGTGGCCTGGAGCTGAATACACTGTCTCTCTCCCTCCTGTAGTGAGACACCAAAAACATGTAGACTGGGGTGGAAAGATGTTCTCCTCCCTTTTTCAGGGCAGGACTCTCTGCTGGAGGGGTGGGATGCTGCGTGTGTGTCAGCTCTTGGGTTTTTTTGGATCTGCCTGCTTAGCAACGTCCTGTAATCATCACTGGTGGCACGTGCAGAGTTTTGGGTGAGACATGATTCATATTGGTGGGGAGATCATGGAAAGTTCCTTGCTTGTTCTTGGCCCTCTTCTTCCTCAGGCTTCAGGTTTCTGGGGTTTGCCCTGCTCTTGCCAGCGTTTTGGTGGACAGGGGCAGGGCTGACACCCCTTTCTCCCAGCAGTTTCCAGTTTCTCTTCCACTAGGGTGATGGTAGTACATAGAACCATGGAAGGGAGACGAGAAGAGAATATTCTTTCACCCCCAGGACTCAGTTGTTATGGCAGTTTTAACAGCAGTTGAACTTCTTTACATCTTACCACTGGCTCTAGCTTATAAAATATCGGAATTCTTCACACCTGTGCCTTCTCTGAAAGGAGACAAGAGTTGTCCCTTCAGTGACTGTACCTCAGTCCAAATTAGCCCATATTATGTCCATATGCTGCCTGCTTCATAATTCTGCAGACCACCAGGCTGGAAAGAAAATGAAGCAGATGCAGCCATGCCAAGGTCAGGACCTTCCCTGTATTTAAGGTGTGTGGATAATGTTGGCATGGGACAGGGTGACCTCGGGGTGCAACAGGAGCTAACTGACACACATTCAGACAGAATAAATATTTGAGAGTCAATTTCTCTATTCCCCAAAGTGACCCCTATAAAAGCAAGGTCCTGTTTACCTTCCTGGCTCTCTGTGCAGTGTTCTGAGAAGAGACCAGCTCTCTTCTCCCTTCACTGCCTTCCAGCTCTTCTGGGCAGCCCATTTCCAGGCAAGGATCAGGGATATGGGCTTCACAAAACCCACGGCACCTTGGATTTTCACAGAAGTCCTAAAATTTGGTGAAAGCTGAGATAATTTCTGGTCAGAAGTCTCTGTTTGTGCCAAAGCACAGTGACCTGGGAAGCAGTGAGAGATGTCAGTGCACAGCCTGCAACGACTGCCTGCAGCTGGCCCAATGTTTTTGTGCTGTCCCTGTCCCATTAGAATCACAGAATCACAGAATGTCTGGGTTGGAAGAGACCTTGAAGATCATCGAGTCCAACCCAGCCCCAACACCTCAACTAAACCATGGCACCGAGTGCCACATCCAGTCTTTGTTAAACACACCCAGGGATGGTGACTCCACCACCTCCCTGGGCAGACCATTCCAGTACTTTATCACCCTTTCCATGAAAAACTTTTTCCCAGCATCTAACCTGTATTTCCCTTGACACAGCTTGAAACTCTGCCCTCTCATCCTGTCAGTGCTGCCTGGAGGAGACCAACCCCACCTGACCACAACTCCCCTTCAGGAAACTGTAGAGAGTGATAAGGTCACCTCTGAGTGAAATGGTTTGGATTGAATCAGCCTTAAAAAACCTTACAGCTCATCTCATTACACCCCCTGCCATGGGCAGGGACACCTTCCACTGTCCCAGGTTGCTCCAAGCCCTGTCCAGCCTGGCCTTGGGCACTGCCAGGGGTCCAGGGGCAGCCCCAGCTGCTCTGGGCAGCAGCTGCAAGGTCTGATGTGCCTGGGGCCAGCCCTGCCACGTTACCCACCCGCAGCCTGGGCTTGCCTTTCAGTCACTGAGAGCTTTGCTTGGCCAACTCCTGTTACCCTGAACTGTTCCATTTCTATCCATGTTGGCATCCTTTTCACTAGGGACAATTTAGCTTCTCATTCCCATGAGGAATGTGAGAGTCCTGAGAGCTTCCTACCACAGGAGCATATTCCTGACGATCGCTGTGCTTTTTATTATTTCGTACAAGATCCCTTTTGGTGAGAACAGTCTTTAAATACTGCCAACATACACTAACTTGGCTTGGCATGAAGAACGAGAGGAGACACACAAAGGTCTGTAAAACAGTGATTGCTCTGATGAAACCCACCCAGTCCCTCCGCCCTGAGTGCTATGCCATTTCGCAAGATCAGCATGCACAAAGCAATTAGAAGGTGGTTTATGCATATTAGAAAGAGGAAATCCTCTATCTGTAACACATCTCAGACAAGGAGAAACCATTGTTACCAATATTCTTAAGGCAAATCCAGCAAGCTGCTGTTTCCTTTTTTAAGGTTAACACTGCGAAAGGAAAAGGGAGCTAGAAGAGTGCAGAGCTGTCAGTTAAAAGAAAAATTGCCAGCCTGCTAATCCTTTCTTGTCAGGTTTAATATAAAGCCTGGCAGAGATTGATAAGAAGTGTCTCCCTCTCTGTCTGATGTTCCAGGTGCATGGTAAAAATCACCTCTCTGAAACACCCTCGTGCAGAGCCAGGCTCCCGGCTGGAAAGGCTGCTGGCCAGCCTGACAGCTGGCATAAAACCATTTAAAATACCTATTCTTTCACTTTTCTTCTTGCAGCCTGAGGAATGGCTGTCCCTCCTCACTCCTTACACATGCAGGCTTTCCTTGCAGCCCCCCTCAGTGGCTATTGCTCTGCTGATGTTGTGCTGAACGAGGTCTTCGCAGCAGAGACGGAGCATCTGGGGCACAGGGGCCTGCTCCTGTGACCTGCCTCTGCTCCATCTGCAGTAAAACACTCTGGCTGGGGCTGTGGGATTGGCAGCACGCCCGTGGCAGCCACAGAGGTCGTGTAGGTGTTGGTAATCTGCAGCAGGAATGGCCAGGAGCAGGGGAAAAATAGTCTCTGAAGGGCTTGAGCCCGTGCGTGGTGGAGAGCCTGGGGAGCCCAGCAAACCTCTGCAGGGCAGGAGACACGGGGTCCTGCCTGCACGGGCAGGGCTGCAGTGGGACCATCAGATCTGGTCATGGGGAGCCCCCAGAGCAGGGGCTCCCACGTTCCCTGTGTGGGTGTTTCTTGTGGGGACACAGCCTGTGGTGGCTGGAGCGGGGCTGCGCCGAGCCTCATCCCCAGTGAGCCACAGCCGTGTGAGCCAGGTGAGCAATGTCAGAGGCAGTGGGACATGGGGCAGTGACCAGGCACAGCAGGGCTCACAGGGGTGGGGATGGGAGATCGAGGGTACAAAAGGCTGTGCTGGAGAACAGAAGCAGCAGAGGCTGCAGAGGGGTGGAGGGCCCAGCCAGAGCTTGCAGGAGCACCAGAAGAGCTGGAAGAGGCTGCCAGCTCTACAGAAAAGGGCAGCTGGTCCCACGGCAGCTCCAGAGGTTACAGAAGAAGCCGGTGGCCCTGCAGCAGCTGTGGAACCTATGGAAGTAGTCACTGACCCAGAGGCAGACATTAAAGCCTCCTGAGGTGGCACAGCAGTATTCTGTGAGTTGTGGCCGCCTCAGCTACGGCAGTTTCTGGCTCTGTGCTCCTTCCCTGTGAGCTGTTTCCCCGGGCAGCCCCTCTCCACCCTCACGGCAGTGGGGGCAGCAGGAGCTTTGCCCAGGGGAAGGGTCTCAGGGGGCTCCTGTTGTGTGTGCTCTGAAAGGGGCAGGTTTCACAGTGTCCCCTTTCTCTTTCCACAGCTGTTCCTCCCAAACTGAAGAAACTGAAAAGCCCAAATGTTCATGTGGGTGAGAAGATTTCCCTGAAATGTGAGGCGACTGCTGGAAACCCTCAGCCATCCTACAAATGGTTTAAAGATGGGAAGGAGCTGAAGAAGAGCAAAGACATCCGGATCAAGTATGGGAATGGGAAGTAAGTATGACACGGGGCTGCTCTGCCTCTGCTCACTCAGTGTCTGGGTCTGGGACCATCTGGCTGGAGGTGCTGCTGTGCTCCCCAAGTCACTGCTGAGCAGCACTGGGGCTCCCTCAGAGCCACGGGACCATGCTCAGCCTGGTCACCATGCCCGGAGAGCGAGCAAGATCCCCAGTGTCCTCAGAGAGCAGTGGGGAGAGGAGCAGGGCGTGCACAGGGAAGAGGCTGGGTTTGTGGATGGGCTGTCCTGGGGTCAGGGAGGCACTGGATACCTGAGACAGGTGCCCTGTGACGTGGGGAGACTTCCCCTGGTAGCTGTGGGCAGCTCAGGTTGCCTGGGGTGACTCCTGCTCTGTGATTAGGGGGTTGGATGCAGAAGGTACCCAAACCCAGCTGTTGCCCCATCACTCAGCAGCAGGGCTGTGGGAGGAATTGGTTTGGTCCCTCCTGAATTTGGGTAGACACAGAAGCATCTAAGGCCACTGAAAAATCACAGAATGGCAAATTAGGGCTGGAAGGGACCTCTGGAGACCATCCAGTCCAACTCCCCTGCCAAGGCACCTGGAGCAGGTGACACAGGAACGTGTCCAGGTGGGGTTGGAATGTCTCCAGAGAGGGAGACTCCACACCCTCCCCAGGCAGCTGTTGCAGAGTTCTGCCACCCTCAGCATAAAGAAGTTCTTCCTCATGTTGAGCTGGAACTTTTCATGGTTTAGTTCATGGCCACTGCTCCTTGTCCTGTCACTGGGCACCACTGAGAAGAGTCTGGCACCATCCTCTGACACCCCCTGGAGATATTTATATGCACGAATGAGATCCCCCCTCAGTGTTCCCTCCTCTACACTGAGCAGGGCTGAGATGCAAGAGTACCTCACAACACTGACCAGGGGTCACGGTCACCTGCAGAGACCCTGTCCTGTGCAAATCCCTTCATCTGTCCACCCAGGGCAAGCTCCCTCACATCTGCCCTGAAGTCCCCACCCAGCAGAGCTCTCAGGTGGCTCTCAGTGACCGTCACCCTCAGGACCACCTCACTCAGGCAGTGCTGAAACACCTGGAGAAAGAGGCCCCAGTGACCAAGCTAAGGGGTTCTCACTGGGAATGGATCTAAATGAATCCATGCTGATGTTTCTCAAGGCCAAATATTTACACATGATGTATCTTAAAATTTCTCCATAATCATGGGTCTGCTTGCATTCATACATCCTGACCTAGCCAGCACCAGTCAGCTTGCAACTGCCTGACCCCTTGGAAAATTTGACACTAATTCTTTGCTAACATATGTTCTGGGTGTGTGAATAAAAGCTCATTATGAACTTGATAGAGTAGCAATTTTTAAAATACAAAGCCGCTACAAATCAGTTGGAAAAATCAGTCAGTGTTTGAACGGGGTGTTGCCAATTGCTCTAATTTCATTTCAGTCCTGCTGGGCTTGGTTTCAGAGTCACACCCAAGATGGTTGACCTCCTCTGTAATAATTCTAGGACTTGTGGCTGTTTGGGGATGAGGCAGAGAAGTGGTTGGTGGACCAGGTGACTGTGCTCGGGAAGGGCTGTCGGGGCTGGCAGGCAGCAGAGACGGGGCAGAGCTGTGCCTGCCTCTCTGCCCTGCTGCCCTCACTGCTCCTCCTGGCCCTGGCCAGTCTCGTGGCCCTGGCTGTTCAGCAGTGGCAGCTGGGGCTGGGTGCCCTGGAGGAATCTCTGCAGCACGCTCTGTAGCCAGGCATGGGAATCCTGCCTGCCCAGCCCTGCGGGCCCACGGGCCTGCTGGGGAGCCCAGCACCTGGGAGTGCCCAGAGCAGACACCCAGCACTGCCCCGCCGTGCTCCCAGTTATCCTGGTTGTCCCAGTCCTCCCTGGCAGCCCGTGCCCAGCAGGAAGCTGTGACAGGGACGTCCCACCCCAAGTGATGCGGGGCACATGCAGTCCCTGGGCCAGGGACAGAAACAAATGGAAGGAAGTTGGTCCCCTTTCCTCAGGACGCTGCTGCCAAGTCAAAATTTTGCATTTACCGGTTTCCATGGCAACATGTTGGCTCTCCAGTGAGGGGCCAATGATGTGTGGTGCTGGAGGGGCTTCCTGCTGGCAAAATAAGCCCAAGGATAAACATTTTAAGGAAAGCTGAGCACCTGCCTCCTCCAGTATCTGTGACTCCCGCAGCAGCAAAGATGTGAGCCCAAAGCATCCCTAGAATTGCTTCCCAGCCCAGCTTCTGCTCCCTGCTGCCATTAAAATGTGCCTGTCTTGTGCTGGGACCAGGCTATGGAGACTGGACTCAAGCAGCCGTCGAGCAGGAGCAAAAGGAAATGGCCTTAAGCTGTGCCAAGGCAGGTCTGGATATCAGGGAAAGCATCTTCACTGAAATGGTGGTCAGGCATTGAACAGGCTACCCAGGGAAGTGGTGGAAGTGTTCAAAAATGTGTGGCTGTGTCACCTGGGGACACGGTGTGTGGGTGGCCCTGGCAGTGCTGGGGCAATGGTTGGGCTTGGTGGTCTCAGAGGGCTTTTCCAGCCCAAATGATTCTGTCATTCTGTGGGACAGTTCTGAGAGTCACCCCTCAGTGAGCATTTGCCCCTTGTTCAGCAGTACAGGAGCACTTCCCTGGGAGGATCTGGATGGGTCTGTGCACTCTGGCATCCCCACCTCTGTCCCCTGCTCCAGGTTTGCTGGGCCCCAGAGCTGAACACCTGGAGGCAGTGTCCACTGGCATTGGACCTGCCTCCCTCTGGTCTTGACTGCATGGGACAAACACTAAAAACTGCTCAGAGCAGGGCTGAGAGAGCCCTCATGACTTTGATGTCTTCATTATGCAGCTGGAGGGGCCACGATTAGTGGAGGGACATGTGATATGGGTGTAGAGCATTTCTTCCAGCGTGTTGGGAGGGGCCTCCAGGGAAGGATAACCATCCCAAACTGTAAATCTCTGAAAGGAGATCTTACTCTATAATGATTATTTTCAGAATAATGGGATTTATACATCTGGCTCCACTTAGAGATAACACTGGTCTCCAGATAATCCTCAGCGCTTCCTTTCAGTCCAGAGTGGGGATTCCAGAGGGCCAGAAATGGAGCACTGGGGAGGGACCTTCACAGGGGAAGTACACGAGGCAAAAGCTTCCCAGGCTGGGCAGGACCTGGCCAGGTGCACAGGAGCATTTCTTTAGAAGTGTAATGCAAAGACCTAATAGAGTTTTCTGCTGGAGCCAGGCAAAAGGTGATGTCCATTGTGTTTCCCTTGGCCCCGTGAGGCCCTGGCAGAGCTGGGCACAGCTGAAATCTGTCCCCAGCTCTGAGATCTTTAGCATGCAGAGGGTTAGGACGGGAGACAAGAACATGGGTGTCCTCTGTGATTCATTCCTGGCTCCCCTCCCTGTGTGTTTAAAGAGCCTTGAGGTTTCTAACTAGAAAGTATGACTGAAGCACTTTTTTTTTGTGATCAGGTTTTCGTCTGATCTCTAGAATAGGGGATCTCTTTCAAAATAAGGGATGTATATGTCCTAAGGAGGAGAGGAGCACTTAACTGCATGTCAGCTCTTCAGCTTTTCCATCAATCATTTTCCCTCTTCTTTTTAAATTACCAGCAAAACTTCTGGTGCCCTCAG
Source organism: Promerops cafer (assembly GCA_013398275.1). Classification (NCBI taxonomy): domain Eukaryota; kingdom Metazoa; phylum Chordata; class Aves; order Passeriformes; family Nectariniidae; genus Promerops; species Promerops cafer. The sequence continues at coordinate 230,891 of VZSE01006885.1, read as the reverse complement.
GCAAAGGAGTCAGGTTTTTTTTAATGGATATTTGCTGGAGGGAGGGGAAAAATTCTGATTCCTCCTTTCTGAACTTCATGTTCCATCTGTAATTAGTGACAGGCTGGGGCAAGCCTGGCTTGCACGAAGGGGAAACCTCTTTAAGGTGGAAGAAATTATTGGCTGGAATTTTATCTCCATCTCCATTTAAATAAAACACAGTGGATGGGGAACCCAGAGAAATTACCCAGAAAGAATTGCCTGTGGTAGTGGAAGTGCAGCCTAGTGAAGGGCTCTCCCCCCGAGCTGCCAAGGCCATGCCATTTTTGGCTGAGCGTGTCTGAGCTCTGACTGAGGCTGCTGGCTCCAAGGAAGTTCAGGTTGGGGTTTGACTTTCTGACTATACTGGCAAATGGTCAAATGCCAGCTGTGGAGGAAGCCAAGGGAGTTTTTGCTTGTGGAGGTGTGGAGAACCTTTCCCTCTTGAAGTCTTGCTCACGGCTCAGCCTGGGACATGCAGATGTTCAGCTGCAGCCCAGGAGCCTGGGAGTCCCCGAGCTGTGCCTGTCCTCACAGCCCTCTCCCTTTGTGTGCTCTTCTACCAAGGGACGCTGCTGGGGTGATGAAGTAGGCGTATCATTAGACTGGAGAGGGCTGGCAGTTCAGCTTGGGACAGGCTGACCATATGACATCCCTTGGGAGTAGTGTCCTACTTTCAGTATCACCAGGAATCCCTATTGTTAGCCTGTAAGTGGAGCCAAGGGATACCCTCCTCTCCTGTTTCTGTACAGTAGTCCCTCAGGCCATGCCACTTGAGCAGATTCATTGCTGGGGTCTTCCTTGTAGGGCTCCCAGTTGTAGATTATTCCCCACCCACAATGAATGGGGCTGTGGTCTTCCCTGTACAGCTCACTGCACTGGAATGAGGGCAAGAAAAAAAAAATAATGCCAAAGCAGCAGGGGTAAGAGAGTGCCAATAAAGATAAATGATTTCCTAATTAGGCCTGGAGACAAGGAGGGGCAAAGAGGACTGCTGAAGCCTTGTGGGAGCCAGAGTGAACCCAAGCAGGCTATACCACCACTCTGGCAGGGGTCTTTGGGCTGACATTTTTAAACAAAGGAAAAAGCTCATTTGACAATGGATCTTGCAAGAGCAATTCCAGATGCCTTGAAGCGAAGGCTCTTCTCAAGCACCGGTGTTGTTATAATCACCAGGGGAGCTGCTGCCTTGCTCACTCTCACGATGTCATTATGAGTCTCCGATATTTGGGATTTGGTTTTAGCTGCTGAAGGCACTTTATTGGAGGGGGGTGTGAAGGAGAGCATCTCCTTTGTTTGTTTGCTTGTTGTTTTAGAGGAGATGATGGACATCATCTTGGCCAATGCACCTGGGACCCAACCAGGGAATTTGAGAACTGAAAGGAGAAGCAGTTGGGTCTTGAGCTCAAACAATCCACAAAATTTGCAAGTTGGGGCTCCTGAGAGAGTCAGGGAATGGACATTTAATCAAACTTGACTGCATTGTAGTTGCTAACAAGTCACGGTCAGTGGCTGGGCTGCTTCAGCTGATGGGCTCTGCAAACCTAGAGGTGGAAGGAGCTTTATGTGCCTGAAATTTTGTGTGGTTTTTCCAGCCATGCTGGCTGCTTACAAAAACAAAATAAAATTCTGTCTCTACAGACCTTCGCCCACTGCGGTTGCAAAATGTCACAGATTAGGTCGAGGCCCTCACTGAGACAGGAGCTGAAATCCCATTCATCCTGTTTAAGTTAAAATGTTTTACCTTCAGGGAGGAGGGCTGAGGCTGCTGGCAGTTCACCCAGCACAGCACAGACCTGCAGGCATGAATTTGCCACGGAGCAGCCACTGCTGAGGATCTATGACACGTACCAGCTGCAGAAAAATGGCCTGGGGAGGAAAGAATGACACGAGGAGACCCAAAACTTTATCTAGATCTCTTGCACACCCTGTGTACGACCACGGGGGTGTTTCACAGAGGTTTTGAGCAGTAGTTCCCTGCCCGTGTGAAGGTGCCATCCCTTTCCCATGGTCTCTGTTCCCTAGAATGCTTTTTCCTGGTATTGGTATTTGCAGCCTGGCTCTGCTCATCTCCATTGCTGGGCTCTGCCCAGGGCTGTCCCCACGACAGCTGCTCTTGGTATGGCACCTCCCTCTCCTCCTTGATTCTTTATAACTGAAGTGCTGTGCTTTAGAGGTCCTCTCAGGCCTTCCTCCCCACTTCTGGCAGTCCTGCCTCTGGTTTGCCCAGCATATCAGCCTCCGCCTAGTATGTGATACACTTCCAAACTAGGACCTCTGTGCCTTCTCCTCAGCAGCACTGGCCCTCTTTTCCCTCCGGGCCACAGAACCAGCTCGTGGTTTGGTTGCTGAGGTAGTGAGAGCTGGGCACCCCCAGGGGCCTTGTCTCTGTACTGAGGTCACACACCCTTTGGGATCACAAGGTGTCTGTTCCACATTTGGGGCTGGGAAGTCCCTGGCTCTTGGGGCACTGCTCCTGTATGACATCACAGGAAGCAGGGAAAGAACCTGCTGGGAGCTGGCCTCAGAGTACTGCTCCAGGACCTACGTTTTCTCCAAGAAGTTAAAACCCTGGCATTGGGGGTGGAGGAATCATTTACAGGATGGATCAGTTGCCTTGAATTCCAGGAGAAGTAACCCAAAGGACCCTGCAATGACACAGGGTCTGTGCATCAGCCAGAGCCCAAAACTCAGCTTTTACTCATTTATTGATGTCACACCCTGGCAGGTGCCACAGCCTGGCCAGGCACAGAGAGCAGCAGCAGCACACAGGGATTTGCCTCTCCACACAGCAGCCACAAAGTCCACTCCAGGCACTGGTGTGGTTGTGTGTCACTGCTGCCCCACACCTCTTCCCATTGCCAGAGCACCGCTGGCTGCACTGGAGCCTCGAGGGGGTTGCACAAGTGACCCTGCTCTTTGGAGTGTACTTATCGATCCTGTCCCCTCCTGTTGACACTGTCCAACCCAGAAGTGACTCGCCCTCACTCTCAGACCAGAGTCAGTGTCAGCTCTGCAGAGTGAGGACTGGGCGAGTCTTCCTCTTAAACTCAGCCTGTCCCAAGCCTGGGCACAGAGAGACCACAGCACTGCTGAGCACAGAAGGGGCAAATCTGCTTTTCAGGTTAGAACAGCGCTTTAATGTTGGGGACCAGGGGTAGGAGAGAGCAGGCAGAGTGGGTCAGGGGATGGCTGGTCCTGTCCCGGGCACTGCAAGGACATTGCCTGTCTCCCACCATCCCAGCAGGTCAAGCACAGAGCGGGTCAGATGATGGTGTGAGGGGAGGAAGGGAGATAGAGAAGGGATGATGGCCAGGCTGAAAACTCCAAACCTTCCTGTCCTTACCCCTCTTCTTTGATTGCTTTGCTTGAGGGCATTTCTGTCCCCTGTCCCGTTTGTTCTCTCTGTAGCTGATGCTGGGCTGGCCAGATGATGCTCTGGAGCGCAGAGCAGCCAGCACAGGAGCCTTGTTTTCCTCAAGCACTGCAGGCACGGCCGCCCTGCCCAGCTCTGCTGTGCTCTGCTGAGCACAGCTGGAAGGCAGGGAACAGATCAGGGGGGCTGGGCAAGGGAGAGGATGCTCCCGGCTGCTCCTGCCCTGCCAAAGGGGCTTTGCCATGGCCAGCCCCACGCTGCCCTTGCATTGCAGTGATTCCTTCTGCCTGAATTTATCCCACTGGGCGCTGGGGACGATGAAGGTGTCCCCCCAGAGCCCCTGCCCCAGCCAGTGGGGCTGCCCAGTGTGTGATGGCTGCCGGACAGCACTTGTGGTTTGTTAGCTGGATATCCTCAATCTTCTTGCCAGTCACTAACCTGCTCTTTCAGGGCAAATGCAGCTCGGTGAGAGTGCCAGGGCAGCACGTAGGCACCAATTAAATCTCTGTCAGGATGCAGGCAGTGCACATTACAGCAACTGCTGGCACTCCTGCTCTCGGCAGTGCCAGTGTGCTCCCTGCTGCTGGCTCTCCGTGCAGATGGGGGGAGTGCAGTTAATGGGTGACCACAGCAGGGCATCCAGCCTGTCCTTTGCAAGGGTCATGTTTGGGAATTTCCCTTTCCTAGGGTTTCAGGTGTATTTACTGTGTGCAGTGCTCTTCATTGACAGTTTCGGGGCTGCATGTGGGGTGGTCTCCAAGTTCTCCTCATCAGCTTATTCCTTGACTTCTTTGTTACTTATGTGTTAGTTACCCTATTTTTAGAAGACTAATAAAACCCTACAGCAGTAGTAATCCTAGAGCTATTCTTGTCCAGAATGATGCAGAAGTGGCTCAACTCACGCAGGGAACATGGAGTCCTCAGTGTAGGTGTCTTGGGGGCAGTTCATGGCAGCTGCTCTCCTGGTCCCACGCTCTGACATGAATGGCTTGGTGAGGAGATGACCTGGGAAGATGGCCCCATTTCCACTTGGCAGTAGGTAAGAGGGGACAAATGATTCAGGCTTGACCAAAGTGCTGGTGGGAACATGACTGCTGTCATGAGAAGTTCCTCCTTGGCTCAGATGCAGGGCCTGTTTCTTCTTCTCTCACTGCACTGGAGGCCTCAGGGCCTGAGCTCACATTTAGATGTCTAAATTACAGCAATGAGGACACCCTTCCCAGCCAGAATTTGCCAGGATCTTTGTGTAGGTCCTGGCCAAGGGCTGATCTCCATGTTTCCCATTGTAGTCTGGAGATTGGCACTGAAGAGGGCGATTTACTCATCCCTCCAAACTGCCCTCTGGGGGACTCTTTTCTCTTGGCCAGAAAGGTATTTTTGGGGATCTTCTTTTGGCCAGGCTGAAGGTCTCCTTGTGAATCCTATCCCTCAGAGCTTGCAGACAGCATATTCCCCGTGGCTTATCCCTCCACTGGCACTCCAGGAGATAATTAGTGCGTGGCTAAGTCATATGCGCTGAGGGTCAGGGAAGACAATGAGGCAGATTTTCCCCCGGAGTAAAGAGATGTCAACAGAGTTGCACTGCAGCGAAATGATGGGATCTGTCAGTGACCCTGGCCCTTTCACTGAGCAAACAGCCCGGGGCAGTGCCTTCCTGCAGAAGAATGGCATCGTCTGGCAGCCAGGCACCCTTGTGAACGCACACGTAGGGCTCTCCCAGGGGCTGCTGTCCCCAGGAGACACGGCCCAGGAGCCTTCATCCCACACTCCTGGGGCCAGTGTAACGCCTCGGAGGCCACTCTGTGGTGTGTCTGTAAAACCAGCCCTCAAGAGAACAAGGAGCCTGCCCCCGGGGACAGCAGGGGGAAGGACACAACTTTGAAAAGCTGATTTCCAAAGGGGTTCTGTGGTATTTCAGGAGCGCTCGGAGATAGTAAAATAGAAGAAAACCAGAGTGATCACCTTTGGCAGTCACAGATCAGGGGAGGACTTGTCCCTTTGACACCTTTCAGCTCAGTTCCTCCAGTGCACAGGCATTATCCATGTTAATTAAAAGGCCCATGGCTAATGCTGTGAAGCAAGGTATCTCTCTGGCTCTTTCAGTGCTTCTTGGAATAGGGAAATTCTTTCTGCATTTATGCTCCGCATGAAAGCTGATCCATATCCTTAACATCCATCTCCTTTCCCCTGAGCCTGTCACCAGACATTATACAGCACAGTGTGGAGACCAAGAGGGGCCACACCATTGGCCTGGGCTATGAAAAGCAAGAAAAACCTCTTGGTTTTTCAAGGGGATCTTACAGTCCAGGATAATTTCAACAAATTGTGATGGCAAAAATAAGCTCTTTCGACAGTACAAGTCTTGTGCATTAAAACAAAGTAATCCCCTTTGGTTTTACCTTGATGTTGCTATGCTCCAAATGACAACATCACTCTTTATTCTGCTCACATTCCTCTCCAGTTCCAGGTAAAAGACCAGATGTCTCTCACCCTGTTGTTGGAGCTGAGTCTGTCAAGTGTGGCCCCTTTTGTGCCACTAGTAGCTCCCTAATTCCTATATTCGGGACTTACACCCCCTTCCCTGTAAAAGATCACATACCTGGGTGATATTCTAATGCAGTAGTGGATTTTTCCAGTTGCTCCACGTGGTGAAATGTGCTGTGGATTGAGATTGCCATGCAGCCAGTTCTCATTAGAACATCTGTGCTCTGGCAGCTGAAGGCAGCGTGTCCATTGATGCTCTCAGCTCTGCCCTGGCAGACAGCCCCAGCGTGCTGATGTGCCAGGCTGGTGTTTTCTGTGGACTCTGAGTTAGAGCCTTGCTCTTCCAAGCTGCTTTCAGCATGTGCTGCCTGCAATGCAGCCTGTCCGAGAGCTGGTTTGTAAAACAAATGGTGTGTTCTGGCAGAGAAGGTAGAGACAGCTGGGAGAAAGTAATGGCTGGGCTGGGAGCAGCCTTGGAGTTGCATTCTGGAGCCATCTCACCCTTTTGATGAGCATTTCCACACCTTCCTCTGTGGAGGGAGTGGGGAACATGCTCCTGATCAAGGTGCTGCAGCCCAGCAGAGCCCAGGCCCCCATCAGGCACCCTTTGTCCCTCCCAGCAACAGCCACAGGGCAGCAACAGGCACTGGATGTCCTTAAATGTCCTTAAATGTCCTTACATGTCCTTAAATGCCTCTCTTGTGCGTTACCTGGCTCCCGAGGCAGCACAGCAGCCAGGGCCACGATTCCCAGGGCTGTCACAGGCTGTGCTAGGAGACTTGAGAACATTCAGAGCAGGGTGTTGTGCTGCGAGTCAAGGCAGAATCAGCCCTCTCATTTAGGCTCCCATGTTGGAATGTGCAGGCCCAAGTCACTGCACAAACGGATTAGGGGAGACCTACAGTTAGAGGGAATCAAGAGGTCTTTGCATACTGTCAACATTCATTTAAAAACTGCTCCACATGTGGCCCCAGCTCATGCAATTGAGCACTTGACCGCATCCTGTCAAACAGGGCAGCGCCTGTTTCCTGGGAGCTCTACCAAGTCATCTCCAAGTGCTTTTAATTTACTAATATAACTAGTGAGATGTTCCTGCTGTGTCCTTGCGCCGTGCCTCCCAGGAGAACAGCTTGTCAGGGTGTTAAAAAGATGCCAGTGTGCTTCTGTGAAGGGCTTCCTATGGACAATGATTTGCACAGCCCAAAGAAAAGTCCTTCTCGGATGACACGTGTAACATTGCAACTATGTCCAAGGCTAATGATTATTTTCCACATAAATGGAATTATATTTGCCTTCAGCAACATCGGCCACTGGGACCTCTTTCTAAAGCTGGCAGCGCTTCCAAGTCTCTAAATAAAGTGACACAGACCTGAGGTAAAAGCTCGGGGTAGAAAGCAGACAGAGATGTTCTCATGAGAAGAGCAGACGGGGTGGGTTTTGATAAGATGGCTAAAATGGAAGAAAATGTAGTAAACCAGAGGGTCTCATGTGGGAGTCCCACTGCGGTCTCATGAGTGGCACTCCGTGTGTGTTGAAGGCTCCTACAGATCCCTGTTAAACTGGGCAACAAAAGGTTTTGCCTGTTAGTCAGAGCCATCCCAGAGAATGAGTCACAGCCAGCGGGGAAGGCGATGCTCCTTCCCGCAGCGCCGCAGAGCTCTGCCGCAGAGCTCTGCCTCTGCCGTGGAGGAGCTGCACTCCACTCCGGGAGGTGGCCCAGGCTGGGAGGTGGCCCAGGCTGTTAGGTGACACGGGCACTTGTCACACGCACCCTCTCCTGCTCTTTCGAGGCACGTCTGGCTGGTGGGATGAGCGTGTGCAGCTCAGCCACACGTGTCTGTAGTCCACTGGAGTGTGTATTTGGGGGACACGAGGTGCTTGCCCTTGTTTTAGGTCCAGATGAAGCTGCCAGTGGTATGTCGAGGGCAAACCCCAGGGACTGGATGTGCAGGCTGGAGAGGGGTGAGTGCCCCTGGGCGCAGTGGGTGTTTGTGCTGAGTGTGCTGAATGCAGCTGGTGGAGCACTGGCTGCTCAGCATCCCTGCTGAGGAAGGTGCAGAGCAGGCTTCTCCTGTCCACATCTCCGTCTGGCAGGCAGATCCCACTGTCCATCAGGAAAGTGGCTTTCTTCCAGGGTGGAAAGCCTGTGCTGGGGTGCTGGAACTCTGGGCCTCAGCTCCTCAGGAGACTTTATGTGTGAATGAGAGCAGGTGTCAGACCAAACCACGCAACACGCTCAGAGCAGTGGGTTCAGAGGGACGTGTTCACCTAGCAAATCCTGGGAAGGGACTTGGGACTTGTCCCAGTCCTATCCAGGCTCAAGTGCCTATTCAGCCTTCGAGGCCAGGCAGCCCATCCTGTCAAGTGGGGGTGACCCTCCAGGCAGCCTCCCAGGGCCAGGAATGGTTGTCACTTCATGAGGTTGCTCAGCAATCGAGTAAGAAATGTCTGCTGTACTTTTCAACAGAAAGATTTCCAGACTGCAGTTCAACAAGGTGAAGCTTGAAGATGCTGGGGAGTACAGCTGCGAAGCGGAGAACGTTTTAGGGAAAGACACCGCAAAAGGCAGCCTGAATGTGAAAAGTGGTAAGTGAAGAAGCCAGAAAATGGCTCGAGCTGTCTGCCATTCCACAGAAAGGTTCTGCACATGGTCTGTCTTGTATTTTGTTTCATGCTTTCAGGATATCGAGTAAAACAATCTTGGGAGATAAGAAAAATGCAGCTTAGCATAAATGTTTATCTTTGTTATCTGTCACTGGCAATGTGGTTAATTTACATTTTAAATAAACTTACAGTCTATGTATTTTTTTAAAAAAGAGGTAAGGAGGAAAGAAAGCTGGTGGGCTTGATGTTTTCATTTTTTAAAGAATTTCTGAGAAGCAAAACTCACCAGAAGACAAGTAATTAGACCATAGCTTTGTGATGAGTGAAGTTGCTTCTGGTTTTCATCCTAGAATGTGTGCTCCATCTCTTGGAGCTCAGCGGATGGAGTCTGAGGTTAGGTGGTTTTATTATTATCTTGGTCATAATAATTATATTGCTTAACACGCTGGTTTGGATGCACCCTCCGGCTCAGAAAGTCCCTGCAGAGGCTGCCAGGAGCTGGGAGGGCACAGCGAGGGAGGGGGTGACTGTATTTCCTAAGTTCTTCCTCCTGCCATTCACAAAGGCACCGTGGCAGCCTGGGCTTTGAGCGCTGGGCTCTGGGCTCCACATCCTTTGCTGGGATCCAGTTTTTTGTTCTCTCACTAGCCTTTTCCCAGGGTGAGGGAAGGTAGCTTTCTCCTGCTCATTCTGGCAGTATTTTCTCTCTTAACCTCAGCGTGTTTGCCATCCTGAATCTTTTGTTCCGTGAAGCTGCAGCGTCACGCGGCCTCCCCCTCGGTTACCCTGCTCAATCCCAGTGCTGGCAGAGCCTGGAGGAAGGCCACCCATGCTCACTCCTCCCTGCCTTCATCCTCCCTGTCTGTGAGCTCAGCCCTGCTGCTCTGCTGGGTTTATTTCCGACTCTGATGGGAAAGGTGTCCTGAGTAACAAACTGAGGCAGTGCTCTCCTTTATTTTCCCTGGCTCACGCTCTGGCTGTCCCACGCCACATAAACTGCTCCTGCTTGGTGGGAGCTGCATGTGCAACCTCCCTTCCCCACGTGCAGCCATCAGAGCCCTCTGCTGCCCCTTCCCCATCACCAGCACCCCTCTCGCAAGAGGAGGAGCGTGGCTGAGCAGTGCCTGCTGCAAGGCTCTGGCCTGCACACCAGGTAAATGCACATCTGGCCACCAGGGAAATGGTAAATGCACATCTGGCCACTGCAGCCTCCAGGCAGGGACGGCAGCACATGTCAGGGTCAGCTCTCCTCTACAGGAGGTCACGCTGTGTGGCAAGGACCACTCACAGCAGGGATGGGCTCACACCTGAGCTGCCCAGAGGTGCGTTAAGACCTGAAAACCCACGAAAGACGCACAGAGATCTCGCTGTGAATCTGGTGGACTCCCTGCCTGGATGGATCCATGTTCTCAGCTGCCTTGCCCTTCTGCCCTTGGCTTGCTGCTCAGCTGCCCTTGCTGCTCACCTTGCTGCTGTTTGCAGACCCCCTGCCAGGACAGCAGGGCCAGCTGTAGCCCCCTGCAAGGCAGCCGAGGTCATGGTGATCCCTGGAGGCTTTTGTGGCCCGGTCACCCCTTTGCCCTCTTTTTTCTTCTTTCCCCTGGAGCTCCCCAGAGTTAAGCAGCCTTCTCCAGCATGCAGGCACGAGCTGTCCTGGAGTATTCCTCTCCCCTAACTGCTGGGCCTTCTTGGGGTCTTACAAGCTCCCCTCACTTCTGCGAGCCCCCTTCTTCTGTGATACCTTTCAGCAGAAAACTCCTCAGGGCATCTGAATCCACACGTGTTGTCTCCTGTTTCTTCTTTCCCAGGATCCCTGGCACTGATCCTGTTGTGGCTTCCATTGCAAAGTGCTCTTTGCTCTCTTCCAGTACCACTTTTCAGTTTCAGAAAAGCAGCTTTTCAGCCATACAGATCTGCTGCAAGTCACCAAACCCACCACATCTTCAGAGAGAGAGAGAGGATGCAGAGCAGAGACCCCTGGCACTTAGAAAATGCCCATCAGCCAAACCCTCACCTCATCCTCCCTCTACCATTCCAGTACTCTCACAAAACTCCCAGCTCAGAAATACATGCTTTTGCATTGAGAAACTTTGTGAGGGTGTTAATTTCTGAGGAAATGCTTCTGGACTTTGTCAAAATATACTGCGCTCTGGTTCTTTGGGAGATTTTTATGACTTTGAAGTAAATTAGATGCTTTCCTAGAAAAATGTCCCATTTCCCAGCTCTCATTATTGAATAGTCTAATGTTGATATCACGTGGCCATGAGGGCACAGGTGAGGTGTGACTGTTTCAGATTCTTTTTTTCCTCAGAAAACTTCTAGGCCCTGTCGCGTATCAAACACTGCAGAAAAAATCAAGTTGAACAAAAAATTCAGCTTCTAGCTTTTCGTGGTGGTCCCACCCCTGTCTCTGGCAGGCACTGCGCCCCCAGCCCAGGCTCCTGGGGCTTTCTCCTTTGTGCATCCACAGGGCGTGAGGGACTTCTCCAAAGGTGCTGCTGCTGCCAGTGGGGTTGAGTAGAGCTGGTGTCTGTGGGCAGTGGGGTTCCCAGTATCCTGGTTAAAAAGAGGAAATCACTGCCTGTGCTTGTGTCCCCTACTGCCTGGGGCCCCGGCCTTCATCTGTTTCATGGTGCTCCACCTCTTGTAGGAGCATTAATTTGTGCTGCAGAACTTCACGTACCCGTGGGATGGAGGCTCTTCAGAAAATCCCACCTTTCCTCAAACTCCACATCTTCCCCACTGTCATGCCCTGCCATCCCATCTTTGCACTCTTGTGGCCACCAGGGCTAAGAAAACCTCCCACATTTTTGCTCATCTCCTGCCAGGTGAACCCTGAGCCATTTCTGCCTCTTCATGGTGACACGAGGCCCTGCACGGCGAGGGGCCATCGTGCCCTGTGTCATGCCCTGCAGGGACACTCCTTCTCCTGCCTCTGTCACCCCAGTCCCCTGCCCTAAACCAGCACTAACACCTCGCCAGCCCCCAGCCTGTGCCCCCCAGCAGCACCTGCCCCTCTGCTCCTCCCCACAGTAGCTAAGCCCACCCTGCTCTGCTCTAAAGAGATATTTTGTTCACTACTTTCTTACCTTAATTTCCCCAGGAACAACGAAAGCACCACAAGTCTTACCAGCCTCAGAAACTAAAATAGTTGTTATGGAAGAAGAGTGTAAGTACCTCTCCCCCACTCCCCCCATACAGCTGCTTTCCCCTAATTTGTTTGTTATTATGAGACATTTTGCATAAATGCTTTATTGCCTCCTGGAATCTTCTTTAATCACTCCTTCTGTCTGATTTTCCCCAAAGCCATTGATCTTTCTTTCCCTAGATCTTTAAAAAAATTCTGATTTATATTGCTGGTGTCTATCTTGGAGAGGGAGAATTTGATAACTATTGCAATGGCAGCTTGAAGAACATGCTACTTAAAATTGCAACTGAAGTTTAAGCATTCCCAGCTCTTTCAGTACATGGAGTTCTTGATACTTGCAAGATGTGCTTGTTATGGGCTTTGATTTAACAGGGGTTTTTTGTTGCTTTGTTTTTGTGTTTGGATTTGGGGTTTTTTTGAGGAGAGTTGATCAAACCAAAACAGGCTGTAGGAAGTACAAGAAAAAAGACACGAGTCTTCTAAGCATAGGTAATAAGGAAATTGCAGAAAATCCATCCGTGCCCTGCCATCCCATTTTTTCCGAGTCTCCAGAAAGCAAGAACAGATTTCCACAAATGCTTAATGTGATTTAATGTGGCTGAAATGCTTTTTAGCATTCCCTGCTATTCAGCTGTCCCAAAAGCAGTAGGAAACGGGCACAGAGTAATAAAAATCAAGCAAGGGATACAAGAGTTGATTAGAATCCTGGTGCCTGGACGCTGGCTCAGCAATTTCTGGTGGAGGGTGTTAGGTCTGTGCCAGGGGGTCTCTCCCCAGTGGGATCCTGGCAAAAGCCCTGGGAATCCAGGACCAGGCAGGGATTGAGAGATCCGTGCTGTGTTTCCATCCCAGCTGCAGATGCCCCGAGCTGAGAGCACAGCAGGCTGGTGGCAATTCTGCTCTGCAGATTTTATGGGGATGTTTCCTCGTTTGAAAGCTCAGTCTTTTATGATTTTAAAGGAAATCTGATTGCAGCCACAGCAGGCACTGGCCAGGTATGCTTTAAAAGCTTTTCTGATTAGAAAACTGCACTTAAAATGTGCTCTTGTGTAGTGCTTAGCCTTGCACTGCACTAGAGACACCAAGCTGAGATGCAGCATCATTAATGCCATGGCCACACCATCCTTCCCCAGGATTTTTCCTTTCTTTTCCAGAAGAGATCCATGCTACTTATTTGCATCATATTAGATAAATGCTATTTTCTTAAAAGCCAAATCTCAGAAAGGAAACACAGAAATTTCCCCTTTTGGAAAACTTCTTTCCTCTGTGGGTCATCCCTGTTTTGTTTTTTTTCCTAATGATGGGAAGAGATAGCAAAGTCCCCAGAGTTAAAGTTGTAACTCACTTTTTCCTTCCCACTCCTTTTTAGCAATATCTCCCAAGCGTTAATAACTCAGAATCTCTCTGATTTTTATGGTGACTGATGTTGTATCATGGAACTGCACGAATGCACAGCGAATGGGGAGGTGATGAAGATGTTGTGAGGTGGGACGAAGAGCAGACAAGTGTCTATTATTGACAAAGCCTTGCATTTCTTTTCAGTATCTGTAGTCAGAGTCACCTGTAGGTTGTCCCTACTCTTGCTGTTTCACTGAAATCTTGTAAATCCCTGGCTGGACTTTAAGCCCTGCTGCCCCCAGTACCTGCTGTGTGGGTAGCCTGAGGTTCCCAGCTCAGTGGTGGGGCAGTGGCCTCAGCCGTGGAGAAGACGCGTTAAATCAGACGCTGTGTTCTGTGCTTGTCTGGGCTAAGGCTGTGACTGGCTGCTCACAGTGGCTCAGCTCCCAGGCAAGAACCCGCGGTGGCAACGTGACCGTGTGCCCTGATGCAGAGGGAAAGGTCCTCTGTGCTCATTCCAACATCCAGAGAGCTCCTCTGTGCTCATTCCAGCATCCAGAGAGCTCCGAGTGGAACGCGGTCCTGTCACGGCGCAGCGTGAGGCAGCCAAACAAGGCTCAGGGGTCTGGGGCTGTGGGCACGTTGGGTAAACAGGATGGGAACCAGTGCTGACATTTAGGAGCATTCTGATGGAGGCAGGAATGGAAGAAGGGTCAGAGAAATCTGGAGAGCATTCTGAGATGGAAGGTTTATGCAGGACAGAGATAGTGAAACCCTCTCAAAGTTTAATTTTAAAGAGGTAGGATAATATTCGAACTCTGTGAGAAGGTCAGGTGATGCCTTGTGCTTGTTTTCTGCTGTTGAGTTCTCCTCCAGCTCCCTCCCTTGACTTCAGCAAGCAGGTGAAGCCCTGAGGGTAAGGAGAGAAGGCAGGCCAGGTGGAGGAAGCGTGGTTTGGGTGCTGTCGGGACTCAGGAGGATGTGCCAGTGGTGGGCAGGTGCTCTGAACCAACATCTGGATCATTGCAGCTGCTCACCTGGACTCTGCTGGTGCTCCTTGCTCACTCTGTGCCTGGGTGAGTGCTTTGTCAGCCTCTGTGGGCTGCCAGGGCCCTTGGCTGAGGCTGCTCTGCAGCAGGGAGAGGCTCGGGGTCACAGGAGAAGATGAAACAGGGAGAAAGAGCAGGACAGGCAGTGCTGAGTTGTGCTGGGAGCAAGAGGATTGGGGGTAATACAGAGCACCTGAATGAAAGCTGGGCTCTCTGGGCTTGGTTTTGGGGCCGTTTTTCATCTGCTAGGCATCACAAGCCCTCCCTAGAGTCCCTCTAGAGACCACTGTGGGAAGGGTAGGTGAAACAGTCCTTTTTTCTCCAATTAAGCCTAACTCTCCACCAGTTTGGATCCAGATTTCATAGGTGTCATCTTGGTGATGCCACTGGACTGTTTGTAGGCTCATTGGTGTAGACTCATCGAGGCAATCCCTCTCCAGTTCAATCCCTTCCCTGGTGCCTGGCGTGGCTGGCTGTTGGAAATGTTCTCCTCGCTTTGTCTCTGCCAGCTGGGCTCGGCCTGATGGGCTTGCATGATTGCAGTGGCTGTGGTTTGTGAGTTACACACCCCACAGGAACATGTGCCACGGGGTTATGGTTCAACCAAGCCCCCAAAGCTGCTCTCAAATCCAGTCTGGCACGGCCTTTGCTGGGTGACCACGGCAGAGCTGCCTGTGAGTTGGCTGGGCAGTCCCTGGCCCCTCCAGCCCAGGCCACTGAGCTCTCCTGGAGCTGCCAGTGCTGCAGATGTGAGCAGGGGCCCTGGGTTTGGAGCTGAAGGGTGTCCAGCCAGCCCAGAGCACGGGCAGGGCAGACACAAGTCCGGCCGTGTGAACAGAGCCATTTTCAGTATTAGACTAAAAATAAGTCCTGGCGTGGTCTTTGCTCAGGTAATTTCAAGCCCATTGCTGGAGGTGTGGCTGCAGTTGAGGGGAGCCTGCTCTCACGCAGGCACAGAGCCCTGAGGTGAATGTGGAGAGCTCACTGCCAGTGTGCAGGGAGCTGTGTGGTGCCTGGCAGCTGCCAGTCCTGCTCACTGCTCATTTTGCACACTGTGTATTTTTTAAGGAGTCACACAGCTGCCACTCGAGGTGTGGTGTAAAGACAGGCAGTGACTCTAAAGGCAAAGAGGGGCAGGATGAAGTGTGGGGTGGGAGCTGATGTCTCCTGGGAGCACTGAGGCCGAGCCCAGCCTTCAGCAGTGGGCTCTGGACCAGGGGATCTGCTCTTCTGGCTCCATCCTGGGATCCTGGTGTGTTGCTTCACTTCTTGGGCTTCAGCTGCCCTGCCTGCGAAGCTTTCACGCTGGCATTGGCTCTGTGAAAGGATTTTTAGGTTGCTGAACAAATCCCCTCATTGAAGTATCATGTTGCTGCTATTACAATTGATGGTGGGGATTTGGGAACACGAAATGCTGCGCTGCTGTCGTGGGCATTTTCAGACCCCTGTGGCAGAGAAGAGCACAGGAAGGGCTCCCTCGTAAAGCTGCAGAGATCATTGCAGAGGAGCAGCTAGAAGCCTGACAGTAACACAGGACTTTGCCCCTGCAATAACTGCCTGTCCCATGGAAACAGGCAGCCCCTGAGTGCTCAGAAACCTCTAAACTTGTTTCTTAGTGGAAGCCCTGAGCAGTGCAGATGGGAGCGGTGGGGAGTGCAGCCTGTGCTGTTTTGATCAGCAGCATCTGATGAGTGCTCCAAGACGAGTGCCTTGCAGGCTGGTATTGGTAACTTGGGATGAACTCCTAGTCTGCAGCTATTGATCCTAACGATCCCCTCGGGAGCTGGAAACACGATTCCAGCAGGATCTACTTCAATAAAATGCGGGAGTAAACATTTGGTCATTTCCAAATGAATAAGCACACAGGAGCAGAATGTTTATGAGCTCCCGAGTCCCCAGTCTGCTGTCAGGCAAGCCCCAGTGTGCACAGGCCCTCCTGATTTTGCATACAGATTACAGCAGGGAGCATCCAGACCCTGCTCAGCTTTATTGCCAGAGGAGGTGTCATGTCAGACACACAGAAACCTGCCACAGAGGGAATGGTGAGCATCACCAGCCCCTCCATGTATTAATCAGTGTAAATCATGGATTTAGCCTGGCTCACGCCAGGATTGCAGCGCTACAACCAAGAAATATCTTGGCCAGACACCTTCTCATCCATGTTCTTCTAACAAGCAGTTGGATGAACTCTGCTGAGAGGAGCCTCAGCCATTCTGTGTTTTATCAGTGAGTACATGAGGCGTATACAGAGCAGGCAATCTGTATACACTCCCCAAGCAGCTGAGTTCATCTGTCTAACTGAATGTCTAAATATTGGGAGAATAAAGTGTCTGTGCTCTATGAACCCACCAGCCAAAGTTATTTATAACGACAAAAAGGAGCGGCGAAACCATCGCTGTCTCCCCGCTCTCCTGGACAGTAGCTGTAGCTCGTGAAAAATTAACTATAATTTATAGTCCAAGCTGCATTAATTAACTCTTTGCAGGGGGAGTATTTCACCAGACTTCTGAGAACAGGCTGGTGAGCTGCCTGCAGAGGTTAAATGACGTGCATGGCAGGAATTGTGTAAGAATCCCTGCACAATCATTAATGGCCCTTCTGCGTAGATGGGTTGTGTGAAGGGAAGTCCACCTGGCAGAGTCACTGCCCCTGGCTCTCTTCTCTGCTGCCCTGTCACTGATGGTAGTCCAGAATAACTGAGGCGTGTGGTGGAAAACAGACTCTCTGAATGACTCCAGTGCTCTGAATCTCTCATGTGCTTATGCTGCTCTGTCCTCACTGGCTGGGGCAGCAACAACAAAAGGTGGCTGCAGATCATTCACAAACACATCAGCAAGAGGCAGATTCTTTGCCCTGTCCTCACCTCCTTACTGCTCTCACTTCTTCACCTCCTTATTCCCCTCTCTTCTTTGTCCTCACCTCCTCCCTCCCTCCTGCTTTGTTCTCAGTCCTGGCACTGAGGACCAGCTGGAGGTCTGACCTGCTGATGGGTGAGCAGCTCCAGCCCCTCTCTCACCCTGCAGGGGCTCTCTGACCAGTTTGCCACTGCCTGTCTCAGGGGCACCTCGCTCATTCCCACTGGTCACAAGGAAATGTCACCACTTGCTTGCCTCATGCATGCTCCTGGTTTTCTGCTTTTAATTTGCTGGAGTACGCGGGGAGGTTCTTGGTACGTGAGTGGTGTTACTGCACAACCCCTCCTCACGTCCCACTGCCTTCATGAGTCCTGTTCCACCCTGCTGCCACCCAAAACTGCTCCCCTGCTTACTCAGTTCTCCACTCATCTCAGCAATTTTACAACTTTCCCAGTCATTTGGGATGGGTGGAGTTGTGCTGGAGGCTGAATGAAGGACTTATTCTGCCACACCAGCCCATGGGGGGTAAAAGCTGCCTGGTGTTGTACAGCAGTTAACGTGAAATAGCTGTGGGAAGTGATTTCTGGATCACCAGGCACAGCTGTGCAGAGTTTGGTACAGGGGTGAAAGTACCTGCACGGCTGAAATAAACTGTGTGTGAGGTTCACTTTACCAGCATCCAACATCCCAGATGACTCTGGACCAGGCATGCACTTGTTAAAGTATTTGCAGTGGCCCAGGCTGATGGGGAATAGAGCTAAACACAAAGTAACTTGTGAATCTGGGAATTATCCCACTGCAAACCCACTGGAATCTCCCTTGGCATCCTGCTTTGAGGTGCTCGTGTGTGACCTGCAGCCACGTGGTGTCAGAGGGCCACGCTTCAGCCCAGGGGTTTTTTGCATTTTGCTTCCCTTTGTCCTCCCACAGAGCTTGGCAGGTCTCTCCACCCTTGCTCTCTAAATAGTTGCTCTCACGAATGAAGTCCCAGCTGCAGCAACATCCCAGGGTGACCAGGCACCTTGGGAGGCTCTAGACTGCATTGCCACACAGCAGTGAGATCTCAGGCTTGTAGGAGAGACAGATCTGTATTCAGTACATCAAACCTCAAAAAAACCCCGTTAGGAATTCCTATGACTGGAATAAATATCCCATAAATATCATGTGTGCAGTATGGTCTCACTATTTCCAAAGAGAAAAACAGAACCAGGGATGACCCAAAGAAGAATAAAAAGAGATCATTGCTTCCCAGCTAGGGAAGGAGATGCTGGCTGTTCCTGCAACACCACAGGTAGCACAGGGGAAACAAGTGGGGGTAATGACCAGTTTTTCCTAATACAAGAGCCAGGAAAGGGCAGGTGAAAAGAATTAAATGGAGATGTGGCCTTACACGCTGTGTGCATAGCACTGGAGCTCTTGTCACAAGTATTGTGGATGCTACAAGGTTAGATTTGTTCAAACAGCAGCTAAACATGATGGTGGAAGAATCCAGCAAGGGCCACCAAATGTGGCAACACTGTGGCTGCCTTGGGCTGTCTCTGAGCTGCCCATCCTGCATGGCCCAAGGAAGATTATCACTGCGTGCTCGTGCTGATCTTCTCTTTTAAGCTTTGCCACTGTTGGGGCCAAGGCAGGGCTTTGGCTTGACCAGTCTAATGTTCTAAAATGGCCTCATTTCCTGGTGCTCTCTTCTCACCAGGGAGCTGCCTCTCTCTGTGGCCTTTGCCACATCTCTGTGCTGACAAATGGACTGTAGTAGTGTGATTCCATGATTCAGTTTTAAAACACTTTGTGCTTCTTTGGGATAAAAGGCAAGGTACTTGCAGGAAACAGGGTTTAAAGGATAAGGACAGCAGCAAGATGCTTCTAGTGGAGGTGGTCAACCATTTATTTTCCTGACAGGCACCACTGTACTGACAGCCCTGCCCTAGAAGTGCCCAACATGCCCAAGCCTCAATCATGTCAGGATCTTTTTTACCTGTTTAAAAGGGACAGAACTGTTTCTTTGGGATGAAGATCCCATGCAATCTCTGGTGATGAGCACTGTAATCCTCCCTGTATCACATCACACAGCACTGCATCTCCCCATCCCCCTTTCTTGGTGGGTTGGGTATCTTCTTACCTGGGGTGTTTCCTATGGGGATGTTTCTGGGCTCTGTTTTCAGTTCTCCCTCTCTGCCCCTCTCTTGCTGTGGCCAGGCTTGCTCCAGAATCATTCCCTGTAGGGTTTCTGATGTGAGACTTTGCCAGATGGATCGTTTTGCTTGCTACCAAGAGGTGTGTTTGATGGTTGCAGGGGTGACAGCTCCCTGCAGCCTGTGCTTGTTCTTCATCCGTGTGCCTTTCAATTTGCACCAGCTCCTTGGCTGATGAAGTTTCAGTGCTCCCTGATGCAATGCTACACTTGCAGAGACCCACACTTATCAGAGACCCACAGCTCTCCTCTCCTGAGCAGAAATGTGCTACTATCTTGTAAAGGTATAAATTATAAAGTCTTGTCTGTATAATGAGTCTGCATTCCCCAGATAAATTGCACAGACTCATAATGGCTTCGGCTTTTAGTTACCATTAATCTTAACTGGAAGGGAGTGCTGAATTTCCTGCAGAAGTGTGGGATTCAGACTTTTGAAAGAGCTTTACTGGAGGCTCGGTCCAGCCCCCCTGGGCTCCAGCACTGCAGTGTGTGCTCACTGCTGTCCACACTTGGCTCCCAGCTGGCTGGCAGGACGTGCCCTCAGCGAGCAGCTGCTGTCCCAGGGCTGTGGGCATCCGGGTCTCTGCTGGAGTGCTTTCCATGTCTCGTTAGCAGAGCACTTTGGGACGGCTTGCTGTGCCCTGGGTGACTGTGAAAAGAGAGCCAGAGGCAGTGGGGATTCAAGGCAAAGCACGGAAATAGCTCTGCTCCGCGCACAGCCCCGGCCCGTCCGTCAGCGGGAGCCGTCCGCTTCCTTGTGGGAGCGGGCGAGAGCGGAGGGGACAGCTCCTGGGATCAGCCCCCCGGGCAGTGCACAGGGGACAGCGAGGGCTGCTCCAGCCGGCCGCAGCCCCGGGGCATCTCCTCCTTCGCAGGGACACGGAGCCCACGCGTGAGCAAACTTGTCTTGGCTGCTCGTGCGCCGAGCATCTCCCGCATGTGGGAGGCTTCACAAGGTGCCGGGAGCCCTCCCTTGCCCGGCAGAGCCCAGATGTTCCCAGCAGCTGCTGGGCTGGAGCCGCAGCTGGGAAGGCAGCCCTTGGCCCTGGCGTGTGGGCTGCAGCCAGAGGCAGCCTGGGAGCCCCTGCGGAGGTGGGATGAGCACAGGGGCTGCCAGAGGAGTGGGGAGCAGCCCTGGCTCCCTCTGGGACACGCCGTGGCTTGCCCTGCTTCTCCTCCCATGACTCTGACTGGCTCCTGCCTGGCTCTGGTTCAAGCTGTCTTCCTCGAATCCCGTGTCAGTGAGGAGCTCAGTCCCAGCGATGGTGTCACTCCACGAGGCTCATTCATGCTTTGGAAAACAGCAGAGTGTCTCCTCAGAAGCTCTGGCTACAGCATAAAATGTGCTGCAAACAGGCAGTGGCCACACTGCTGGAGGGGTAACTGTGACAGGGTCTGAGCGAGGCGGGCAGCCCGGGAAGGGGAACTATTTTTAGTGAGGTTAAGTATTCAGTTGTACAACATCCATGCTTTTTAGTGCCCAGCACTTAGACTTCTGTGAAGATGGGTCTGCATTCCCCAAAGCTGCTCACCTTCTGTAACCCGTACCAGTGCTCTAACAACTGATTTTTTCCTTCCTAGAAGCCTTTGTTTTACCTTTGGAGACTCTGCTTTGGGCCGTAAGCTTATCAGAGTCTCTCAGAGACAGGAATTACAGCGAAATTCTGCAGACTGCCTTCAGCTTTTCTCGTCGCTTACAGGACTGTAAAGCTTTTCTCTCGAAAGAAGTTTAGGTTTGGAAAAAAGCACCTGTATCCCAGGAAACTTGAGTCATGCTGGCTGCCTCCCTCCCAGCACGAGCTGGGGCTGGCTGCAGCTTCTCCTGCTGCACTTCTGCTGGCTCTGCTGGGGCAGCCCAGTTGTGGCAGGGTAGAGAAACGCTCGGGAGAGGGGAGGGGCAGATGGAGCAGATGTTCTTGCTTGTGCCAGACCTGCTCCTGGCTCTGAAAACTCAGCTGACAGAGGTGTGGAGCAATGCAAAGTCCCCTGCAGCACCTCTGGGTCTGGCTCCGGGGTCCTGGTGCACTCAGGCTCTGTGGCTGCAGCTCCTCTTCTTCCTGACCTCCTGCTTGCCTGCTGGCACAGCATTCCGAGCACCAGGGAGGGGCAAGGACGGAGGGAAAGGGGCACTTCCCCAAAAAATGATCTTGCACTACATGCTGGCTGCTTAGAGGAAGATGAGTCTTCAACTCCTCACTCACTTGGCCCCTTTTGCTGGGAAAGGAAGGGTCAAGTTGCAGCCCCAGGACCTGAAGGTGGGTCTGAAGGCACAGGCAAAGGTTTGTAGCTCTGCGGTTTTTACTTTGGCAGATGAACTCGTAGAAAATCATCTAAGGAAGCAGAATTGCCCAACAAAGGAAATAACAATATATCCTTTTTGTGTGTGTTTTTGTTTTCCCCTGCAGTAACCACAACTCTCTCCTCCTGGTCCGGGCATGCCAGAAAATGCAACGAAACAGCCAAGTCCTATTGTGTCAATGGAGGGGTGTGCTACTACATCGAGGGGATTAATCAGCTGTCGTGCAAGTAAGCGAGTGGAGTTCTTGTGTCAATATGGAAATTTCTTGGCTGAGGGAGAGGAGACCTTTGTGCAACTGCCAGAGCTGGGGGGGAGCTCTGCAATTCTCCTGGCAATTGCAGTTTGAGCTGTGCAGGTTCAGAAAGGGGCACTAGAGGGGCAGGGGTGGGGAGGCAAGGATTCGTATTCTCCTTTTTTGTGTGCGTGTCACTGTTCACTTTCCCTGGCTTTTCTCCCTCTAAGAACATGTTTGTCCTGGCTGTTTCTTTTCCCTTTCTCCCCTTTCTCCTCTGCAGCTTCGAGGAAATTTGGGTCCCTTTTGCTCTCCCTGAGCTGACACGTCCTGTCCTCCAGTCAGGGAGACTTTCAGGGGCACAGCCTCC
This sequence comes from Promerops cafer, assembly GCA_013398275.1. Classification (NCBI taxonomy): domain Eukaryota; kingdom Metazoa; phylum Chordata; class Aves; order Passeriformes; family Nectariniidae; genus Promerops; species Promerops cafer. The sequence goes on along the minus strand of VZSE01006885.1, from coordinate 208,924 downwards.
TCCCTGCCCCATGACTGGAGGGGTCCCTCGCTGCGACCTGCCCCGACCTCTCCTGTATCTCATGGGCCCAGGGTTAACCCCCAGCTGCTCCCCTCTCTGTGCAGCTTTGTGCCCACTGTGGGATATTTTTCCCCCCTTCAAACCTGTAAAAAAACCCAGAGATGCCTACTAAGTTATCCTTAAAATGAGTTTTGAAGAGTTTGAAGTGGGGCTGCACAGCCTGAGGGATGTGGAATGGGATGTGAGACTTTTTCACCCCTGGTTCAGAGCCAGAAAGCCCAATAGCACCTCACACCTCACCCCCAAGCCTAGCAGTGCCTGTGGACGAGCTGTGCAGTCTGATTGCCAGTGCTGGAGGTGCAGGTACCCAGAGCTCAGCTGTACCTGCCCCTGGGCTCCTGCACAGTGAGCAGGACGTGGTGCCCTGCCGTGCATTCACTGAGCAGGTGGAATCCTCTTCTGAGCTCACCTGGTGGCCCAGGCATCACTGCCCAGCTTGGAGAAGCCCAGAGCTGACAATTTTCTCCCTTTGGAGCCCAGAGCCCTCTCAGTGGAGACACACAGCCAAAGATATTTGCATCTGTGGGCATCAGCCCAGCAGCACTGTAGGATGTGATGCTTGTCAGATACCTCAGCTCCTCAGGCCTGGGAGGATGCACCTGAACGCAGCCCTCACCCCTCGTGGAAAGCCTGGAAGGGCTGGATCGCAGAGCACAGCTCCTCCCTCCTCCCAGTACTGCTTTGTTCCGGCAGGGAGCAGCAGAAAAGGCCGTGTGGAAGCTGTCCTGCTGAGCTCTCGTGCTCTCACTTTCCAGTGCAGCTGTGGTGAAGGAGCATCTCCCAGCTCTCCCAGACTTGCCCCTTAGCCACAGAAAGAGCAGGGCAGGACACAAACCAGAAGCTGTGGCTTCCATGGTTCTCGTGTGCGTGGAGTGGGAGCAGCCCCTGTCCCCCCCAGCCCGGTGCTTTAGTGTAGTTGTCACTGCCACTGGCTCTTGGTGGCACTCTGGGCTCCTCTGGTCAGTGCTCCCCACAGGCAACATGGGGGAAGCCCATATGATGGTTAAAGTCACAGCCACCAGTCTGGGGTAGCTGTAGCCCAGGAAGCCCCAGAAATCCCAGACTTTCCACTCTGGGAAGGGCTGAACCCTTGAAGTGTGCAGGAGTGTATGAATCAATATCTGTAAGCCATGTGGCCGTGGCAGAAGCACAGATTTCAAGGCTATTTCTTTTGGGAAGAACCTAAATGCAGATCAAGATTGAAATGGGATCAATTTCTAATTACAACAAGAGTTACCTGAACTCCTAGCAGGCATAAGAATCACCTTTTCCTAATGAAGGATACTCTGGTAGTTGTCAAACATCTCCAGCAGATAGACTGTTTTAACCAAAGCAATTCCAGCCTCCTGAAGAAGCAGCCTGCCTTCCAGCCAGGCTGCTCTGACAGCTGATGAACAGAGGAACGCTCAGTGGTGGATTCCATTAAGATTTTCTGTGCCACTCCGAACAGACCTAATTATTTCACACCATTTGAAAGCCTGAATTCCTCACTTTGCAGATGGTGAAATGATATCCTTTTCTGATGAGTTCCAAGGTGCCGATTGCTCGAACCAGATGGGAGTGAACAGGCGTGTGTGGAAGGGCAGGAAAGTGTTGCCCAGAAGGAGGTGCTGGGAAGGTCTGCCCTGCCCCTGCTCATCTGCAGGAAAGGTGGCTCCATGTTCACAGAAACCCGGGGGACACGGGAGCCTTCCACTCAGCACAGTCACTTCTGATCTTACTGCTTGAGGAGATCCCTGATGTTCATTCTCCTCGGGTGTTTTTATCATTAAATCTCAGAGGGAAGATAACAAAACCTGGCTTTTGCAGCGGTGTAATTTCAGAGTTTCTGGATCCCGGAGGATAATAGTTATTGAGGAATGCAGGAACGTTTGAACTGAGGAGTGTTTCCCATAAAATGGCTCTCCCAGTGACAAGGGTGGTTTTTGGGGAAGATGCTGATGAAGAAACAGACTTCACCTTTGCCTGCAAACAAAGAGCTGATATGTCCCACGCTTCCTCGTTGCACCAAGACAGGAGATCTGCTGCTGCAGTGGTTTGTGAAAGATGCACGAGGAGAAAGGAGAGGAGGCAAAGATACAGGCCTCCACGTTCTTTTCTGATCTCTGCAGCAGCAGCCTTGGCCCTCCAGCCTCACTGTGCCTCTGAGCCAGGAGCGTGGAGGAGATCAGTAGGTTCTGCTCAAACCTCTTCCAATGCTTTGGAGACCAACAAGAGCCACGAGAGCAGCTCCAGCCAGGAACAACGTGTGTCCACGTGCTCTTTCCATGTCACTTCCAATCAGAGTCAGCAGGGCCCTGTGGGGATCATCTGGCCCCCTGTGCCAGCTTGCAGCCCTCCCTCACTGAGTGCTCAGGGGATTCTACCCTCCCCAGCACCCACGTGATGTTGCCAGCCTTTCCAATACCAGCCAGCAGAATTTTACAGTGTCCTCGTTCGCTGCCTGCCACCACCCTGCAATCAGCTTCTTGGAGTGGGTTCCAACCTCGCAGACGTCCAGAAGCACAGGAAACCCTTCCTGTAGATGTTCCCCTGCCAGTCTGGACCAAAACCAGCAGATGACTTCTGAAATAATTTCTTCTCCTGATGTGGTTCATGCTCGATTTGCAACAAATATTGCCTAAATTGGCAGCTGGCTTTTTATTATTATTTTCTAACAGGCTTCCCAGAAACGTGTTCCTCCTGGTCTTTTAGATCCTGAGGAACAAAGTATTTGCTTGTAATCCCACTTCCTCCCTCCCTTTTTAATATGCTTCAGACAGACCTTGGACTAAGCACTTTGTTCACTGAGGAAGAGCCCAGAATGGACTTGGATTGTTCCAAAAATTTTATCTCTCTGGATTCTGTACTTCCATAATTTTGTCCTTAATTTGAATTAATTCTACACATGCTGGTGTCAAAGGAAACCTGAACATAAAGCAATCTGTGCTGTTACCCTGACTCTGCAAACAGACCACCTGGAAGTTAAATGGGAGAAGTGGGACCTGCCTCAAATATTCTGCAAATTTTCCGCATTAACCTGGGAAATGACAGAGCCACACACAGACAGAACTGACTCAGCAGCCCTTGTAAGTTAAAAGGCCCCAGGCTCTTGACAGGAAGAATTTCTCGACCCTTCTCCAGATCATTTTGCTCAGAGAGGCCTTAGGAGCTGGACCCCAGGGCAGTGACAGGTTTGAGCAGAGCACACAGGCAAGTCTCCAGGCCTTGAGCTGGGCTGGGACACACAACAGAGGTGCCTGGATTGTTGTGTCCAGTCAAACAGAGAGTTGCCATGACTGGCAGCCTCTGCTCTTGGGTCTGCCTCCATCCTGGAGAGTCCTTGGCACAACTTAGAGCACTCAGAGCCTGCTCTAGTCTTTTATTGCTGGGTGCCCCACAGGGCTGTGCTATCCAAAGAGCAGGAATGCTCTTTTCCCCAGCTAGGTCTTGGCACACATGAGGTACATTTGGGGTCTTCCCAGCCAAACACAGCAAGCAAGTGAGGTCTCATCACTGCAGAGCCTTCTCTGCCCACTAAAATGCTCTTCATCTCTTTTGTGTGGTCAGTGGAATCAGTGATCTCTGGGCCAGGATCTTGTGTGGGATCGGAAGACTTAAAGAGTATTACAGAGCAACACCCCCGCATCATGTTGGACCAGTTGTGCTCAAGAATCAGGCTGGATAATTTGCAAATGCTGACAGATAAAAAGACTCCCTGGGTTTGGGGTGACAGCTCTGCCTTACGTGGGGGAGGCAGGTCAGAGGCCTTGCACCTGCCACCTCAGGCAAAAAAGTGAAAGTCAAGGAGAGAATAAAAACCAAAACAAAGCAAAAGGAGAAAAGATCGGATTGCTTTGAAATGAGTTGATGAATTCAAGTCACCAGTTTTCAAAATCACATGTTCACCTTCTCCAAGTGCATTGTTTCCTGCAGATTTTCTCAGGAAAGGGAGAGATCATTCTGAAGGGTTGGCCACACTGCCAGCTCCCCTGTGCTTTCCCAGGGCACCATCCAAAGGTGTGACTGTCACGGGGATCCCGTGTGGCCGTGGTCCTCCCGGCAGCGCTGTTTGCTCAGCTGCCCTGTGGCATCCGGAGCTGCTGCACCCCTCCCAGTGGCATTTGGTCAGCACCAGCTGCCCACTGCCCAGCCCCAGGGACGTCACTGTGCCACGGATGTACGAGCAGTCCCGTGGGGAGGTGTTGCAACGTCCTTGCAAACGAAGAGCTCGGGGTGAAAATCTCCACATCCTGTTCCAAATCCCCCGAGCCAGCCAGGACTCGTTCGCTGGGGTTTGCATGCTGTTTACCTTGGGTGATGAGATCAGGTACCTTTTCAGGTTCCAGTGGCCCATCTGTGCCTCCTGCTCAGTGCACTGTGGCTGTGGCAGAGCCTTGAGGCCCGTCAGAGTGTGGAAGCTGCTCCTGCAGCAGCAGAGGCTCAGTGAAGGCAATGGCACAGACCCTGCTCTGTCGTCGCTGAGCCCAGCAGTGGATGTCCCCGGGGTTTGGGCTCTGCTCTGCAGCAAACATGCCTTGATTAGCTGCTCTGGAGAAGGCCTTTGCGTTTATTCTGGTTGCTTTCTCTTCTTCCCATCAGTGATTTTGGGGAGTCCAGCCTTTTGCGGCTCTCCAGAGCCCGATCATCTGGGACTGGTCAGGGGACAATGACAGAACTGTCTTCTTTTTCAGCCCTTCCCACAAAAAAGCTACGTGCTTGAAACATTTTTTGCCATTTGCTTATTTCAGTGCATTGTGTCCTTCTGCCACGGCTCGTCTTTATGGCCTTATTTTGAAGCAGCTGCTCATTCACATTTTTCTGTAGCATGGATTGCTTTGTGAGAGCTACTGAATTTGGCACATTTTAATTAAGATCTGGGGGGGCAAAGGAAATGTGCCTACCCTTGCAAGATTTAGAGCAACAGCTGGACAGAAAAAGTTTTGCTTCCAGCAGGAAGACTATGATAATTACTTAAAAGTAGCAAATAATAATAATTAACAATAATTATTGCCCTACCCTCTGATACAGGGCAAAATGTCAAAGTTCCTCTATTTTCAGAAATCAGTGCCCAGCAAACATCATAGAAATGAGTCATTCAAACTATTTGATTTGTAGTTTTTGAGATGCTTTATTTGACTGATCATCTTACTGCATTTTTCTTAACCATGTAAATATCTCACTGCAATTCATCCTGAACCCAGGAGCAGAATTTTGCAGATGTTTTCAAAATGGGGTTATTAAAAAAAAAAAAAAAAAGGTCTTAAGATCAAAACTAAAAGAATGGGATATTTTCCAGCAATAATAGGAAACAGAATCTGGACAGAAAAATTCCTGACCAGCTTTATCAATGGCATTTGCAAGTAATTTTCAGAGGCAGCAATTAGACACAGAGAGATGGAGTTAAGCAAGGGCAGTTTTGGGAGTCTGCACTCAGGCTAGAGAGGGGACAAGGTGCTGTCTGCAAGAGGTTGGTGCAGCCTTGTCCTTCCCCAGGACCATTCCTACAGACACACCCTTGTCCACTTCCCTTGGCCTTTGGGGAGGGACCCAATGTGCCTCTGTGAGGCACCATAAAGGCCAAAGGTGATATTTGCAGGCAAGTCCACCGTCTGTGAAGTCCCTGCAGGAGTTTTCCAAAGAAGGAGGGACTTGGTTTTGCTGGGACAACCAGCCAGAAGCTCTCGAGTCAAACGTGCAGGAAGAAGGATGCCATGACCAAAGACCAGCTCACAGCTCTCAGCTGCAGTGAGCCTTTCTTTCGGGTGTATCCCTCACTGCAGGAGAGCTGCCCTCACCAAAGGCAGCAGATTTTAATGCAGGGGGGGTGATCTCCACTGCTCCTCCTGTCCAGACCGGGAGACCCATCTGCCAAGCACGCTGGAAATTTCTTTCCTTGCAGTCACATCTGGGACCACAATAATAAATAATAAATCATCTTCAGCAGCCTAGAAGTTAGAGACAGATTTTAAAAAAAAGGAACCAAAAGCACTGCACGCTCTCAAAGGTCTTCTGGTCACTGCTTCTGCCTGCAGCCTTGCTTACGAGGAGCCAGAACCCAGGTGTGGCACATTGTGTCTTGACAGCTTGTACACAAGCTTGAGAGGTGACAGAAGGTGCTCTTGTTCAGGGGGGCATTTTTTCTGTCACTTCTCCCAGTGCTGAATCACTGAGGAACTAGAGATGAAAAGCCTGAGCTGTCCTAGACACAGAGAAGACAGTTGTCTACTGCCTTCTGTCTTGAGAGCTCTTCTCCCCACCCACGCTTGGCTGACTGCAGAGATCTGAAGATGGGCTATATGGTAGCTATCATGGCATCATGGCATCTTTGACACCTTTTTGTTTTGCTTTTTCACTTCTTACCAATTCCTTTCTCTGGGCTTTTATTTCCTTCCACCAGTTTTCCCATAATTTTCAGTCTTTCCTTAATGGCATGCAGCCTCAGTCACACGGGAGTTCCAGCCTCAGCTGGCCTCTTGCAGATGTGCACCTGAGGGAGTTTTAGCTCCTTTCTGACAAAACACCCCTTTTGGGGCTGGGTGGGACAATTGCTTCATTCAGCAGCACCCTTGGGGCCCTTTGGTGTGCTCACAACGTCCAGGAAATCTCAGATCCCAGACAGATGGGAAGCACATTGAAAGCTAAACTGGATTCCCTTGAAGAGCCTGTGGATAAGTTCCTGACTTTATCAGAGGTGATGAATAAACTTCAAAAAGGATTGGGAAGACACTTTCTCTTTTGGATCCCTTGCTCAGTGCAATCTCTGAAGGGTTTCTCCAGTCCTGGGGCTGTCTTTGTGAGTCTGTCCCACCCAGTGCCTCAGGTTTGTGTTTTTTGATCGACAAGGGGTCATTTTCTTCACTTCCCAGCACCAGCTTCCTCTGCTTCATTGCAGGGAAGGTCAACAGGCCCCATGTCTGATGGTCACCCCTTGGGCTGAGCTTTCCTTGGGAGCTGGCTTGGTATGGCTGGCACATCTCCCTTTCCTGTGCCCCAAGATGAATGTCCAAGAATGAGAAAAAAGCGCCAATTTTTCAAAGATATTTGCCTGACTAGGGAGTTCAATTTTCAGTTTCAGAAGTGACTTGGATACTGAGAAACTGAAGTGTATGAGTGGAGAGCTCAGTGCAGCCTCATGCAGAGCCATGCCCTAAAGTTCTCCATGAGCAGTTTGGGGTGCACAAACAGCCCAACACACTCCCACTTAGAGGTGTGAGCACAGGCCCCAAAAGCCCAGATGCTGACCCACATTTGGTCACGGGCAGTGAGGGTGCAGCAGGTTTTTTTGCACAGCTCAGGCTTACCCAAACTGCAGTGAAATCCAGCAAGAAACCAAGTGCCAAAGCCAGGTCAGTGTATGTCCATGATGAAGTACAACTACTAAAAATCAAGGTTTTCTGCATGGAGCCTGAACCTGGACCTGGACCTGGACCTGGACCTGGACCTGGACCTGGACCTGGACCTGGACCTGGACCTGGACCTGCCCCACCCCACCCCACCCCACCAGATGCACAGGCTGGGAGCAGTTGCCTGACACTGTGCTGTGGCTGCTCCAACCTCTTGCTGTCCTTTGCAGTGACCTGGCCAGGAGCTGAGCCTGACATCAGACTTGGCCTCTGTATTTTCCTGGGGTGTCTTTCAGTCCCTTCCTTGTGGACCACTTGCAGATCACTGTGGGACAGTGAGATCTTGTGGGTGGCATCTGAGAGTGAGGACGGTCTGACATGTACCAGGTGCAGAGCCTGCAGCTCTGCTCACAAAAAGTTGAAAAACAGATGTTAAAATGCTATAAAGACAAAGCCCTCTTAAACTCAGAGGAAAGAGAGGTCTGTTGAGAAGAGAGGGAGTTGTGGGGCAGGGAGGTGAGAGCTGGAACTTCAAGAAAACTAGGCATACTGTGCAGGACTACCCAAGGAATATCCAGAAGAAAAGATGTGACATGAGGGAGACAAGTGCCTGGGGGAGAAGTGTTTGACCACGCCAGGCTGGGCTCCCATCACTTGCCAGGCTCACCTGCATCTGCAGTGGCTGACAGTGCAGAGGGTGCAGGTGGTTCTGCAGCTCCTGCTGCACCCCTGCCCATGGCCCTGTGCTCCCCAAACCTGGCTCAGCTGGGGAGAGCTCTGGGAGCTGCTCACGGGCTGGTGCGAAAGCCTGGTGGCCCTTGACTGCAGGGCACCTTCCCTGCCAGCTGAGCACCATGTGAAGGTGTAGCTGGTGCCCATGAGCTGGCACATCTCTGCCCATCAGGTGAGCCAGGCCAGGACAGCCCGAGAGAGCCTCCCGTTTGCACAACATGTGAGACCCCTTCAGCTCAGCTTTCTTCTCTGTCCCTTCCTCTCTGCTAACACAGAGACTGCACGTGCTTGCTCTCTAACCACCCTGTGAGCACCCCGTGGCTACTCCTGGGCTCCTAACGGGGAGGTGCTTCCCGCACCCCCTGCTCGCTGTCGCCTGAGCAGCTGCTCACTGCTTTTGGTGCCTCTTGCCAGTCTACAGAGCAGCTCCACGGAGTCTCTGAAAGTAGCATCCAGCCCATCTCAGTCTTCCTGCCAGCTGGTGCTTCTAGCAGGTGAGAAGGAAGGAGGCAGGCAGAGCAGGACAGAGCCAGAGCAGGAGGGGTTTGGCTGCCTGCTTGAAGACCCAGGCCTAAGCCAGAGCTGGAACACTGATGCTGCAGGTGCCTGGTTAAAGCAAAGAGTAAATACGCATGTAAAGCCTTTATTTTTTCCATTCATCACAATGCACTTTTTATTTCTGACCTTAGCCTCAAGAACTGTGCCAGACATGTTCTGTGATTTCTCCCCTTTTCCCCTCCAGATGTCCAAATGGATTCTTCGGACAGAGATGTTTGGAGAAACTGCCTTTGCGATTGTACATGCCAGATCCTAAGCAAAGTATGTTTGAAGACAAAAAATGCACCACACTACTTAAAACCTCCCGGGCACAGCGGTGGATGTAGAGTGGTCTAGTCAGGGATGGCTCTCGGTGTCAGCTTTGGGTAGGGCTTAGGGCTGCAGGTAAGGGTGAAGGCTGAAAGCAGACAGACAGGAGCCGTGGAAGGGATCAGAAGGGGCCTCAGTTCAGCCTGTTTGGGTGTCATTTTGCTATCTTGTTTCTCTCTTTCTGGTTTTCTCTCTTCCGGTAGGTGTCCGATCGAATTCACAGGAGACCGGTGTCAGCATTTCGCAATGGTCAGCTTCTCCAGTATGTCTCTTTCTACTTCTCTCTCTCCTTGTTGTTGTGGCTCTGTGTCATGTCCTTAAAGCAGGTTCTTCTGTTCTCCACGAGCCCTCTTCCTGCCTTGTGCACTCCCAGCTCTGCTTGGTCCTAAGAGGAGCTGTGATCTGTGCAAGAGGAGAACTGGGGCTCGTGATCTCCCCATTTGTTAGAAAGGGCTCTGCTTTCATTTCTGATGGAACTGAATGCTGCTTGCTCTTTTCAGGCAAAATGCAGAGGAGGCCCGAGTTTATGTGGTGGGTGTGCTGTGTGAGATGAGCCTGTGCTGCCTGTGGAGCTGGGCCTGCCAGCACTGCTGTCCTGACACGGACTGTGCTGTGCAGGGCAGGACTTGGGTGCTTCCCCTGTGCTGTGCAGGGCAGGATTTGGGCACTTGTGCTGTGCAGGGCAGGATTTGAGCATTTCCCCTGTGCTGTGCAGGGCAGGATTTGGGCACTTTCCCTGTGCTGTGCAGGGCAGGATTTGGGCACTTTCCTGTGCTGTGCAGGGCAGGGTTTGGGCACTTTCCTGTGCTGTGCAGGGCAGGGTTTGGGCATTTTCCCTGTGCTGTGCAGGGCAGGATTTGGGCATCTTCCCACCTCTCCTGCGAGGGGAGTGAGAGCCTCCTTGAACCCAAGGGGGCAATCACAGCGAGGGTGTGGCTGTAATGAAATCCCTTCCCAGTCTCACGCTGGTGGCTGCCTCTGCCTCTGGGCTTCCCAGCCCCACTGCCGTGCAGGATGCAGGACAAACCTGCCAAAGGGGCATCAGACATGTCCCTCCTGGACACAGAGGTGTTCCTGTCTCCCCCAGGGGGTTGGAAAGCCTTGGATATGGGGTTGAGCCTAAGTTCAGTCACCGATCCTTTAATGCATTCAGGGGGTGTAAAGACCCTAAAGCACTTAGTGCTTCCCAGCTTCTAGTTTCCAGCTCCTACAGGTCTCACTTACAGACATAACTAGCTCATTGTGGTCAAGGTGGATGATTTTTCTGGTCCCTATTCAGTCAGTGTCCAAGCATCAGTGGGATCCTGGTCTGGGTAAGGGCTGACCCGAAAAAGGAGGTGCAGAAAAAGGAGTGCAGGAAACCTGTGACCCTTCTGTGACTGTCCCTGAAGCCCATCCTGCCTCCACGCTGGCTGCTTGGACCCACCGCAAGTGGTGGGTTTAAAAAGAGGCTTTTTAAAAAGAGCCAAGAAAGAGGCTTTAATTAGTGGCAAGGGGAGGAGAAAGGCCTCTTCAGGATGGCTCCTTGATTGCCAGAAGGCCTCTCCCACTGCTCTGTGAGGAGTCCTGCCGTCCTCATCCTCAGCTGGCCGTTGCAGGAGTCTCATTAGCACGTGCTAATGGCCGGCAAGTGCTGGAATTAGACTCCCTTGCATGGGGCATACAGACAAGATGCAAATGGGCTTTGTGGGGCCCTTGGGACAGCTCAGTGTTTTTACATTGCCTTTTGTTCCAAACTGGCTCCCGAAGTTGGAACCTCCATTGATTAATCCTCCCAGACTCCAATATCCGAGCAAGCTCTTTTTAAAATGACAACCCAAAATGTTCTGTTTTGATCTTTCACCTGATGCTAAAGGGTTTCCTTCCCTCTTGGAAGCCCTGGTGCCAGGGCCCTGGCTGCAGCCAGCAGTGGGATGCTCACCCCATGGAGCTGATTTGTAGCATGTTTCATGAGGTGGTGTCCAACAGGCTTAAACATTATTGCTGCCATGCTGCAAAACCAAAACAGGGGTGAAAATGGGTTTTATTGCAGGGAAATGCCTTTTGAGAGCATTAATGGCAGGAGTAAACAGCATGTGGTTTTTTTTCCCCAGCTTGCAGAATCCAGCTTTTTATGGGACTGAGATTTGTTTTGTTTTTATTCACGTGTTAGGGGAGCAATGCCAGCTTTAAAACTGACACATGTACATTTCCTTACCTCAAGTCTGCTTTAACCACAGCATAGTAAGGTAAAAACAGCTTAACAATCCAGGCTACCTGTCTGAACTTGGATGAAATACATACAAGAAGATGATTCATGTGTGTTTATAGCTGTTTTCACTTTCAGGTCACAGTTGGGTAATATAGATAGCAGCAGCACTGAAGAAAAGCTTGCACTGAACTTTCTGTTTTTCTGAGTAGGAAAAGCATTTCACTCAAGTGTGGACCCTGCAAATGCTTATCTTCTACTTTGATCAATAATTAGGGCACAGTAGAAGTTGCTGATGTTCCATAATTCACTCAATGCTTCATCCCATATGGGTTCTGACAGGTCAGAAGCTGAAACAGATTAAATGAGATTCAGGCATTTCCACTGGAAATAAAATAGCTCTGTCCTGATTCATGTTGTGTGAACACTGCCAGCATTTGACAGATACTTAAATAAGGACACCTATACTGGTGTTGTTTTAAATGTATTTGGGGTATTTCAGGTTTTCAGGCCTAGATTGGATCCTCCTGATTCTTTAATATGAATATTAAATATGACAATGACTTTTGGTAGGTATATCCCAGGGCTGAGCCAGACTCTCTGCAGGGTGAGCTAAACTGAGGGTGCTGTTCTGAAAAGATATGGCAGATATTTTGCTGAATTTGGGCCCCAGATGGAGATGGTACAGCGTCCCAGCATCGTGCAGATGCTGTGTCCTCCTTGTGGGAGCAGCTTCCTACCTCTCTGGTTTAAACCCTTATTCACATTTTGCTCAGGTAAAACTCCCTGTGTTCTCCAGGAGTTCAGGCTGTCTTTGTCTCTTTGACAGGTAGCTCTGGAGGTTTATTTTTCTCTGGTTGCCCAAAACACCTGCTAGACCACTGCAGTCATTAAGATGAAAATTAGGTGTATTTAGATAGGTTTTGTCACATGTGATGTTTCTTGATGTTGCTGTTCCAGCCATATGAGCAGGTGCCTACTGCCAGCACTTCTACCAGTGCTTGAAGATGAAGAGAAGGTGTTAAAGATGGGTTTTTTTTCCATTTCAGGCTCACACTGTTGCTATTTTCTACCAGACTGGTGCAGAGAAACTCCCTAGGAATTGTATTAGTGGGATAGCTCAGAGAACCCCCAGCCTGTCCTGACTCTGTCCACACTTAAGGCTGATGGATCTAGGTTAGCAGATCATTTTTAGTGACCTGTGAGAAGGAAACCTTATAGAGGGGCATTAAAGCAACATTTAGATCAGTTGAAATTTAAACTGCAGAGAATTAATGGCAGTGAAGGGAGGGGACAGTGATTGTCTGCAGTTGCTGTATGAAACTGAGCCTGGCAGATGAGAACAGAGAGAGTTATTTCCAAGGCTGATGAGTCATTAAATCCTCGTACTAAAACGTTTTTCACACCAAGGTCCTCATGACTCTGTCCCACAGACAAACCCGTGGGATCAGCTGTCAGGGGGCACCTGTGGCACAGGTACCTGCAGAGGCACAGATCACAGGTGTCTGTCCCTGCATTTGTGAGAGCAGACTCAGACTCCTGCTCCACAGCCAGAATGAGCCCACAGCAGTGGTACCCATGCTCCACTGAGCCTCTCTGCTGGCTCACCTGGGTGAGGAGTGCAGCAGAGGGTCAGGGATCCTTTCTGAGAGCTCCTGCTGGGTGCTGGAGGCTCACCCAGTGTAGGGCTGCCTCCTGGGTCCAGCTCAACAGGCACAGATATGGCTTGCAGCTCTTCCCAGAAGTCAGGACCATGTCCAAAATCATCCTTCCTTCTAAGAAACTCTTTTTTCAAAGCTGTGCTGGCACCTCTACTTCATTGCTGCCTGTTCTACATCAGATCACGATCTACCTCTGCCTTCTCTCTTCTACAAGCAACTTTTCAGGTCTTTGTTAAATCCTCCTGGAGGTTTACTAATAGCTTGCCAGGCTTTGGGCTGGCTGGTTGTAAAGGTTTTGTAAAACATGTTGGCAGCTATTTCAGTCCTGGTGCAGCTGAGATCCTGAAAGTGAACGTGGTCAGCAGGAACATTTATGTTTCCTAGGTCTGCACATCTGGATTCTTTCCACTTGTGATTTTTGGAACAATTTAGAAAATCGGGATAAAGTTTTATATTTATGCTTCCCTCTTGCCTGTGGAAACTGAAACTTCATCTTAACTTTGCTGTTTATTCATCTCCACAAATAATCATCACCAATCTGGAGGACAAATGTCATACCATTCATCTTGGTTAGTGAAACATTTTCATTTTCTACTTTGTGATCCAATTAAAACTGCAGGCTGTAGCCTGCCTGTAAGCACCCTAGAACAGAGCTGACATTCATATGCAATGTCATCCAGCATATTCTCCATTTTTACCCCATCTTTAGTTCTTGCTTTCTTTACCAATTGAATTCTAATCTCAGTTGGAGCCTTCCTACTGGTCTGCTTGGAAACACAGAGCAGGATTTTCAGGTGTCCCCTGGGAGAGCAGCTTTGCCTTCAGCCTGTTCCCAGAGCAGCACACCAAGTGGCTCCAGTGCTGCTGGCCAAGCCATGGTGGAGCAGTGGGGGCTCATTGGGTGAGAGGCTTCTTGTTTTCCTGGAGGATGGTCCTGCTCCCCCAGCACTCACCAGGCTGTGGCCAGGGGCGTGTTGGTCACCACCCTGGCAGGCAGACGTGACCCTTCTGATGGGTGGCCTCTGGAACCTGGCTCCTCGTGCTGAGGTGAAGTGTCCTCGTGAGCAGAGGGATAAATCTACCACTTCAAGCTCTTCTGGGAAGGTCTAGATCTGAATTTCAGCTTCTCTGCTCACCTCACGTATTCAGCAGTGGCTTCCTACCTGCTGTGGCTGCAATATAACAATGAAAAGTGAAAGATTACTTCTTTATTTTACCTAAATTTCTGCTTCCTCCTCCACCTCTCACCCATCTGACCCCCAAACCACTATTTAGCAGCATTTGAAATTCCACAGACATTCTGCAGCTGCCATTCAGTGACAGGGTAACTGCTGACCACTGAATTACAGGGTGATGGCTGTGCTTTGCTGTGGCTGGGTAATTGCAGGGTGTTTGTGGTTTAGCACGGCAGGGTTATCCCTGTCCCCAGGACACAGCACAGGTTACCCTGGGATCTCCTGAAGCTAATTGCATGCTCATCCACAGCGGAGTTTGAGTACTCTGTTGTTGTGTGTTTGGGCTCTTGAAGCCGACCAAATTCATTTTTATTGCTGCAGTACTGGAGAAGGTGAACGGCTGTGGAGTTTGTGGAGCATTTACAGACTTTCTGTTCCTGGAGATCCCACGTGTCCCCCAGCTCCTAACCCAGGCACCGTGTCCTCTGTCCCCATCGTGACCCCCTGTCCTGCACTGCTCCCTGCACGCCCTGGGAAAATCCTGAATCAGAGTCCTGCAAGTGCTACTCTTGCCAATACAGTTGATTAACAACAAAATTATCATCAATTTATTATCTTGCTAGTCCTCAGATGTCACTTCTCCACTTTGTTTCTTGCCTTGGAGCACGCTCTGTGTCCCAGAGAGCGTGTTTTGAGGGAGTAATGTGCAGTGACTAAACATCTTATCGACGTTCCTGGGCAATCCGAAGACCAAATGAGCACAGCCACAGTTTTCACAGCTGTTTGCTAAGGCTTTTATCCTTTTTAATCATCCTATAAATCTACAGTTCAGTGAGAGTCATCTTGCTTGAGGTGTTACTCCTACAGGAATACTCTACATTAAATGTTTTTGTCTGTTCATCTTTTAAAATAACTACAATACATCATAGTCACAAAGTCACTGCAGATGAAGTAAATGCAGCACTTTGTCTTTTGTCTGATGCTGAGAAAAAGCATTTCCAGAAAGATTCAGGAGGCACATTTGGAATGATATTTTCCCAAAAAACCCCTCGTGTCCCCAGTTCAGGTGGCCTGGGGAGTGCCACAGCAGTTCAGGTGCTCAGCTGCAGCCCCTTGCCCTTAGCAGGGAGGACGTGTGGAGTGCAGACAGAAGGATGATGATGAAGGTTATGAGAAAAATGCTCTGCCCATTTCCTCAGCCTACAGCTGCCATCTCAGGGCTGTCTCACTCTAGTTTATTTGCGTGGTAACCTCTGGATAAATTGTTTCCAATGGAGCTGGTCCTGATGAAGCTGGAGAGGACAACAAGACAAGTGGAGAGATTTAGAGAGCTTGGAGTGACAGGACAAGGGGGAATGGCTTCAAACTGACAGAGAGCAGGTTTAGATTGGATATTAGCAAGGAATTCTTCCCTGTGCTGGTAATGAGACACTGGCACAGGTTTCCCAGCCAGCTGGCTGCCTCTGCTCCCTGAGGCTGGGGAGCCAAACGAAACAGCAGTTCTGACATGAGAGGGACAGTGGGAAGGCTCAAGCTCCTCAGGTCCTGCCCACCACCTCTGTTCTCACAGGCGTTTCTGAGTTTGCAAAAGATCATGAAAATGTTTTGAATTGCATCCATTTGTGGCTGCAGATGTTGCAGAAAATCCTGGACCAGGGAGAAATGTGTGTATGCAGATGGACCAACAGGTTAGATTTATGGATGAAATTTGAGGTACCTCTACATGCATTTGTCAGTGTCAGGGGAAACAGGTGTGTGCAATGGTAGGAAGACAGGAATAGGTCAGGGCTGGATGTGATGACCAGGTGGTTTAGGATGAATATGGTCTGTCCAGTCCTCTGCTGCCCACCACATTATGTCCATGTCACTACCACGTGTACAAAGTGACTGTGAAATGCTCTGTGGAGTTTGCTGTTCCTTTTACACAAATGTGAGAAGTGAAGCAGAGAGCAGCCAGGTTTTGTGGCCTTTAAATTATGTAAAATCTTGAAGAACCCCAACCTCCACCCACAAAAGCCCCCCCCCAAACATCAGATTGGTTTGAAGAGAAGAACCTGCTTTAGAACACGTGTTTACATGTTCCGTAACAATTAGTGCTAATTCCCCCCCTGCCTAAATTTTGAACAGCACTGCAAAAGAAAGCCAGTATTTCTGTGCAGCAAAAAGCAGTTCCTATGGAAAATATAGTCAATAAATCTGGACATCTCCAAGCTGCAAATAATCTTGTGTGTATGGTGATTGGGAGCAGCAGAGCTCACTTTTGTGTATGGTGGTAAGTATGGAGAACGTTCATGTTTACGTAAGAAAAGCTGTCTTTAGGTGAGGTCTGCACCAGGAAATCACTAAAATTCAGGATACCTGTTTTGCACTGTTGATTCATTGGATGAACTGCTTAGCACTGTCTCTGCAAGATGAACTGCAGCCTTACTCGTGCTGAATGTGAATCTGAAAGCACTCGCTTTGGGCTTTTTGCAGCACGCTGAAACAAAGCAGAGCCACGGCAGGAGCGCACTTCGGACGGCCGCAGGCTCGAGGGAGGCTTTCAGTGCAATTGGCACGTTTGGATCCATTGCCCTGCCCGGGCACCTCATCCCTCGCAGCGCCCGTGGCTCGTGGAGGGCCGTGCAGGGCTTGTGCTGCCCGGGCTGCTGTGCCCCACGCCGGGGCCGTGGGCAGCAGCTCCTGCTGGCCAGCGCCGGGCCCCAGCAGGAGCCCCCACGGCCCCGTGCCCATCTCCTCGCTGGAGCACAGCCCCCGGGCACACGGCCGTGGGAGACCAGCCGGGGCAGATTTGCCCTGGGGAAAGGGAATGAATGGTTTTTACCAGGCTCTTGCAGTCTCTATGTGTTTTGACCTGTCAGGAGTTGTTTCAGAACAAGTGTACCTTTCCTACTTTTTTTTAATTTTTTTTTTTTTTTTCCCCTGCCTAAACAGTGAATTCCATATCAGGTACTAACAAACATGGCTCATCTCAAAAGAATTCATAATTAACTGAAAGAATTCATAATTAACTTCCACTGCAATTTGTTTGGGTCTTTCTTTGCATAACATGTGAGTTGTGGTGGGGGTTTGAAATGCTCTGAAGTGTACAGTGTCTCTGTGTGAGTGCTGCTGAGCCTACCAAAAGCTAACCTGCTGTAACTGCACAGTGTGTGTGTTTGTATTTTAGAGTTCTGACAGACCTGTTTTTCTTTTTCTCTTTCTCTTCCTTGTCTTCTTTCTGCATTGGCAGAGCATCTTGGATTTGAATTAAAGGGTATGGAACAACCATTCATTTATTAATCAGAAGCCATTAAGAGCTTCCAACATTATATTTATGGCTTTAATGGGATGATTAAAAAATCAGCTGTTCTGTTCTCTTCACTGGCACCAAGATAGATGTTTCGATTGAAAAAAAAAAACCAAAACAAACCAAAACAACAACCAAAACCAAAACAAAGCAAATCACAAATTCTAAATGTAAACCTGTAAAAATGCACGTGTATTTTTAGCAGCACTTTTTTCTTTGTTCCAAGCAGCAGCGTGGTGTGTGTGGCATGACTGGGATGTTACAATTGCCATACATCTCCATTCAACATGCTTTTGTGTATTTAACTGAAAACCTGGGGTCTTGTGTCCATCCAAAAGATTGCCAGCAGGCACTGCTTGGGAACAGGCAGGCATTCCAGGAATGGGAGGACAAGTTCTAGAAATCTCAGGGCTGTAATAGAAATTGCCGTGCCAGACACACTAACCTCCACCAGCTCCTGCAAAGGGCCAGGATGAGCTTTGCCATTCCTCCTCCCAAAATTTAGCAGCTCATTTTGGTTCTTGAGCAGGACGAAATTGTTCCAAGAAAGATGGCATGAGACAAGTTAGCCTCGAAAACTATCCCAGGGACGTCAGTAGTGGCCCATGAGAGTGGAGGGTGTAATGCTGAGCATTACACCCCAGTGGCAAGCCTGGGAAAACACTGCAGTAAGTTAAATGCTTTTAAAAATATCCCCTTTGGGCATTTACCTGCTC
Organism: Promerops cafer; assembly: GCA_013398275.1. NCBI lineage: Eukaryota > Metazoa > Chordata > Aves > Passeriformes > Nectariniidae > Promerops > Promerops cafer. The sequence goes on along the minus strand of VZSE01006885.1, from coordinate 190,911 downwards.
CTGCCCAGTTGCTCATATTCATATTATTTTCTTTCCATTCTCCTCAGTCTGGTTTTAGAGATATATATATATATATATATCAAGTTACCCCTTGAATAAGGAGTTGGGAAATTAAATCCTTGAGGCAAGTTTTCCCTGGAGTGTACAAGCCAAGAGCAGGGAGGGCTGGTCAGGAGGGAGCAGAGAGATTGGGCAACCTGGGACAGTGAAAGGTGTCCCTGCCCCCATGGCAGGGGGGTTGGAACAAGATGAGCTTTAAGGTCCCTTCCAACCCAAACCATTCAAGGATTCTGTGATGATTCTATGATTGATCACTTAACTTAAAAGCATTGGCCTGGTAGTGTCAGCCAGAGCAGATCTTCACATGAAGATGCTTCAATTCCTTTTGCTAGAGGTATGGGGACACCAGTGTTTCAGCTGTGGATCCTAAATTGCCTTCTGAGGTCCCTGAGGCAGAGGGACACTCACTAACCAGAGCTGGAGAAATGCATCTCCTCCAGTTTTTGCATGCCTGATCCCCCAGGACAGGTGTGCACCCCCCTGAAGCAGAAAATGTGCGAATTTCACAGCCAGGGCGCTTCAGAGAAAGCGGTGCTGCTAATGCTAATACACTTGAGCAAACTTTACAGTCGAGGATTTTTGGCATCCCTTTTTTTGTTGACCTTTTGTCCTTCTCCTCATCCATTCTCAATGTCATCACAGAACCGCACGCATCCTGCTCCCCGGTCCGCAGCCGTGCCTCCTCTGTCACTCGCCCGTCACTGCCGCGCGTCGCTGTGACGCCGCGGCTGGGCCGCGCCCGCCGCGTGGCTCGCTCACGGTGCGCGCCGCCGCCAAAGCGACGATGCTGCCGATGAAGACGTGCTGTCTGTAGAGCGTAGAGACGCAAACGGACCGGTCCTGCTCGGGGATCTTGCCTGCTCAAGCACAGAGCGCAGCGCGCGCTCTCTCGTTTCCTTTCTGTCGGTGTTGAGATGGTTTTGTGCAGCGTGAAGATACTGTTGCTGAGCAGCAGCTTTGATGAGGTGTTGGGAGCCAGGCTAAGCTGCCATCAGCAGATCATTCAGTTTTTAGTTCGCAGCGGCGATGCACAGCCTCACACTTCGCTGCTTCACGCAGCAGAGCTGTCAGCTCGAGACAGAGAGGCCAAATCTGCATTTCTGATCAACTGAAGCAGTCCCCGTGCAGTTCAGGTGAAGGTTCAGGCCAGTCAGACACGCCAGAGTCAGGGTCCCATACTGACGTGAACGCCAGAACAAAGGCTGGGATTTGAGCCTTGGCCAAAGAATTTTGTCCTGTTATAGGTAAAGAACCCAGCCAAATAAACAAACAAAAAACCCCAAACAAACAAACAAACAAACAAAAAAACCCCGCCAAAAAAACCCCCATAGTTTTCATGTCTTTGCTCTTTCTTCCTCCTCCATGATTCAAAGGGAATGATTTCTGCTTAGGGAAAAAAGTCTTTGTAGAAAAAAGCATTGCTATTGAAGAATTTTGGCTGAAAACTCACCTCCCTCCCAGCCTTTTTTTTTTTTTTTTGGTTAAGTA